>CAJQUW010006066.1:2500-282030 GCA_907163375.1 Prostheceraeus crozeri | reverse complement strand
GACACATTCCCTTGCCACACTTTTCACTACGGCATCGTCCGCCGTCCCGAAGGAAAACCCTGTCAGTGGGAAATATTACAGCAAAAACCTCTCCGTGTAGTTATCGGGTGGTGGATGGTCATGAGTGTATAAGGTCGTGCTTAGGGCGTGTGGGTTGTTTGGGTGGGGGGGTCGGGGATTAGTTTTTTTGGGGTTGGGTATAGATTGGTGTATGTCTGTCGGTTGTATATGGGGTGGTTGGTTTCTGGTTGCTGGATTGTTAGGGTATGTGGGGGGTTGGGCGGTGGGTGTATGGTTGGTGTTGGGTGGGTCTCTGGGGTATTATGTTAGCGGGTGGGCGTGTTCGATTGGTTGGGCTTGAGCTTGGGATGGTGGATGGGTGTTGGGTTTTGTGCTTGTCGAGGTTCATGTGTTGGGGTTTGTTTTGTGGGGTTGTTATTTATGTTTGGGGGGAGTATGGGGGGGGTGTTGTTCTCGGGTTATTGGGTCGCTGTCCTTGGGGAATTGCTTATGCGTGTGTAGAAGGTGGTGCGCTTCATGGGTGGGGTTTTTTCCCATGTGTTTGGCGGTGTAGTAGGTCTTGTTAGCGGGCTGCGAATGTGTTGTAGTGGTCTCTGGAGGTCGGTCTGGTGGTGGTTGATTGTTGTTGGGAGGATATGGTTGGTCTCTCTTCTGGTATGGTGATAGGTTGGGTAACGTATCGGGGGCTATGGTGTGGGATGCGGTTCTGTGTTAGTCGGGGTATTTGTTTAGGTCGGATTTGTTGATTGTCGGCTGGGGGCTGGGTGTGATCGATGGGATTTGAGGTGGTGTGTTTGGGTCTCGGCGGGATGGGTGATGGGGTACGTGGTGTGTATTGAGTGGTCTTATTTTGCACATGAGGGGGCGTGGGTGGAGCAGTCTGTTTGGGACGTTGGTGAACTAGTAGGGAGGAGATGGCATGGGAGGTGTTCTTGTCGATGAGGGATGGGCGAGGGTGTCTATAGGGTGGGCAGTCGGTCAGTGGGAGAGTGGCTATGGGTGGTTCTAGGGGTATTCGTCTTGGTCTTGTGGAGGGTGGTTTGTTGTGTGTGTGGGCGGGGGGGGGTGGGTGAGGGTGTGGTCGGTTTGGGGTGTGGGGTTGTAGTTAGTGTGGTGGGTGGCTGTTAGTAGCGGCGCTTATGGGGTGGGTGGTAATGTTTTGGTGGGGGGGTTGGTGGTGTGGTTGTAATGTGATCGGTCGGGTTGGGGGGGTGGTGTGTGAGCTGTAGTGGTGGCAGGTGGGGGAGGGGAGTTTGTAGTTGATGGCGTGAGAGGCTGGGGGTGTGGGGTGTGTGGGTTTGTGTAGGTGATGGGGATAGCTGGCTTGAGGTGCGTGGGGCGCGCGTGTGTGGTCATTTCTTTGGTTCTAGGTGGTGGCTGGTTCTTGGGTGAGTCTTTACGGATTTGAAGGGCTGTGTGTGTCAGGGGGCTAGGTGGTAGGGTATGGTGAGGGTTTGTTGGGACGGTGGTCGGGCTTGTCTTGGGCTGTGGGATAGTTGTGGTGGAGTCTGCGTGATTGTGGTGTGATGTGGTTTTGGGTCTATGGAGGGAGGTGGGAGGTTCGTAGGTCGTGTATGGGTCGTTTGGAATGGGGTGAATGGGGTTGTTGGGGAGGGGTACGGTCCGGCTATTTTAGGAGTTTGTGGGGGCAGAAGGGGGGTGGGGGGGTGGGTGTGAGCGGACACTTATTGTATGGAAGGGTAATGGAAGTGGGAGTGGTAGGTTTCATTGTTTTGGTTGGGGTAGGGGTGTCGGGGCCGGTGCGACTGTGTGAGGGTGTGTGTTTCGTTGGGGTTTGGGCGGTAGGTAGGTTGGGGGGGGGGCATGCCGGGGAGGATAGTGTAGTCGTGTCTGGGAAACTGATCGTGTTTTGTATTGGGGTTGCGTTAGGTGATGAGCTTTGTTGGCGTTGGGGCTTCGGGTGTTTTCTGCAGTGGGGGGGACGAGCGTGGGGGTCGTTCTATGGAGTCTCGGTATCGGTGAGGCTGGTTTGTTTGGGTATTTTGGCGGGTGGGGGGGGGAGAGGGGTTTCGTGGGGTTTACATTGGTGGTCGTTGGATGTTTTGGTGTTGTTTGTTCTTGGCTTGGTAAGTGGTTGAGTGATGTGTAATGTCTGGTGAATGTGGGGGTTGCCTGTCAGCGGTGGGCGTGGGTTGTGTTCTTGGTATGTTGGGGTGTGGGGTGTTTGGAGTGGGCAGAGTGGTTGTGTCTGTGATTTTGGGGGGCGAGAGTGAAGTTTTGGTTTTAGTGGGGGTAGAGTGGGGGGTCTGGGCGAGGGTATGTGTGTGCAGTGGGTGGGTGGTGGTATTGTACAGGGGGTCGGGTTGGGTTAGGGGTCTGGGAGGGTTTTTTAGGGAGGCTGGTTGTTGTGGTATTTGTATATGTGATAGGAGGGGGACAGTGGTTGGGGTGGGGGGGGGTGGTGTATGTTGGCAGGGGAGAAGGCGGTTGGACAGTGCTGGGCCCTGTGGGGTGGGGTGGGTCTTTTGGTGGATGGGCAAAATTGTGCGCGTATGGAGTAGGGGCATCTTTCGGGGGCTGGGAGTTTGAGAGTGGAAATTGGAGGTACGGGAGAAGTCGCGTGAGGCGGGGGTCTTGGGGGGGGTGGTTGGGGTGGGGGGTGTTGGGTTGCGGTGTGCGTAGTTTTTGTGTTTCTTGTGTGGTGCCGTGGCTTGAGTTTGTCGCTGGGGACTAAGGGGTTCTGGGGTGGGGGGGGGGGTGTCGATTTGCTTGCGTGAGACTGGGTAGTGGGGGGGATAGAGGTGGGGTATAGGGTCTGGTGGGTGTTGTTGGTAGCGGTCGTTGGGGTGACTTTTGGCATGGTGGCGAGTGTGGGTGTGGCGGTGGGTATGGGGTGTGTGCTGATTCTGGGGTTTGTTAATTTTTAGGGTGTTGAGGTTGGGTAGTACTTGGGGGTCTGTGTGGGTGTGGGGTGTAGGGTGTGGTTGAGGGTGTTGGTGTTGGGTCTTATGGGGTGTTGGGGATGGGCTGGTTATGGTGTCGGGTTTGTGTGTCTGGCGGGGGAGCTGTTATTTGTTTGGGGGTTTGGTGTATTGGGGGGGTGTTAGGGGCTTTGTGTTATTGGGAGTGTTCTTGCAGGTTGGGGATTGGGATGGAGGTGTTTGGGTACGGCAGTGGGGTGTCTTGGGGGGGGGAGTCGTGGCGGTTTGGGTTAGTGTCTTGGGTGATGTCTTTGTGGGGGGGGGTCCTATGAGGTTTGGTATGGAGGGGGTATGTGTGTCTGTTCGTTTGGGGTGTGCGGGTCTGATAGGAGGTGTGTCTGGGTGAGGCCGTGTTGTTTGTGGGGGTCTGGTCTGTGTTATTGGCGTTGTGGGTGGTGAAGTGGGCGGGAAGTTTTGTGGCGTGGGGGGTGGGGGGGGTCGGGGGGTATTGGGGAGGTTTAGGATTGTTTTGGGTCTTTGGGAGGGTTGTTGGTCTGTTATAGGCGCAGGTAGAGGGTACGTCGGTTGTTGTCGAGTTTTTGGAGTGGGAGAGTTTGTTGGGTTGGGGGGGGTGGGCTGGTTAGGAATAGTGGACGGTGGGGTCTTTGGTACTTGCTCGTCTGTGTGTGGGGCGTGTGAGGTTGTTTGGTCTTAGGTGGCCGTGGTGTGCGGGTGTTGTGGGTTAGGTGTCGGTGGTGGGGGTGTGGTTGGGTGTGGGTGTGGGTAGCTTGGGAGGGGGGGGTAGTGTTTGATTTTTTGTGTGTGTCTTTGGTGTGGTCTGGAAGTCTGGGGGGTGGGGGTGGTGGGTAGGGTGGGCATGTTAGGGGGGTAGATGGTGGTGGGTTGTTTGGGAAGTTGAGTGGCTTTTGGTGTGTCTCGTTCTGTTTTGCGGGGTTTTGGGCGGATTGTGTGGGTGGGCGGGGGTGTGAGGTGTTGTTTGGTGCGTGGGATGGGGTTTGTTGGGTTAGAGTTTGTGGTGGGATCGTTGGTGGTGATTGTTTGTTGTGGGCGGGGGGGTGTGGGTGGTGGGTTTGGGGGATTTCGGTGAGGTGTGTGGTCGGTGGTGTTGGTTGAGGGTTATGGTGGTGGGGGGGGTGGATTGTGTCGTGTGTATTTTGGTTAGTCATGTTGGGGAAGTGGTGGTGGTTTGTCGGAGGGTAGGTCTGGGCGGGGTCTTTGGGGGGTGTGGGTTTGGGGTATTAGTGTGGGAGTAAGGTGAATTGACCGGTTTGGTGGTTTTTGTGGTTAGGGGGGTGTTGTGGGGTGAGTGAGGAGTAGGGGGATGGGGGTTGAGTTTGTGTTGTGTGTCTGTGGGAAGGTTTGGATGTTTCGTGGTTGTGTTTTATGTTTGTCTTAGCGAGTGTGGTGGTTGTGTGAATGTGATGGTCTGGTCTTGTCTTGTAGGGTGGGAAGGGTTGGTTTTTGAGTTCAAGCGCCGGGTTTGGGGGGTGGTCGGGTGGATGTGGAGTGGTATTGTTGTGCTGATGTGGTTTTTGGGGGTTTAAGTGTATAGGGGGGGTTGAGTGTGTGGGTTGGAGTTGGTTATCTTGCCGGGGTGGGGTGGTGAGGGTGGAGTGCGCAATGTGGTTTGGATGGGGGGGCGGCAGCTGGAGGGATGTCTGTTGGGTTGTGAGGTGGGGTCCACGAAGTGTGGAGTTCGTTTTTGTGGTGTTTGGGGGGGAGGGAGGAGATGTTGAGGTGGGTAATGGGTGGGGGTCTTGGGTTGGTAGCGTGGAAGGGTGTCGTGGATGGTAGTTTTGGTGTTTTGTTCTTTGTGGGCGTCTATGGGGATGGGGGTATTATGGGGTCGATGTGTCTTTGGGTGGTGGTGTTGGTTTGTGTGCAAGTGTCGTGATTGTTGCGGGGGGGTCGGTTTGGGAAGATTGTTGGATGTTCTGTGGGGGTAGTATTGTTCGGGTGGGTGTTGGTTTGGAAGGAGTGGTGTTTAGGGTTTTTTGCTAGGGGTCTTGGTTTGGGTCTTATGGTTTTGTATTGCTGATGTCTTTGGTTTTTTTGGCGGGTGTATTGGTTGGGCTTAGTAGATGTTGGTATGTTGTTGAGCTGTGGGATGGGTGATTGGTGGGGTGGGTGATGAGTGGGGTGGCATGGTGTTGGTGGGGTTTTTTTTGTGGGTTGGGGGGCTGTGGTCTTTTTTTATTGTTTTGGGTTGTTTGATTTTTGGCGGGTGGGGTAGTCAGGTGGTGGTGGGGTGTGGTTGGGGGGTTATGGGGGGTTTTTTGGAGGTATGGGGGCGGTGGCCATTGGGTGGTGATGGGGGTGGAGGTATTGAGTTGGATCGTGGTGTCAGTCTTGTATTGTAGGAGTGTGGTGGGTGTTCTGGTCTGTGTTGGGCGGGGTGTAGGTGTGTGGGCGGAGGCGAGGTGAGGAGTTAGGTAGTGGGGGGGTGTTGGGTGTGTGTCGAGGGTGATGTTCGAGAGGGAGGGTAGGTATGGGCGTGGAGGGGGGAGAGTGCGGTGGGATGTGAAGGAGGGAGTTGGGGTATGTCTGAGTTGTGCGTGCGGGCGGCCGTGTTGGACAGAGTTATGAGGTTGGGTTGAGTAGCGGTTTAGGAGGAGAAGTCTCTCTGGTTCTGTGGGTCGATTGTGGGGGGGTAAGTTGTGGAGGTTGTGGGGGTGGGTTGGGGGGGGGGTAGGGGGGGTCGTTAGGTGTTGAGTATTAGAAGATATTGAGGGGGTGGGGGTTCTTGGGGTGGGGGGAGTACGAGTGTCTTGAGGTTGGTTGGAGACGGTGGAGGGGTGGGAGTTTTCTCCTAGGTGAAGGTTGGGGATGGCGTCGCGGTGGGGTTTTTGTTGTAAGGAGTTCTTCGTGGTTTTTGGGATACGTGCGGGTTGTTTATATTACTTGTGGGGGAGTGGGGTCGTGGGGGCAGTGGATGTCTGGGTGTTGGTGGGGTGGGTGATGGGCTTTGAATTTGGGGGGGGTTGGTTGGGTTACTTTGGGGTAGTTATAAGCGGTGTGTCTTGGTCTCTTTTTTTGGGGGGTGGTGGTCTTGGGGGTTTGTTGTTTTGGGTGGGTTTTCGGTGGGGTCGGTAAAGGGGGAGTAGGGTGGCGTGGAGTCGTGGGGAGTGTTATGGGTGGGGGGGGTTCGAGTAGGTTTCGTTGGTGTTTGTTGGGTCTGTGCGGGGTTGGTGTGTGGAGGAGGGTGGTGGGTCTAGGTGGTGGTAGATAGGAGTTTTGGGCGGTTCAGTCTGGGTCTTCTTATGAAGGTTTGGGTGTCTTTGTTACGAGATGGTTGTTGTCTGTGGTGTGGTTCTTGGGGGGAGTGGGGAGGTGATAGTCGGGTCGCTGATTTAGAGGTGTGGGTGGCTTTGTAGTGGTCTGGGCGGGTGTAGGAGGTGTGGGGTATTTACTGGGCGCGGTAGGGGGGGATGTGTTTGGTTTGGGTTTATGTTTTTTGGGTGTCTTATGGGGTGGTAGGGGAGGGTGGAGGGGTGGGTCTATTTTATTGGGTGTGGTTTCTGTTTTAGATGATGGGGTTGGTGATGTGGGTCGGTTGAAGTATGGATGTGGTGATGTTAGGTTGTATGGGGTTGTGGTCTGGGTGAGGGTGTTTTGTCTTTGTGGGGGGTTGGTCTGTGTGTGGGGGGTCCGGGGGGTGTCGGGTGGGTTTTGGGTTCTTGATGCTATGCTTTTGGTTGGTAGGATTCAGTAGGGTAAGGGTGGTTGGTGGGTGTGGCTGGTGTCAGTCTTGCTCGCTTTCAGTAAAAAGTCGCTTATACCATGAGAAGGCTGGCTCAGACATGAAAACCTGTAGAGTTGGTAAGAGGTGGACAGACTTTTAGCAGCTTGATAGCAAGCCGTAGAGAGCTTGATTCACCAGCGTTTTGCAATGGAGATGTTTAGAGGCCACCCATGACAAGATAGCTAAGACTCAACCGATTGGCGTTCAAAGTGCTACGTTGAGAGCTGTGTCAAATGCCCAACATGAGACATGAGTTGTCTCAGCGGTTACGGTCTCAAATATGACACATTCCCTTGCCACACTTATCACTACGGCATCGTCCGCCGTCCCGAAGGAACACCCTGTCAGTGGAATATTACAGCAAAACTCTCCGTGTCTTGCTCGCTTTCAGTGAAAAGCCGCTTATACCATGAGAAGACTGGCTCAGAAATCATTAAAAATGCTTTCATTGACTTCAGCAGGGTCGAAAACCCCAGAAAACCTCCAAAACTAGTGAATTTAAATTTTTCAATTTTTTAGCACTACTTATGAAATTTTATAAGTAGTCCATCACTTAGGGCAGGTCAATAGCGACCGAACCTTTTTTGAATCAAGTCAAACGGACTTGTAGAAGCAAAGTTACAAGCCTTTAAAGTTTTGGAGTCTTTTATGGCCTGGAGACGAAGGCCATCTCCTGGCGAACCTCTAAGTCTGACGCCTTAGCTGATATCAGCAATGAAATTTTCTAAGTCGGTTTCTTACAGAAACTCGGAATTTGGAATGTCCGAAGCTATCATCGGAGCTCAGAGAGACGACCTACCTCTGACAATCGTTCTCCTCTAAATGACAAGTCTCTGTCGGTTCCCAGCTTATATAGTGTGTGGCGATCAGCTGATGACGTAATACCCATCATCCAAACACTAAAACCCCGTCTATCTCCGGTTCTAGTGCTCCGATTGAGCTGGAAATACACCATTTCCATGTAGAATTTGACGCTGAATCCGAATCTGGCCTCCGTTTTCCCATCCGATGCTTCGTTTTGGCTCTACAGTAGGCAGCCATCGCAAAAATTCTAACTCGTTTTTTCGAAAAATGTTGAAAATTTTTCTCTCCGATTGACTTCAAAATCTCCGATTGACTTGAAACTTACCATGCTGATAGAGAATTTGACGCTGATTCCAAATCTGAAATCCGTTTTCCAATCCGATGCTTCGTTTTGAAGCTACAGCCCAAAACGTCCCAAATTCTAACTCTGTCGTTTTTCGCCAATCTCCCAAAATCTTAAATGGCGTCTCACATCTAAACGAAGACAGATAGGAACAAGCCGATTCTTTCAGTGAATTTGTCTCACTCGTAGCTTTCAAACGAGCTATGGCACGACTAAATCCGTCCACTGGAAGCCAAAATCGAAGCAAGCTCTCCCGAGGGGGGGGGGAGGTCAGTGAAATTTTTCTCGCCGATTGACTTGAAACTCACCATACAGATAGAGAATTTCACGCTGATTCCAAATCTGAAATCCGTTTTCCAATCCGATGCTTCGTTTTGAAGCTACAGCCCAAAACGTCCCAAATTCTAACTCTGTCGTTTTTCGCCAATGTCCCAAAATCTTAAATGGCGTCTCACATCTAAACGAAGACAGATAGGAACAAGCCGATTCTCTCAGTGAATTTGTCTCACTCTTAGCTTTCAAACGAGCTATGGCACGACTAAATCCGTCCACTGGAAGCCAAAATCGAAGCGAGCTGTCCAGAGGGGGGGGGCGTCAGCGAAAATTTTTTCTCTCCGATGGCGTTCAAATTCACCATACCGATGCAGAATTTCACGCTGAATCCGAATCTAAAGTCCGTTTCACCATTCCACCACGCCAACCTAGACGGTCGCCCACGTCAACCTAGACGGTCGCCCACGTCAACCTAGGCGGTCGGCCACGTTAACCCATACGAGACCAACACCCGAGTCTCACACTCTGTCGTTTTCGAGGGGGGGAGGGGAGGGGGAGGGGGGAGTCAGCGAACATGTTGTGAACGTGAACCAACCTGGCCGGCACACCACGACAGACCACAACCTCTGTCGTTCCAGAGGGGGGGAGGGGGAGGGGAGGGGGCGCGCCGGTCGGGTGTTTGTCACTTTCTTACTACTTACATGATTGTCATCCATATATTGTGACACAAATTACATGATGACTTACATGGCACAATCCACATACTGAGGACTGGTTCAAAATACATTCACTTTGACAATAAGTAGGAAGTATAAAATAGATATTCAACAAATAGAAGCAGACATAATTATAATAATGTATTGCATGCAAACACAATTCAAAAAAATATTAAGAATGCAACATAAGTATTTCACAATAGACTCAGTATTATACCCGCGACTGCCGATCAATATCATTTGCCACAAAATATCCAGGATTACAAAACATTCGGAAGCTCTGACATATCAGTCGTTATGAAAATTAAACGACTTACTTTTATAACCAGCTAAATCACAAATGAGGTCCATTTGGTCAACCGTCTAATGTAGCTAGCTTGAGCCCTATTTCTTAATCAGGGGATGAGACCATTTGGATTCATGCAGCCTCATCTAAAAAAAGCAAGTATCCACCTACTATTCGTCTCAAACATGCTGTATAAACCGAGTACAGTGGCGCGCTGCTTTCTGAATTATTTTGAGTCATGACCGCAGAATGTGCGCATTAAAATTCGGTTCAGTGGTTGAGAAAATAAGGTTTCATTTCAAGACCTCATGTGTTGGTTCATTTTATAGTATATTATAATATCATGTTTTTCAATTTCATTAATTCATGATTTTAGCATGACACTTAAAAAATTGCAGAAATCTTACTAATTTCCAATTTATAATGTTACCCTCTATCAATTGGCCTACTTAGTTTCCTTGCCTGATACTACCTGAAACCTTGATGCTGTAAACCTAGTACGCACTACATCTACCGGATGAACAAGGAGTAAAACATAAGCTGTTTTTGAATTCCTACCCAGTCTAAAACAGCCGTGTTACATTCTCCAATATCTATTCCCGAATGAAACCCGGGTCAGAGTGAGAAAAAGAAATGGAACCCTCAATTGAAGCACAGTATAAAAATGATCACGCTGAAAATGATGCGACGCTTGAACTTTCCTACTGAATTTCAGAAAAATATTCATTGTTTTTAAATCAAAAACTTTAGCACCGGTAGGTCTAGAAAAAATGTTAAATTTTTATTCAATCTCAAGCACATTATTTCAAAAAGGAGACCATGTAGGTGTACGCTTACAGCTAAAATACAATTTAACTCACACTTCATGGAATAATAACTTGGCTTGTAGCATGAGTGATCGTCTTACCTTCTTTTACGAGGCCTCCAGCACGTAAACTTGAGAGAATCGGCAGAAATTGAGTCACACAGGTATTCGATTCACACATCTTCTACCATACTTCCTTTAGTTCGAAGAAGATTCACGAAATCATAGTTTGCCAATGTAAAGAATCAGCATGAAAAGTCGTTGGCACATCCAGTGAAAGCTTTACAATTCACAGCCCTTCTGTTTGAGTGAGGAGCGCACATCGAAACGAGCGCAGCAGTATGGCCATAGACAGTAAGGTCACGCATTTTTAAAAGAAACGCAAAGTAAGTCAATGCGCGCGAAAGACGGCGGGCGAGGACACGCGCACACTATGCGTGAGTCACTCTATAAAGCAATGATCCTACGTGTAAGGCAACATTGATGTTGTTATGACGTCATTCGATCGTATTATACAGAAGTCCTCGATTGAAGACATGCAAGGAAGAAACAAACGCTCATATTAATGTAGACCTGCAATTATTAATGAAGTATGGGAAATATGGGTGCTGCTATTGTGCTTGTCTGTGAAATCAAACTGCATGTTCATCGACTTCGCTAGTGCAAGTTACACTGTTCAAGTTCAATTCCATTGTTCACGTGTTTGTCTTAGAGATTCGGTTCCGTTTTGACACTAGCTGCTGGCTAGTGATAAAAAGTTGTGACTTTTCAATCATTTGACGTAAACATTGTTATCATGTAGCTAAACAGATGATTTCAGAAGTCCGCTTACTGCACTGTTTAATGCTAACAATTACATAAGTATGCAGGAATATTCTTGTTACATCGACAAATTAATTCATAAATATTTGTAAAATGTTTCAGATATGAACATTTAGGTGATTATGATAATATTTGTCAAATATGTATCAAAAATTATTAAAAAATATGCAGTATTTGATTGTTTTATAAAACAATTATCTAATATTTGTAAAATTTGTCAACATCAGTCAGATATTAGATAAATTATCTTGGTTTTTTCAACCCGGGAATACTGTAAGAATTGAAAAGAATAATCTTTATTTTATGAATGCGAATTTATCATGAATGTTCAACCGGGATTTATGCATGAATCATCAATGCAAGTTTTTAAGATATTATAATTGCGTATTTTTGGTTCAATAATGATAATCGGTGTATTCACAATGCATATAAGCTTTCCAATCATTAAACATGCTTACCAACAATGATTTTCAATTTTGAATAATCTTTATTTTATCAATATGAATTTATCATCAATGTTCAACCGAGGTTTATGCATGAATCATCAATGCAAGTTTTTAAGATATTGTAATTGCGTATTTTTGGTTCAATAACCCGGGACGAGCAAACCGAATAATTTTGTTAGAAACTTGCTAGCTGTTTGCTAATTTTGTGAAAAATAGAAATTTTGATAAATTCCTACTATGTTTGCTAATTTTGTTAGAGGCCTACCAGTTTCTAAGCAAAATAATAAAATTATAAAAAACTTTTTAATTTTGTTAAATATTTATGAAATATTAGTCAAATTATCCTAAATGTCAGAACAAAACATTAATTAAATACATGTTTTCAGATAAGATCTGATATGCCATCCAAAACGCAGTGTGTTGTCAGGATCATTAAACTTTTGATTGACAAGAATCGATGAGAAATTGTCACAAAAGGTATTGATTCACTAATATCTCTCATTGAAGACCTGTGATTCGATGCTTGGTCAAATGAGCTTGAAAATAAGTTTCAGCACGAATGTAGCAATCCGATCTTGTGTTCGAAATTGTATGTTTTACTTCCATATTGCTTGTATGAATCTTGTGTATTATCTTTGTGAAAACTACTCGATGCGTCATGATATGAGCCCTAAATCGAAGAAACAGTCGTGTGAAATTTCACCGACTCTGAGATCCTATCAAACTGTAGTAATCGCTTCGAACTTGCTCTAATCGTTCTCAGGAAACGATAGGAATTCCCGTGACGAGAATCCTATATTGGGTGCTATATTTAGAAGTCTGTATAAGGCGCTCAGAGAGTTGCTATCATTTCCCGATGTTTCACGAGTGTGTCACGAGCATGTTGCACGAGTAATCAGTTTTCATGATTATTTCTAAAGTATTACTTTATTCTAATGCATCCCAACCTCTGAAATTATCGAATTTATATTTCGGACCTATTCTGAGAAGGGATTATCATGTCTTCAAGATGGCGAGCCTCCCGACTTCGAACATTGCAAAGCATTTCTTCGCCGCGCTCTACGTCTATCAGTCAGTTCACGGATTCCTCATGAATTGTGTGTGGGTGTGATTCCGCTCGTCGAAGTGAAGACTGACGGCGCAGTTTTCTCTATTCATTGAAGATACTGTAATATGCATGTTGCCATCCTTTGTTTAAGATCATTAGCGTTGATATGAGTGTCCAGATGGAGTGTATATGGTGCGTCACTATTATTCAGACATGTGAGTAGCAAATAAATTGTATTTGTAAATCAGGTGTAAAAACAGATGACTTGAAAAAAACATTCTAAGCCAACCATTCAAATTATAATGTCCTTCAATTACCAAATAAAATTTACATTCAGTTAAAGAATTAATCTTGTGATTCATCATGATAGGAGATGGAGACTTCGATCCTTGATGATGAGGCATATTTCCCAAAAATAGGGGTGGTAAGTAAACATTAATTTCCTCCATTTAAAAAGAATTGCAAGCGTTCTCCGGATTCTCGAATAGAATCCGCAGCGTATGTGGCTGCCTTCCAGTGGGTGTTTCATTCGGGAGCTGGTCGGTACGATGATGATAGTGTGGTCCCTCATCAAATCGTATCAAATCATAAGAAAGTTAACTTCCTCTGAAATTCATCAGCATCGAGTATAGAGAGAGAATCCATATTCTATGGACAATCCTCACCATGACAGCGCGCACCTCTTAGCAATGTGCACAGCAGTCGTCCCATGCGTCATTGAATCTACTGAAAATCTTCTTGAGAGAGAAAGGGATACTAAAAAGTAGTCCACCAATGTGGCATTGAAACTGTCCAAGATACATGACTGAAGTGAAGTGGTCGTGCTAAACATCAGGATCACAGGGCTTCTTTGGGACCACACTATTATCACTGCACCAGCTGGTCGTATGGAAAAAGATTGAATCTTCTTTTAATTCGCTGATTGATACTGTCGATAATGTAGCTTGCGTGCACATCTAAACCGTCGTTTGCCAGGCCTACATGCAGGGTTGGCATATTTTTTTAAATACGAATTTTTGTGGTTCTTTAAATAGGTCAAATGCTTCACTGTATAATTTGGATTTGTGCAAGACATTTGAGGGTACGTTATTGTTACTGATTTCAGTTAATGGGGAAATTATTTGACATCAATATCAAATCGGATTTTCTGCTTAACCGGCATATGTTGTCCACCGTGGGAAAATGTGTTATGGATTAATTCGTGCTGTTGTAAATTATTGGGATGATAAAAGATACTAAGATAGTTAAAAATATCACCTGATTGATTCTTATAATAGAAGCTCGATCAAAACCTGTGTCATCTTCCTATTTTTCAATTATGCTACATTCTGTATGGCCTATTCATTTCTTTTATGTGCGTCAAATACATTCAATACTTTTTGCATCAAAACTCTATTGTGCATTTCAGACCGCAATATCATTGTCTATCAAAGAGATATCATAAATGGGAACTGATTGAAACTGAACAAACCAGCACAATTGATGGTAGAGGAACAATTACGACAGTTCTGTAGGCTGACATCTGCTGATGAGGTGAGTCTTTAAATTATGTGATTCTTTGCCACTGCCTCCGAATTGGTTTTAGCAGCATTGAGTTTTTCTGCTGTTAATCCTTGGAGCATTTCGTAGCAGGATGACTTCGATCAACAGTTATAATGTATAAATATGTAGGGCTATTCTTGTCACTGCCTCCGAATGTTTTGGTTTTAGCAGCATTGAGTTTTTCTGCTGTTAATCCTTGGAGCATTTCGTAGCATGATGACAGCAATCAACAGTTATAATGTATAAATATGTAGGGCTATTCTTGTCACTGCCTCCGAATGTTTTGGTTTTAGCAGCATTGAGTTTTTCTGCTGTTAATCCTTGGAGGATTTCGCAGCAGGATGACTTCGATCAACAATATATTCAATTAATATCAACGGTAAATTTCATCAATGTTTTGCTACGGCGTAGGGTAACTGTAATTTTATCAATAGAATGTGAGCGGTCTGCGAACCCACTTTATGCGTCAAGATCAAACCCACAAGTTTTATGATGTGTAAATTATACATGTTATAATTATAATGCAATATATTTACACATCGTTAAACTCAGTTTCATCTTGACTCATTAAGTAGATTCGCAGGATGCTCACATTTTATTGATAAAACTACAGTTCATCTACGATATATGTTGTGGCAAAATATTGGGGCATGTCTAGAAAACATTCTAAAAATGTTTTAAGATAACATTTTCATAATATTCTCATGTATTGTCATTTGAACATATAACATTTTTTGGAATGTTTTTATAGCAAATTCACGACATTTTCTGAACAGTTTTAGAATGTTTTTTGTTGGTAATTCACGTAAGAGTTGTGTAAGATAATATCAGAGAGAAATTTGAGACATTTTATTAGAATTTTACCAAATAATTTGCTATTTGCTAAAAATTGGCAAATCATCAGCTATGTTAGATAAATATTTGATAAAATTTTATTAGAAGTTTAGTAAAATGTTGTCAAGTATTTGTCAAATATTTAACAAAAGCATCTGGTGTGTTCGTCCCGGGAATGATAATCGATGTATTTTGACAATGCATATAAGCTTTCCAATCATTAAACATGCTTAACAACAATGATTTTCAATTTTGAATTTTCCATGGATTTATTGGAATCATCGATCATGGATTCTGTGTCCATGGCTGGGCTACTAGGGCGGTGGTCTCGAGGTCTCGACACTTAGGATTTTTTCGTGAAAAAAATTTTTTTTTTCAAAATGTTGGAATTTAGCTCCGAGACCCATCCCATCGTGTTTGTCGTCAAAAGTTGGGTCGGTGAAGTTTCGGTGAAAAAACCGCCCCCCCCCAACGACTCAACTGACTAAATTGGTTGAAAAGACCAAAGTTGTTCAGAATCATGTGAAACAAACTTCTATCAAGGTTTCAGGTTGAAATTCGTCCAAAAAATTTTTTCGAAAATTTTCACTACGGTGGTCTCGACACTTAGGATTTTTTCAAGTCCAAATGTGAAATGTCGCTTTTTTTTGCCAACTTTGACGATGAATTGTGGAGGATTGGAAGTGAATGAAGAGCTCGGGTTTCTTTTAGGGGCAAGACCGCACTTTGTTCTCTAGGATCTCTCATCTTTTGAGATGCGTGACAGGCTCCGTTTCCAAATGAGAGCCTGTTAAAAATCGTGTTTTTGTGCATTTTCCAAGATTTTGGAACTTTTTGAAAAAACGACAGAGTTTTTTCATCTCGGCTTCTGGTCATCGTAGAGGGTCGAGGGATGTCTTAAATGAAAGGGGAGAGCGAGAAAACGTGACACTCAAAATTTGGAGTCAATCGGAGCACTAGAACCGGAGATAGACAGGTTTAAAGTTTTTGGATGATGGGTGTTACGTCATCAGCTGATCGCCACACACTATATAAGCTGGGAACCGAGAGAGACTTGTCATTAAGACGAGAGCGATTGTCAGAGGTAGGTCGTCTCTCTGAGCTCCGATGATAGCTTCGGACATTCCAAATTCCGGGTTTCTGTAAGAAACCGACTTAGAAAATTTCATTGCTGATATCAGCTAAGGCGTCAGACTTAGAGGTTAGCCAGGAGATGGCCTTCGTCTCCAGGCCATAAAAGACTCCAAAACTTTAAAGGCTTGTAACTTTGCTTCTACAAGTCCGTTTGACTTGATTCAAAAAAGGTTCGGTTGCTATTGACCTGCTCTAAGTGATAAACTACTTATAAAATGTCGTAAGTAGTGCTAAAAAGTTGAAACATTTAAATTCACTAGTTTTGGAGGTTTTCTGGGGTTTTCGACCCTGCTGAATTCAACTAAGACATTTACAAAGTTGCCAGAGGCTAGCTTCGGCTCGAGACTTGTTTCCTGATGTAAATAACTCCACCGATTTTCATGTCAAAATCGGGGCCCGGATACCAACACAGTGACATGACGCACGCTCTGTCCGCTCGAGGTCTTGGAGTTGGGATAAGATCCCCTCTGAGAAATGCCTGTGACGGATTCATCAGCTTAACTTGTCTTTCCTCTAAGCGAAGTTGTCTTTGTGATAGCACTGGGCGACTATCGATTCTGTCTTTGTATAGCATGGGCCTTCACGACTGAAAGCCCAGTAACTGTCGATGTGTTGTCCAAATTTGGTAAAAGCGTTGTTGTCAAGTTAAAAGCACGACTAAATTTAGAAAGACCAAGGCAAGGCTTTGTGTCGGGAGGGTATATAAGTCACTGCTTCTCTCTAGGCTTCACTCCTGTTTCAAGTTGTAAGACGAACGGTGAGTGCTCTGTCGAAGTTTGCTATCAAAAATTGAAATATTTAGAACTTAGGATTATTCTGTCTTAATGCAGATACAGTAGTAGCTTCATATAAACGTTTTTGTTAAGCTGTGACTTTAGATGAGATCCCTTAACGATCTCCTCTTATGAGCACTAAAATGTGTCTCAATTTAACACATTATTTCTTCTCCTTTCAGTTTGAAAATGACGAAGGAATGTAACAAGAAATTACAAATTTTTAAGTGTAGTTGCGGCATGCCCTTCCGCGGTGACCGTTTCAGGCGCCACGTCTTGGCGAGAGTGACGAAGGGTGAGATGAAGCATGATGATGTGTTGATGGTGATGTATTGTGTGTGGTGTGATGTTCGTTGTAGTGCGTATGATGTCGAGTTTGTGAAGGCTCATGCCAATTGTCCTCTGCGTGTGATTGGGAAGGAAATGATGAGTCAAGTGTTGAGTGGTGAGCGGGGGAGCGCATTTGTTCAAGGCGAACCAGTACGTTCCCCAGTCGTGAATGTGGATTTGGATGATGATGAAGTGGTGAGTAAAGTAAAGAGGAAGTTGATTGTCGAGAGTGATGATGATGATGACGATGAGGCTATGGAGAGCGTTGTAACGAAGAAGGGGTGTGTTGAGAGGTTGAGTGATGATGTTGAGCTTGAGCGAGCTGTCGCGTCGATTGAGCCACTGGCAAAGCCACGGGCTCAATCGTCGCCGAGAGATGAGCGTGTGATGCCTAATTGTGTTGTGAGAGTGAGTCAGTCGAGTGTGCCGAGTAAAGTGGTGTTGACGAAGAATGATGCGCTGGCGTATGGGAATGTGAGGAATGAGTGTGACAGGTTGCAGGGAAAGTTGAATGCTGCAAAGTGTACGTTGAAAGAAGTGACTGTGGAAAGGGATCGTTTGAAGAGAGAGTCGGAGGACTTTGCGAGTGTGAAGAGAGAGTTGTTTGAGGCGAGGCAGAAGTTGGTGAATGAGAGAAAGTTGAGGGAGACGCTTGAGTCGAAGTTGGAGAGTTGTGAGAAGTCGGTCTGTCGAGAGCGTGAGTTGAAGGAAGAGGCGATGGAACGAGTGAGAGTGCTGGAGCGTCAGTTGAGTGTGCAACCATTGGCGCGAAAACAGTAAGTCCATGTCGATAGCTTTTATTTACAGTAGGTCCATGTCTCAATGAAAGTATACCAATTGAATCATTTTCCTGCCCATATTACTCAATAGTATCCCCTTACAGAATGTCATAAATATCTAAAAGAAATGTCTCATTTAAGGCATGATACACAGCCCACGAAGTTTCCTGCAGAAGGCATGTCGACAGTAAGTCCATGGTAATTTTTATTAATTGAACTCACGAGATACATACCGAACTCCTTTCAACATGTCCATGTCTCGAGACAGTGCCAATTGAGCGATTTTCAGCATATAGCCTATCCCTATATTATAGTTTTATGCATGGGCCAGAGAAATGTTTTCTTTCGGCGTTAGGTAAAATGCGTATCTGAAGAAGTTTCTTAATGCAGCTAGATGTCGACACCTAATGCATGATGGCATTTATCATCGTGCAAGCCCGGAAAGCCAATGGTGAGAATCTCCACCAAAGACAGTTAGATGTTTTGCTACCAACTGATGAATTCAATGATACTATAGTTTATATCATGACGCATTCAATTGTTTCATGAAAGGATGTGAAATTGCTTCAGTTTTCACCACTGCTTGATGGTGATAGGCCTGGGCTATGTACATTTTTGAGATATGATTTCGGAATAGTACACGCAACCAAGTGCAGCACTGTAGATTAGAAAGTCTTTTGGCATTTTATTCACGAAGCATCATTTTTACTGAAGTCGCAGTGCATAAGTAAGAAATTTCGAAGTGTCAATAAATTTTTCTTTTTTCGAAAATTGCCATTTTCACTACCACGAAAGCCCAATGGGTCACTGGTGACCCTTAACCAAATTTGCACTAATGTTTTTCAAAATATCATTTCATTGAAGTCAGTGTGAGTAATAGGCAAGTCTAAAAAGAATCAATGATTTTTCCAGTATTTCAATTACACCGGGTTTTCCGGTGTTACCGATACTGTACTGTCAAGTGCTCAAACTGCATTTCGAGTGGTGAGCATGGTCAGGCCCACTGATTTTGATGTTTTTAGAAATAATACGCAAGCATGAATCAAATGAATAATGAGAAATTATTTTATACCCAGTAAACATTGTGACGTCATTGCGACGTCCCATTGATGTCATCATGCGTCTGAGACGTCTATGACCAGAACAGGATGTCGCAGTGACCTCCCATCAAAGACGTCAGAATGACCGCCTGTATATGACGTCACTGTGACATCCAAAGTGTGACCACAAACATGATCAATGAGCCACAACCAGTCATGAAATTATGACGTTTACGCTATGATGAATGAATTCCACTTAATTGCACTAAGTTTTGGGACTATCTTTTTTAATTTCCATTCTCGAACTCTCGCTTTCTCACTCACTTTATCTATCTCCTCGCTTTTCTTGATACTTTTTCTTCTGATAATGATTCTCTGTCATGACCTAATTTCTCTTCTTCTTCCTCTTCTCTTTCTCCCTATTTCTATTAATCTCTCAACTTAATTCTTTTCTTCCTCCTCTTCTATTTCTCCACACTTCTCTTCATTTTTTTCTCTTGTTCCAATTCATCATTTCTCTTCTTCTTCCATATCTCTTCTCACTTCTCTTTTTCCTCCTCTCCTTTCTCTATGATTTCTCATTCTTCCTCCTCTACTCTGCCTCCTCATTTCTCTCATTTATCTTCCGTTTATTCTTCTGTTTCCTTATCAGCTCTTCTTTTTCTTCTTCTATTTATTATTCTCCCATCAATCTGTTTTCTGTTTTGTTTTTATCTAAAATCGATGTATCTTCGAAAATAACATAATGTAAAAATTCATCATTAATTTCTACCCATGCATTTCTTATTAATAGGATTCATGTTTATCGAAGGGCATTTGATGAATCCCAATTTTGCGATTGCAGTTGGAATAGAATACAATTGCAATACTTCAATATCATAATTCAACGGATCTCTTTTTCGGATTCATTCGTGCCCGTACTCGTTGCATGGAATGAGTCTGTCTTTCGATGATTTAAAAGCATCCCAGCGTTGGCTGTCACGTCATTAAGTGCAGCCCTCGTATTTCATTTCTGAATAGAGGAGAACTGCGCACAGATTATTTCCCTACTGCCGCCTGGGCGAATGACCTTCAATCAACGCGTCACTATCGATAATCACATGACAGCGAGAGGAAACGTGCAAGCAGTCCTTCATTTCATTCATGTTACTCGCACTGCGCATCGAACGTGATTCATGTTTTGCGATACGGTTTTAGTGATAAGTCTACGACTTAGACCAAACTTTCTTAAACGACGCCTCGAGCACCTTTCCTTTGGACATTTGGAGGAACTTAAATCCACCACCCATATTCGACCTCCACAATCAATTCACAGATCATTTATTTCTATTTTCAAGTTGCAGACCAGCAGTTGACGACTAAGCTTTTGCCTATATCATCTTACAAAACATCTTGTGATTTGGTTCACCTCATATTTAGTGACTTGACTTTATCTCCTACATTAGTCGCTGAAAACCAAGGCTTCGAATTTCATCTCGTGATCTCTGACAAGAAAATAGTCTAATGCAGTACAACAAAATGTTTTTCGATGATTGATATCATCAATTGTCGGAGTTTACAGGTGAGATGTCTACTCTGTTCACTTCTTATTAAGTTTAAGTGAATTAACTACGCACTGGATTAGTTATAAGCCTATTTTCACGAAATTATTATAAATGTTGAAGCTAATTCATGAAATCGCAAAAATTAAAGAAAAATTATTTTAATTGTCTATAAAACATGGCATCATCTGATATCAATTAATTTGTTTCAAATTTCGTGGCTCTCGAATTGTAATCAGATTAGTTCCTCCCGCCGAAGATAATTTACCATAATTAGAGGCTTTACATACATTTTGCCATGCTTAAAAAGGAACGCTGCTATTCGAACATTTTCATCTTCCTGTTATTGAACTGTTGTGTGATCATCAATATAATACTTAAAGTTTTCTGCAAAATACTGACGTTTGTACCATAGGAATAACTGACAATGCATAGGCAACCATTTTGACGATCAAAATGTTGTGATTGTGCATTGATTTTTTTACGTAAGTGAATAATTTAAATGTACTGTAACAATGTAATAATGTAGGGTACAGGTATCTAAGCTTATTAAGCAATTCTAGATAATGATTATGATTCTACTGTATATTTGAATAATTGGACGATTGTACGTCACACATATCAGTTTGCAATATCGTAATGCATGCACATACATAAGTTTTGTTGAATAATATTCAAACAGGCTTATTTTGTTGAATGTTATCAATTATTGCGAAAATAATTTGCTTTTGCTCATGAATGTATCGGACGCAATGTATTTTTTGCTAGCCTGGATTTTTATGAAATGGTTGCAAACATGACAATATCATAGTTTGCATATTTGTAAGGTTAGCAACACACTCTGGGCTACATAAAATAGGCCTATATTCGATTTAATTATAATAAAACGTTATGTTTCGTATTATGTTGTAAATAGAACAATACGTTTATTATTTGATGATAATTATGATGTCTAAAAAATGATTACCCTTTACTCAGTTTATAAATAAAGCCACTAAATTCATTTTGATAAAATTGAAAACTAATTCTTGCACAATGCATTTCGTCCATTCTTATTCAAGTGCAAACATGCAGGATTGAATATGAAATACAAAATCTGAAATCATACTTCTACAGCAATGAATCTATGAACAAAAGGATTGTTCATAGATATATTACTGCAGAAGTAAGCTTATATGATTTTAGATTTTGTTTTTTATATTCAGTCCACGTTTATACTTAAATAAGATTGGGCGAAAGACATTGTGCAAGAATTAGTTTTTAATTTTATCAAAATAAATCTAGTGGCTTTTTTTATTTATTGATAATTATGATGATTAATTTTATCATGATTGTGCAATTAATTGTGTGTAAATAAATTATAGCCGGAAGATGATGGTCGCTTGTCCCGCATTTGCTTGAAAAACAGAGGAAATACTATCTAAACAAGGAATTCTCTCATCATATGAATGTCAAATTTTATTGGGTTGTACAGTATTAATGCAAAATCATGTTAAAATTCATGATGTAATTTTACAGGCGATAAATATCCGAAGATGGTCAAAAACCAAAAATATATCAAAAACTGTGTCCCTGTCCAGATGCAGAGCATTGCATGCATTCAAAATATAATGACAATGTGAATTTTAAAATGTATGCTTTTCTAAATTTTAGTCTAATTTTAGTTTCTAATTATGTCTTCAATTTATAATTTAGCTTCGATAGCCTCTAGATTTTAGGCAACAAGCATGAAGAAACTTTTATTTTGGATCAGTTGTGCCTCATGTCAATAAAAGAAATTTTATATTTTACGAACTATACAGAATTATATATTGTTCATATTCAATGTAGACCTATATGCCTACATGTCGAAGCATCTTCTCTACGGTGACTCAAATTCAATAGGCATGCATTTCGATACCTCTGATGAGCAATTTCATCATATTAGATATTGATATTCTAATATAGTGATTTCTCTTTTGAGCGTTGTATATGTATGCCTACGTGTATGTAATTTTTGTGATCTAAGTAAAATTTTGCTGTTTCTTACTTCAGGTACGTCGTGCTAACAAAAGGTCAATGGAATATCAGTAGTAAGCAAGTGACAAACACTCGACCGGCGCGCCCCCTCCCCTTCCCTCCCCCTCCCCCCTCTGGAACGACAGAGGTTGTGGTCTGTCGTGGTGTGCCGGCCAGGTTGGTTCACGTTCACAACATGTTCGCTGACTCCCCCCCTCCCCCTCCCCCTCCCCCCCTCGAAAACGACAGAGTGTGAGACTCGGATGTGTTGGTCTCGTATGGGTTGACGTGGCCGACCGCCTAGGTTGACGTGGGCGACCGTCTAGGTTGACGTGGGCGACCGTCTAGGTTGGCGTGGTGGAATGGTGAAACGGACTTTAGATTCGTGATCAGCGTAAAATTCCGCATCGGTATGGTGAATTTGAAGTCAATCGGCGAGAAAAAATTTTCAACATTTTTCGAAAAAACGACAGAGTTAGAATTTGGGACGTTTTGGTGTGTAGCGCCCAAACGAACCATCGGATGGGAAAACGGAGGCCAGATTCGGATTCAGCGTGAAATTCTGCATCGGTATGGTGAATTTGAACGCCATCGGAGAGAAAAATTTCGCCGGCCCCCCCCTCTGGACAGCTCGCTTCGATTTTGGCTTCCAGTGAACGGATTTAGTCGTGCCATAGCTCGTTTGAAAGCTAAGAGTGAGACAAATTCACTGAGAGAATCGGCTTGTTCCTATCTGTCTTCGTTTAGATGTGAGACGCCATTTAAGATTTTGGGACATTGGCGAAAAACGACAGAGTTAGAATTTGGGACGTTTTGGGCTGTAGCTTCAAAACGAAGCATCGGATTGGAAAACGGATTTCAGATTTGGAATCAGCGTGAAATTCTCTATCGGTATGGTGAGTTTCATGTCAATCGGAGACAAAAATTTCGCTGACTCCCCCCCCTCTCTGGACAGCTTGCTTCGATTTTGGCTTCCAGTGGACGGATTTAGTCGTGCCATAGCTCGTTTGAAAACTAAGAGTGAGACAAATTCAGTGAAAGAATCGGCTTGTTCCTATCTGTCTTCGTTTAGATGTGAGACGCCATTTAAGATTTTGGGAGATTGGCGAAAAACGACAGAGTTAGAATTTGGGACGTTTTGGGCTGTAGCTTCAAAACGAAGCATCGGATTGGAAAACGGATTTCAGATTTGGAATCAGCGTGAAATTCTCTATCTGTATGGTGAGTTTCAAGTCAATCGGAGAGTTTTAAAGTCAATCGGAGAGAAAAATTTTCAACATTTTTCGGAAAAACGACCGAGTTAGAAGTTTTGCGATGGCTGCCTACTGTAGAGCCAAAACGAAGCATCGGATGGGAAAACGGAGGCCAGATTCGGATTCAGCGTCAAATTCTACATGGAAATAGTGTATTTCCAGCTCAATCGGAGCACTAGAACCGGAGATAGAAGGGTTTTTAGTGTTTGGATGATGGGTATTACGTCATCAGCTGATCGCCACACACTATATAAGCTGGGAACCGACAGAGACTTGTCATTCAGACGAGAGATTGCCAACGGTAAGTCGTCTCTCTGAGCTCCGATGATAGCTTCGGACATTCCAAATCCCGAGTTTTTGTAAGAAACCGACTTAGAAAATTTCATTGCTGATATCAGCTAAGCCGTCAGACTTAGAGGTTCGCCAGGAGATGGCCTTCGTCTCCAGGCCATAAAAGACTCCAAAACTTTAAAGGCTTGTAACTTTGCTTTTACAAGTCCGTTTGACTTGATTCAAAAAAGGTTCGGTCGCTATTGACCTGCCCTAAGTGATGGACTACTTATAAAATTTCATAAGTAGTGCTAAAAAGTTGAAAATTTTAAATTCACTATTTTTGGAGGTTTTCTGGGGTTTTCGACCCTGCTGAAGTCAATGAAAGCATTTTTAATGATGTCTGAGCCAGTCTTCTCATGCTATAAGCGGCTTTTCACTGAAAGCGAGCAAGACACGGAGAGTTTTGCTGTAATATTCCACTGACAGGGTGTTCCTTCGGGACGGCGGACGATGCCGTAGTGATAAGTGTGGCAAGGGAATGTGTCATATTTGAGACCGTAACCGCTGGGACAACTCATGTCTCATGTTGGGCATTTGACACAGCTCTCAACGTAGCACTTTGAACGCCAATCGGTTGAGTCTTAGCTATCTTGTCATGGGTGGCCTCTAAACATCTCCATTGCAAAACGCTGGTGAATCAAGCACTCTACGGCTTGCTATCAAGCTGATCAAAGCAATAACTTGGGATGTTTCCTCAAGGTTTTCAAGTATGCTAAGTTCAAATCTGCTATCAGATTTCAAATTTAACTAAGTCTAAGGCAGCTTTGAGGGGTTAGATCCCAGCTACTGTTCACTACCTTTGACTCGGCGTTGCTGTTACCACTTCGGGGCAGTGACAATGATGTCTTCAGCTGTAAATAGCGGGTATCGGGGAAGATCTCTCACTTCCCTAGTGATCAGTACAAGGCCTTCGGGCTGTCGACGGGATCGAGTGCCACTCACTACACTCAAATCTATCATTCCTCACTAAGTGTAAAAATCATTGTTTTCCGTTTTTCGCTTCAGAAATGCCGAAATACAATAATATGAAGACCAGTTTCAAACTGTGTCAATGCCGGAAGGTATTCCGAGCTGACGCCTTCAAGAAGCACGCTTGTACTAACAAGAAACAGATAGGGGTCGCTCGCTACTATTGCGGAGCCCACAAAGTCAGTCGCTTAAGTAAGCGGCTGGAGGATTGGCACTCACAACACAGCGAGTGTCAAACAGGCGAAGTAGGCGAAGAAGAACGGAGTTCACTCTTCGCCACTGAGCTCCGTTCTTTGGAGCTACAATCTGCCAACGAGCAAGAACGGAGTTCACTTTTCACCACTGAGGCCACTGAGCTACAATCAGCCATTGAAGCGATTGCCGCTGTATCGTCACTTAGTAGCGAGAGCTCGCTGACCAGCAGCGATAGTGAGGAGGAGGAGGGAGAGCTACAGTCGCAACTTATCGAGGCCGTCGACCTCGATCGCGAGACCCCTACAGCCGTAACTGCGAGTGGAATTGCAACACAATGTCGCAATTTTGTCAAGCGCCCGCCGGTGATCGCCGAACGGGATAGACTAAAGAAAGAGGTGGAGAAGTTGAAGGAGGAGGCCTTCTCATACAAGGCAAAGTATGAGGACCTAAAGAACGTGGCCTGAGAGATGAAGAAGGTGAAGGAGAGATTAAGCGAGCGGGATGGCGAGTTGGAGCAGGAGAGGCTCAAGACTCTCGAGGGGAAAGCCAGAGAAGAGGCTTTACTAGCAGAGAGGGAAAGTAGGGAGAAGGAGATACGAAGGTTGAAGGAGGAAGTGGAGAGACTCCGTGTGCAGATGGCTAAGGTGGTCGAGACGAACCACGAGCTGCACCGTTCGGCGCAGCTGGTGGATCGCGATCGAAGGTTGCGTTCCAGTCGTCTGCACATCCCTATTAGAAAGGGGAGAGTAGCAGAAACTCCTCTCTTGTACGAGCGTGGAAGAGGGGAGAAATGCTACTCTCGGGTGAAGAAAGGGGTGGAGTGTCTACACTTCACCTTCGATCATCGTGATCCGATCTCGAATTTCCTTTATGAGGAAGCGTCCGAGAAGATCTGTAAGTAAAAATGACTAAATTAAAATGTAAGATGATAACTCACTACTTCTTTCTTTACAGACATCCAAGAGAAGCGACCACCCGCCCCGTTGCCGGAGCAGCAGTCGAAACAGCAAGCCTGAGTCCCTACCACACACCCCGAGAACGAACCATCGGCTCTCTTAAGGGCCACCATGGGGCATGACATGATAGAACCTCCTCGCGGTTTGCCCTGGGCAGTCTTCGGACTGGCGAATACTATCATTAAGTTGAATCTGCTATCAGTCAACTTGAACGTTGCAAATGAAGTTCGGTGTAATACTTCCTTTCGACGGGCGTTCCTGTAAAGGGCGGCGGTGAAACCCGTAGATATGTATACCGCAAGGGACATTCGGCAATGGTCAATCTTGTTAAACCTCTCTGCGTCATGTTTGCAAGTGATTGCCTCTGTCTCAACGTAGTATGCATTCGCGCCAGGGCGACATTTAGCCAACTGTCGAAGGTTGCCTAAAACTTTCCATTGCATACGTTATGAGAACCATGAGTTCTACCTGTCTCTATCAATGAGACGAATTGATGAATTGAATGAAATGGGAGGACACTCACGCGCCACACGCAACATAACACACTTCTCTCTTCCGTAGTCTAACAAGCTCTTTACACATGGATCGCAGTCGATTGCTATCCCTGTATCATAAGTGTAAGCTATCTTAATTTTATCTAACACTATTTCATCTACCATTATCATCCATATGAAATGTTATAAGAATTGCAAGTTAAACTAAATGTGCTACTATTTCCGAATGAAAAAGTATACATGGTTAAATCATCCACTGAAGCCCCATTCAAGTAAGTCAGTATGAAAGCAAAGATAATATGAAATAAAAATTTATTATGGCATGTATTTCAAAAGGTCTTCATCGTCAATATCGTCCCAGAGTCTGGCTTCACATAGATAACAAAAACAGTTCAGTTGCTTTAATCGTTCTTCCACTGCGAGCCTCACTTTATCAATATACTCCCACTCTGCCATAGTTCGTGGCTGGGAGTTAGGGGTGTACCACTCCCATAATTGGTGGAGGAATTTCGTGCTGGTGATCTCCATCACATCGTCAGTATCGTACTGGAGATACTTCCACCTCACGCCTGTTAAGTCGGGACACTCCTTCTCACATACACTCTCCTCTTCCTCGTCCGCTGGTAATGATAACTTCCTGATATTGTCCAGTCGGTACACCTTCTCTACCTTCCCCTTCGTTGGAGCGTTTGGTGTAACGAGCGCCTTTGGTGTTGAGCATGGAGAAGAGAATTTTGTGTTTGGTGTTGTCGGAGGGCTTGTCATGTTGACTGTGAATAATGACTTTGAAATGTTTTCTAATTCTTAAGTATCAACAAGCGACCAATCAGAATGAACAGCCAATGAATGATGAATATGAAAGTATATATGCAAAGTGACATTCGTGTCATTTCACTCTGTCTTTGAGACGTATAAGTGAAGTGTTCTCTGGCGAATTCTATATTTGAGGCGCACAAGTGAATTCCAAATTTGAGTGAAGTCTCTATCTTGTTGAAGTATCAAGCTTAAACATAATTTCGTTCAAATGGTAAGTTGAAAATTTCTTCACTCATCTCCCTCAAACGTGTGGCTAATAGCATCTTCCTCAATTTCAGGCATCAACTTCATCACCAACACCCTCCCTTCTCGAGGAAAGTTTAGAGTTGTTGAGTCAAGGTAGGTTGTAACAATACACTGAGACTTGAACAGAGATGAAAGAATGATTTCTCTTTCAGGTGATACCAGTTCCATCTCGTGCGAGTCCATATCAACATTGTCGCGGGAATGCGACGATCGGCAATGTGCTGACTGTGGACACATCTTCACGAGGAAGCGTGATCTCATCCGACACATCAAGCGAGGTGTTTGTAGACCTAAGCCGGCATCAATCTCCGAAGGTAGGGATGATTCTGTTAACGATGTCTCCTTTTCTTGCGATTTATGCATTCAGTCTTTCGAGACACGTTTTGAACTATCTTCGCACAGACTTCAACATACACACACGAACGATACCTACACCAACGGTACCTCCTCTATCCGACTCACTGAAGTGTCCATAAATAATTTAGTGAGGAACTACCAGATGGACTCCTCAGAAACCATTGCTAACTTTGAGGAATGGTTTCATCAAAATTCATCATTGATAGAAGCGCTCTTCAACAATTTAGACAATTTTAGAATGAAGGCGCTCATCTATCTTAAAATAAAATATGTAAAAATCGACCACCATACTGGATAAATAATAGAGAGGTTGGAGTTTCACATACCCTCCTCTCCTGCAACCGAAGTTGTAGACTGTGAGTCTTGGATAAATTTTCATATCCAAGGGTTAAAATTAAATATAGATAAATTTAACGAGCGTGATAGTGGACTCGTTTTTGATGGTATTGAGACCGCCATGATTAAAATCAGTTTATTAGGAAATCATAGTGGTCGAGGCTCCTTTAAACTTCCGAAAATTTAAGAAATAAAGCAGCAGTCATTTCTGTAGATTGCGAATCGCAATGTTTTAAGTATGCCGTCCTCTCCATTCTCCACTATAATGATGTGCAGAATAGCCGATACCGCAAGAGTAAGTATCAACAGTGGGAGAATGAATTAAACTTCGATGACTGTAATAGTGACGATATGAAAATTAAAGATATAGAAAAATTTGAAAAATTGAACAACATCAAAATAGTTCTCCATGTTTGGGAAAAGGGATTGAAGGGTGTGCGCTACAACTCGCGTTCGAGTTGTTATGAACGTACAGTAAACCTGTTATTAGTAAAACAGGATGATAGTGAGGAATGGCACTACTGCGGTATTCCCAAAATCTCTCGCTTATACCACCACTTAGAAAGCTCTAGTAGAGAGTTATATTACTGCGACAGATGTATTCGCCATTTTAGGAGGAAAACTAAATTTGAAACTCATTACGAATGGTGTAAGCGAGGTAAACTACAAATGGAGCGCATGCCCAAAGATAAGGAGTTTTCATATAGAGAGAATGGTGATGAACTAAGTCCTCTTCGTGTCATCTATGCTGACATCGAATGTTATATCGATGATAACATCCATCGACCAGCAGCCATTTCCTGCTACGAAGTATGGCATGATCACTTTAGGAGTAGGCAAAATAAAATGCGCGTCTGGCAAGGTGAGGATTGTATTTACCAATTCCTACAATTCCTCGAACAGGCTGTAAAATTTCAACAAAAGTATGATGGTGAACTCTATCGCAGATCATTGCATATGACAGCAGATGATCAAGCAAAATTTGATAGTTGCAACGCTTGCCCCAAATGTAGGAAAACATTTGACGATGATAAGATTAAGAAAGTGCGCGACCATGATCACATCACTGGTAAATTTAGAAACGCACTCTGTTCAAAATGCAATTTTTCACTTAGGATGAAACGGCGTACATTACCCGTCATTTTCCATAATTTCAAGGGCTACGATAGCCATATGATAATAAAAGGAGGTTTAGGTCAAATGAAAGAGTGGAAGCTTGATGTAATAGCACAAACGAGAGAGAAGTTTATGGCCATGACAGCAAAAGTGCCTGTCGATAAAACTAAAGAAAATAAGACGGTCTATTTTGATATAAAATTTTTAGATTCCTACCAATTTATGACTGCATCACTGGCCTCTCTCGTACAAAATCTAAAGTCTCTTCCACTAACACAAAATCTTAAGAAACAATATCCAAATGTAACCGATGAAGTCATCACACGGAAAGGAGTCTTTCCATATGCATATTTTGATGCGATTAGTAAACTCGGCGAGACTTCTCTTCCGCCAATAGATAAATTTAAAAATGATTTGACCGGCGCAGAATGTAAGACTGAAGATTATGATCATGCACAAGATGCATGGATAAAATTTGACTGCCATACATTTGGTGAATATATGATTGCCTACCTTAAGTTAGATGTATTTTTGCTGGCTGATGTATTTCAGGAGTTTCGACGAGTGGCATTAGAAGAAGATAAGTTAGATCCCGTCCACTTTGTCAGTCTGCCAGCCATGTCATTTAAGTCTGCTTTTAAAATGACTGGTGAGACCATTCATCTCTTACAAGATCCAGAGATGTATAATTTATTTGAGCGAGGAATTCGCGGTGGTCTCACATTTGTAAATAAACATAGGTTAAAATCTGAAACAGTAGGTAATGATCAGACTCATCTTAAGTATTATGACCAAAATAATTTATATGGTAGTTCACTATCCAAACCACTCCCTCACTCTGAGTTTAGCTGGTTAGATGATAGTGAAATTCAGCATTTCTCCAACCCTTCTAACATACTAGCAATCCCAGATGAAGGTGATTGGGGATATTATTTTGAGATAGATCTAATCTATCCAAATAATATTAAACATAAAACCGTAGATTTTCCACTCGCACCCGAATCAGGTGAAGTGAGTAAAGATATGTTTTCCGACTTTATGAAACAATTTCATAAAGATTTAGAATCATGCGGTCAACCCGACTATAAGCCTTGTCGCAAACTTTTACTCACCCAGTATGATAAGGAAAACTATCTAGTCCACTTTAGCATCCTAAAATTTTATTTAGAAATGGGAATGATTTTAAAAAGAGTTCACCGCATTATTAAATTTAGACAGAAAGCCTTCCTCAAACCATATATTGATAGCAACAGCCAGAAACGTGCACTAGCCCAAAATAATTTTGAAAAAGATTTTTATAAATATAAGAACAACAGTCTATTTGGTAAGACGATGGAGGATGTTAGAAAGCGCGTAAACTACAAACTAGTTAATGATGATCAAAAGTATCACAAATTGACCTCATCACCTCTATTCATCGATAGAGACATTATCGATGAGGACCTTATAGGTGTTAAAATGATAAAATCTGAAGTTGAGTTGTGCAAACCCATCTATATTGGTCAAGCTGTACTAGATTACTCCAAGCTTGAAATGTATCAACTCTTCTATAAAATACTAAAACCGTGTCCTCTCGTAAAAGAGGTTCGTTTGTTGGGTGGTGACACAGATAGTTTCTTCTTAGGTATTACCACTCAAAAAGATTTAAATTTTAATGAAGTAGGAAAATCTTTAGAAAGATATTTTGATACATCAAATTATCCTACTGATCATCCACTATACTCCATCAAAAATAAGGCCAAACTTGGTTGTTTTAAGGATGAGACAGCAGGGAAGGAGATAGCTGAAATGATTCTCCTCCGCCCTAAAATGTATTCTATGAAATTAAAGGATAGTGATGATAGCATTAAGCGCGCTAAAGGCATATCAAGATCATTGGTCTCTAACATGAAACATAAAAATTTCAAGGGAGCCTATAGAAATAAAAATATAACGTTTGTCAATATGAAAATCTTAAAATCTAAGTCGCATGAGATCAAAACTCATACTTTTAGGAAACGGGTGCTTTCAGCATGGGAGGATAAGAGGTGCTGGCTAGAACACAACATATCTCTTCCAGATGGACATCCTGACACAAACATACCACCACCCAAAAGAATTAAACTCACACTACCACATTCAGGAGACGTCTTAGCATAATCATCCTTAACTTAGTATTTTGATGTTGATTTCTGTAGATAAACATTGTTGTTTTATGTATCGCATGAGATTGTTTTTTCCTTGTGAATATGTGTCCACATCTGTACATTCCCCATGTGATGACTTTTCCACTGAAAGACATTTTTCCTATCTCTGTATATTTCCACCCTTCACGAAGTAAAAAGACTTTTTGTATATAGCAATGTTTATTGAAGTGCGCTCATGTATATATTTTCAGTGGATGTTGTATAAAGTCTATTGCTTCACATTCATGTACATATTTCAATAAATGTTGTATAAAGACTTCACTTTGTTTTCCGAAACACTAACGTTATGAGGGATTTAGTATCTTTCACGTGGATGCACTCTTGTAAACCATTGGTAATTTTGATAGCAATAGAGGGTATAGTTTGTTTGACGACGGGATGATAGAAAATAGATTCAAACATCTTCTCGACTATTCCATATGAAGCGTCTTTATCATGAATGAAATCACGTAAAATGTATTCTTTTTTCTCACCAACAGAAATAGGTAGAATCAAATCACTTTGAATGTAAAGGTGCTGTTCATGTTTATCAAGTGTCATTGGTGTTTCTATACCAATCGTATGCGCAGCAGCAAACACAGTTTGTAGCATTGAAAAACCAAAGAGTTTTTTCAAATTTTTACTCAATTGACATTGAATGTCATCACCCAGTCTCAGAACAACGCGTTGATTTTCAATTGAAAACGAAATGTGGTGTGTCTTTACATCATATTTACTTTTCATCACATGCTTCAACTTCTGTTGTATATAAGGATTTACTACATGAATGAAGCTTTCAACTGTATGATATAGACGCGGCATTATATTGATAGCAACTTTAGATTCTTCATAAGACTGGTAAATTTTCTTGATGCGATCGCCATAGATGTCCACCCACCATTCATCATTAACTGAATCAGCTTTAGTGTGATATTCATGAGAACCACACACCACACCGCTTCCAATAATAGGTGTATAATGTCTTACAAAATGACGCAAGGTTGGAGAGAAATAAACTGTAAGTTTGTCATTATATTTCTGAATAACCAACTTATTTTTGTTCGCCATAATTTTCTCTCCATACTTCTTACCCACAGTCTCATTCCATCGTTTTACTAACTCAATAAGTGATAAAGGTTGAACGCCACGCTTTTTCAAAATGATGCGTTCTTCACATTCTACAACATCTTCATCAAATATTTTAAATCTATAATGAAATTTGTTGATTCGATTTGAATAAACTTTTTTAACATTTGCAGTAGCAATTGATGTTAGATGTAGTCCATGACCAAAACCAAGATGTGGATAGAATTCATTATCCAACCTCAGCGTAAGACCTTTAGTAAAAGAATGAAAGCGGAGGAACTGTCTCCCACTCCAATGATAGATAGTAAACTCACAAGCTTTCTGATTTTTATTCTTCATGATGGAAGTATTACCACTGTTGAATGCCTTAATAATTTTCTCATTCCCAAATGGTTTATAAGAATCTGATTTTATCTGAATCCCTTCATAGTTCCACTTTCCATCTGATGTTAAATTGTATGGGAACTGAAATGCATTATTCATCGTTATTCCATCATGGGTGCGAGGAGTCAATATCATTTCTTCCAAATCATTCACATTCTGAATATTGCTATCATAGCAAATACTAGAAACACCAACCTCCCATTCACCTTCTAAATGCAGTGGCCGATTTAATTCTACTCGATAGTCTGATGGTTTATTTTTGGGAAATTTATTCATAGAAGCATTACTGGGCAAGTAGATTAGAAACGAGTCCTTATTTTCACTTTCCATATTATTCACATTGGAAAAATATATTAGCATACGTTTGCATTAACTCTTCATTCGGAAATGGAGTGTGATACTTGTTACAGCATCTTTATGAAAAGGAATCAACGCACCAGCATCGTCATAAATGGCAATATCAATTTGTGGGATGTAGTTTGATTTCAGCTTTGTATAATGCACTTTCTTGAAAGTATGCTCAGATAAAATACTGCAGCTTTTTGGCTGGTATGGTATCATTGCTAGCAATGGAGCTTCAACATCTCCCACACGTACATCTTCACCAATATTGGAATATATCTGAAAATAGTTAATACGACGCGATAGTGACATGTCTGCGCTAGCTTTGGTTACAGTACCACTTTTAAAGATATTTTGATCAAAACCCAAAATGTCCATTAGAGTTTTATCCATAATTAGTTCAATACCTTTTCCACTTATAGTGAGAGACAAAGTACCTTCTTTTTCAGAAAATGAAATCTGTTGGTCATTAATCACTTCATTTAAATAATCTACAACCAATTTCACCGAAGTAATAATGCGAGGCATCAACACTCTTGTTTCATGTAAGATACCACCTAAAGACTCTACACACTTTCTGTATAAAGATACGGACCATTCTGTATCAAATTGATTTGACCTTTCACATGGTAAATGTTGCATATCAGATTTTCCATGAACAGCTGCAGAACGATGTCGTAAGAACTGATGAAAATCTTTTGAACAAACTAATACTAGATCATCATCATTTAATTTGCTTATTGCAATATGATTAGATGATTTAATTTAAGTCAATGTTGCCACTTGTTTGCCATCAACTCGAAGGAGATAATTAAATTTCTTCAATAATGTTTCAGGAGTCATGTTTGTCTTTCTTGGCTTAATCACAATCTTCTTCACCAACGTCTTCTCATTTCTTGGAATAAGATCTACATAATAAGCTTCCTCTCGATATATTAACTGTTTATGACCACTTATGTGGTAATTAACGTTAAAATTATCATAGCTTGTTAAGGCGCTAGCGAGGTAACCTAAATCATTTCTTAAACTTGGACTTAAACCAACAATCCAATCTTTCTCAACTACATGATGTACATAGGTATAATCATCATTGTGCGGAGTAAATTGGACAATATGTTTACACGCTTTATTCAAGAAATCATAGATAAACTTTTTACATGATAAGAGATCTTTCTTTGGCCACTGTGGAATGTATACTCGGCACCCCTTTTCACATTGGTAAGCAGCTGTACGCCTCATATTAATAGTCATCACCTCATGATCAAAAGTATAGACACAGTTGCTATAAACAAGTTGAGTGACACCCACTTCCCAATTTCCATTTAGCTGTTGTGCATGATCAATGGGAGTAGAAAAGAGTGCGGCTCGATTACTAGTAAATCTCTTTGTAGCCGCATTGCTAAGCAAAATATGATAAAACGACATTTTTATATTGCTGATCTGCAACTTTACATAACATCATGAAGACTTGGATTTTGGACTCTCTACAATATATCAGAGTTGATCGTCATGGAAACGTACATTTCAAAAATTCTCATGGTCATACATCAAGAGGAATTACATTAACATGGCGACAATTTGTCAACCTCAATGATATCATGAGGGATTTGGAATATTTTGAAACATTAAGATTCATCTCCTTGGGTGATCAAGTTTGGCTTCAACATTACAGAAATGAAATTCAAATCTACCATTCTCATTCCGCAAACTGTTTCTCATTTCGCAAATACAATTGGGAGAAGTATAGAAGATATATACATCGCTCCATCATGACATTTATTCGTCGTGAGTTCATCTCCCTACTATGCAAATCTTAATCAGACATGACTACCACACATCATGAGTTGGAAATTAGATTCCCTACAACGTATTGAAACGGATCATGATCGAAACGTGTATTTCAAAGATTCAACTGGAAATGTGAGAAGAGAGTTTGCTTTATCTTATCGTCATTTTCAATCTCTACATCATATCATGAAGGACTTGAAATACTTCTATATGAAAAGACATTCACGTATTGGAAATCGCATCTGGCTGCGCGTCAACAATCGGCGAATTCAACTCTATCATTCCCAACTTCATACTAACTTCACATTTCATCAAGGTAGTTGGAAAAAGTATAAAAGGAAGGTACATCGCTCAATTTACTCATTCTTTCATCATGAAGCGCCATCTCTACACCATCGTCAACATTCTCCGTCGCTTCAGACTCTACACCAAAATCGATCTCACAACATTACACCAACAGCTTCCAAACAGCAAGTATTACCCGGGCCGTCCTCAAATGTTAGTGGTGAAGATGAACAATTCACGGAATCTTCAACTCTTCCCAAATGGGACTGTACAGATTCTCGGCGCCCTTTCTCATTCATCGGCGCAGTCAATGCGCTTAGAGCTACAAAGACTACTACGTCGGATATGGAAGAGGGAGAGGTGTGTGATGTCGAATCTGACTGTGGACAATATGGTGATCTCTACTCAATTGAGTGACAGTCCATCATTTTTGAAGATTCGTACCAGCAGTTACAGTTTGTGTTATGAACCCGAACTTTTTCCTGCAGCTCTCATTAGTTGTTGGTTACCTGTGCATGTGGCAATCTTTCATAATAGTAAAGTGATCATTACTGGACTAAAATCTCATGTACAAGCAAATATGATCCTAGACTATCTCATTGAGTATGTACGTACCCAGCGGATTGTAAAATAAAAAACAATTTTTCCAACATGATGTTTTTATTTCAAATCATGATAGAACTTACAAATCATTTTTTCATTAGAGGATGGATTACATGAAAAGTTTTGAATAATAGATGCAAATCGAGATACATGTAAACGTTTTAAGATGAAGTACAGTACAAAAGCACCACACGTTGATGAAAGTGGATGTTGTAGTATGCGTTCATTTCGCTGATATTGACGCGTATGTTTTCTCAACCACTGCTGTGTTGGTATATTTGGAGGTTGAGCAAGAGAGTCAAATAGTTCACCACGTCGGTCTTCTCCAATAAAGATCGCTTTCCAATGCTCACCGCCTAAATTCTGCGAATGAGTGTTTAGCACAATAAAGATGGGATAGTGATTTACTGCAGGTGGTAAGGTATCGAGTGAATAGACATTATCGAAAGCTTTCAACGTCGCTTCGTCTGCATTACGCTGCACTTTAGTCTTAATATCGTCAGCAGTCAACCAACTCATTAACGATTATACTGAAGAATCACGTCACGATACTTTGTAATTTCAATATTTGAATCGAAGACTGCATAAATTAATACATTGATCGTCTCAGGTAGTGTTCTTTTGAACGTCAAATCCAAACGAATATTATGAGGCACGTTCGCTTGACGATAGGGTGCACTAATATCGCTGTCAGCAGTCAAATCAAATGCATAAATAGTATATCCACTCTTAAACTCTTTCATAGTAAGTCCGTTGGTGTCATCCGTATTGTAAAAGCCAAAGACATCCATAAAATCAACATAACTGCGCATAAATTGATCCGAAGCAAAATCTGGTTTGTAGGGTGGACCAGGATGACTGACACCATTTACACGTAAAGCAATTTCACTTAACTGATTGTGTTAAAAATTGAAAGGATTCTTCTTTATATTACCATTAAATGCATCATTTTCAACCATTGCCACCATGAGGAGCTTCGGTGCTTCCGATGGAAAGAGACCATCTTTCATGAAACTCTTTTGATCTTTCGGAATTGTAAAGGTGAGAAGCTTTGTATGATGAACGGGGTAAATGGCATTTTGGCGGTTAAGGCCTTCAGCATACCCTCTAATGACACTTGGATTCGGTACTACTCGACGAATGTAAAGTGCAATATCTTCCACATGAATTCTAAAATTGTCAACTTTAGCAAATGCATTCAGCGCAAATTCAGGCTTATTCAATGTCAGCTTGAGTCGCATGCTGGTATTACACAGTAAAAACTTTGACTGTCTAAAGAAGTCTAAATTCAGCGGACCATATAGCTGACATACTTTACTATCTTTAATCATAGCAGATCGCTTTACAAAGCCACTGTTTGTTTCAACATCAAATTTTCCTGCTTCATCTCTATACCATCCCATGGCTTCCATATGACTTTTTTGTGCTGCTGGATGAAACTGTGATACATGATTGAAATATGATTTATAGGGATAATCGCTTTGAGCACCTTCCACCTGCTGCTCTCCAATCGTTAGAGAAACATCGCGAAGTAATGTAGTCAATGGTAAATTGTTCAGTCCAACTTTATGTGCATCGTCAATAGCAGTTCCATCTGCTTGCTGAATTCTAAACCTCAAATCAAGCATCGCATAACTCAAATCTATGTAGTCATCACTACCACCAGGAATAACAAATTCAATGGGGCCAGCATTCTCAGCTGTTCGAGGATGATAATCTACAATACTTGAACTAAGAATATCTGTCTGTATGGCTTGTTGATCAAACAAACAAAAACCGGAAGTTTTACACTCCATGATTAGAAGTTATAGCAGCGTCGTCGTTTAGCGCCTGATGAATGATTAGAGCCTCTACGACGTTTGCGTGAATGCCTTTTGACTGAAGATCGCACCTTACCATGTTTCCTCCTTCCTTTATTCATTCGTTTAGGTGATTTCTTTCCTTGAGTAACACCAGCAAAGGTCTGCTTCAATGTTTTTAAACCGCGTTCCTTCCCACGATTCAACAAACTGCTCTTAAAACTTCTACCTCTGGAAAGATCACTAGCAACATCACCAGCAAAGCCAACGGCATTACTTAAAACATTTCGTTTTAAAGATCTACCGACATTGGATATGAGAGGTGCTACAACAGATTTCAGTGCACCAAGTATGCTACCTCCACGTTGGCGGCGAGCGCCGATGTAAATTTGTCCTCCACCACTTACATAGGAGGGTCGTGAATAAAATGAGGCAGTTGGATTCATAGCTCAAACCCTAAACATTGTTAGTTACAACTTTGCATGAATCACTGTCGATCACTTAGATGAAAGATGTCGGCACGACGCATCCAAGAGTTCATACTTGAAGGATAACCAGTCCATTTAACAAGACACCATTCTTCACCTTGCCGTTTTTTACATCGAATGATTTTCTCTACCAAATATGTTTCACTTTCAGTGACTACCTCAATCTCATCGCGGTAAAAGCTACCCTCAATTTCTTCATTATCGTAATCTTTCAACTTGTAGGTGGTCGGAGAGTCTTTTTGATTAATCCTTGATACTGTAAATACCTCCTCTGTCCAATTCGGAAGGTACCCTGTAGCAAAAACACTTTTCACTTTTGAGATACGAACTTTATCGCCAATTTTCACATCACTTTTCACATGAGTGCGTTTACGTTGGAATGATTCGCGCACTTTATCTACATTGTCAGCATTTACATCTACTGGTCTGATTCCAATAGAACGATGGATAGAGTGATTGTAGGCATAGAGTGTATCTTGTAGAACCTTTGTCCAATTTTGTGTCAAGTTGGCAGTAAAATGTCGCCACAAGCGATTTTTTAATGTGCGATTAAAACGTTCAACGAGTGCAGCTTTATAAGCACTCTTTACACTAAACAACTCAATGTCATGCCTCTCAAATAATCTTCTCACATGCTGATTTTCAAACTCTTTTCCTTGATCACTCTGAATTCTTTTTGGAATGCGACCTTCTCGAAAAATTGTTTGGAATGCTTTTGCTACTCCTTTCCCTTCTTTAGTTTTTAAAGGTTGAGCCCACGCATAACGCGAGAAAATATCAATGAAGGTTAAAATAAAATTATTACCCGAGTTATGTTTTGAAATGGAGGCGACATCGCACAAATCTGCTTGCCACTGTTCATCGATGTCATGAACAATATAATGACGGGTGCGGTACTTCTTTTTCGCTTGTTTGTGGAGTGTATAGGTAGCCTGACCCTTTAACCATCGTTTCACTTGTGATTGTGGAAGACCACTCGCTTTTGATAATTTCTTGATAGATGCAAATCCTGCCGGATGTTTTACATCATAATAGATTGACTTCAAACGTTCAGTCGATGACGACTGACTCTTTTTTCTCCTTCTCATCCTTTTGTTTTCTTGCCTTTCTACATTTACAACAACTGCAGCATTTAGCTTTAGCGGTTTTGCAATCGTGTTCACATTGCTTAGGGGTTTCATTGTGAGAGCTGGCGCAGCAAGTGCAAGTGACAACGACATTCACCTCTGGCGGCTCATTACATGGCAAGCAACACATCTGCTTCATATTAATAGTCTGAGAACATGTATTTCCTAGGAGGAGCTGTTTCACGTTTTCCTTTTACTAGTTTTAGTGATGATGTAGATCTACGTCGAGTTCTTCCTCTTGTTTGCTTAGTGAGTGTAGGAGGGGATGTAGCAGGTGACGTCTTAAACCAATTTGTTGGCATTTTCATCGTCTGAAGCATTGGAGCAGTAGCCACTGTTGAATCAAGTTCTTTCAATGTCTCATTATTCAAAGCAAATTTTGGCACATTATGCTTTTTCAATAGTTTAAGAAAGTATGACCAACCAGGTGGAACATAGCCCTGACGGCGCTTTCTACGTGTCGCATACTGAATCAAGTCTTCATAACGTGAAGCATCAATCACTTTATTTTCATCTGTAATGATTTCTCCTCTATCATTTACATTGAGATGGGGTTCAATACTGTTGAAAAGAGATATGGCATGTGCGCGAGATGCTAAAGGTGTAGCAGTCGATACAGAGTCACGCATCTTATTCTTCAAGTTTTTCAATTGCTCAACAGTTTCCGATTGTAATAATACAGCACGATGTGGATCTTTGATGTGAACATTTTGCTGATAATCTATTTCTTTCCTATACATTTGATTTGCAAGAGGTTGCTTTACTTGCTGCATGGCAGTCAATTGTACATATTCATCCTGAGGAATAACAATCATGCGAGAATAAGAACTCATAGTTTGTAGATAATCATGGGAGTTTTCAAAATATCACTTCGAAATCTAAATTCTTCCGGACACTCTTGCGTAAACTCAATGAATAAGTAACCGTATGGTTTTTCAGTAGCTGCTTGAAAAATTTCAATTAAGGCTTTTGATCCTCTGGGTGCAACTTGTCGCGCTAAAATTTCAAATTGACTTTTATCTCGCGGATTCTTGAAAATAGCATAATAGTGTGTATTCAGGTTTCGTGTACGAGCTTCTTTTCCATCAGGAAACAAATTTTGTGTGATATAGATGATAAAACACCTTTTATGGTGTGCTGCGCGAGTGAACATATCTGTAACATCTTTTGAATTCTTACTTTCTTTTAATAAATCATCCAATACAACAACATCATTAGACTGAAGTTTATCCACTGGAATAATTCCTTCATGTCGAATAAAGTTGCGACTTTGCAATTCCTGAAACAGCGACGGTTGATAAATACCATAACACCAAATCACTCGATTGATAGGTTCCTTAAACAACTCCCTTCTTTTATCCAATAAATTCAGCGTGAAAACAGTTTTACCTGCATGAGATGGACCTGATACAGTCAGAACTTTATCACATTGAAGTCTGAAATCCATTTTATTACTTTGAGACTCAACATTTGCATAATTAACGGTTAGAGCCAAAGATATTTCCCAATAGGTTGCCCACGGCAGGAGCTATCATTGGAAGTATTGCTGAAAGGAAACCGCCCTTTTGTGTTAGAGTTTTCCTCTTTCTTTGAAGGGCGACTTTAGGATTGGAGATGAAACGCAATTTCGTAGCATATCGCTTAAGTAACTTTCGTTGTTTTGGCGCTAATTTCTTCGTCCTCAACTTCCTCACATGAGAAATAATTTCACAAATATACACAATGATTTCACAATATCACAGTAGTTACATTGGCAAAGTTGAATGCAATTACGTATGAAACAGCGTTGACAAAAAGCATGCTTACATCTCTTGAAGATGCGCTTTTCATTTCCATCCTTTCGCTTACATACATCGCAACACATAGTTTCACCGTTACTGATGTCTATAGCAAGTCTTTTTGAAGATATGAATTTGCTAGCCTTTTCTAAATAATAGACGCATGTACAGAAGGAATATACTTCGAGAGTGAGCAGACATAGCTCGAAAACCAGTTGTGCTACAATCAAGTACCACTGCATTTTCAATTTTTCTTTATGGAAAGTTGAATGTGAATATCTGAAATCGCTTCAATCACTAGACTGCTACCATGATGGTTAAATGCGTTAAGACGTTCAGCAATTTTTATCATATGTCTTTTAAAAAATTCTTCGGGGTGATCTACCACTTCCATTGAATAAGAAGCAAAATGGAAAGAGCGACTTTCCACCTCTTCCTTTCCAAAATGACTAAACTTAATTTTCGCAACTAATCGCGCCATGATAATGCTATCAGAGAATGTATTCATTAACTCTAGAAATAGAGTGCTAGCATCATCAACCACTGCTTCGATGTCGGTCTCATCTTTATGAAATTTTATCACATAATCTTGAACAGTTCCTTTTAAACTTTGCCTATGAAAACGTAATGTTCCTCACTCGTTTGAGAAAGACATGATCGCCCTTTATCTAACCCATCCATTGCATGAAAACAACAACTCTTCTCATAGTAACATTTATTGAATAACGGTAACAAGCATGGATTATAAATCAATGGTTTGAAAGAGATAAAATAGATACAGCTGGTAACTATCATACAGCGAGCAATGATAACCATACAGGACTTTGGCAGTGTTGAGGTAAGGAGGAAAGAAGCATTGGTTATGAACGTAGCTACTACAACGAACAGACAAAATAGGAACACACAAATCCTTGAAACGTTTCGTGACTTTTTGGTAGTGTTGATTCACTCTAGTATCCCAAGGTGGGAGCAAAATATCATCAATGATTAGATTGGGAAATACTTTCCTCTCCTTACCAGGATTATTACAAAAGATGCGTATAACATTGAAAGCAGCTAACCATCGCTTAAAGTCAATAAGAAGAGCACTCTCACAAGAAAAGCCATAGTCTTGCAAATATTTCAGATTAAGTCCATGAATGTGTTTTCTCGCCCATTGATCAACATTGGGATCGCAGTTGGCATGTTGATGATAGACACTAACAATCTGATATGTCCAATTGTTCATAGCAATAGCACTGAGCTCCTGTACAGGTTCACCCTCACAATCCATAAAAATGATGATAGAAGTCTAAAACGGAAATTACACATCTAAGGAAGCGTTCTATAACATATTACAAAATGAAGAATTACATCGATGCTTTTCACGACAAAATACACAAATGATATGATGGCAACGAAGAAGTAAAATGTATCTAATAAGACCACGTCTACGACACTCAAAGCACATAAGCGAATTGTCATAGGGTAGAGTTAGGAAAGGGCTAGTAATTCTCCTTCTTTGATTTGCGTTTTGATGTAGCATTCTTCTCCGACTTGCCCTTCGTACCACTGCTGTTAAGGATTTGATCAATTATGTCGTCCACGTTGGGTGGTTTTGGAATATATAGGATGGATTCCATATGCATGGAGAGAGAGGCTATTTTATTATCCTTGTGTCGACCATAATATAGCCCATTCACTTTGAAAAGGATATCCCAAGTACCTTCTCCGAGCTCATCACATCTGATGGCTATTGATTGATCTCCCTCCTTCTTATAGTAAGTACACCAATGTGATACCGGTAGGCAAATGTGATTACGATCCCAAATCTTTCTATAGGGAGTATCCTTGTCATCTCTAGCCTTCCACTCTTGAGCAAGAGGAGTAGGAATGTCCATATTTAATGTCACATACTCCTCAATAATATCAAGTTGGTGGCGAATGTACGGACTCACGGGGATCAGTATGTAGTCCCCATACTGATTGCGCATTATCTTGACATCCGTGGAAGGGAGCATTCCCGTTTGGAGTACTACGCTATGATCGTCATAACGCAAGACTTGTTTAAATTTACGCTGTAGCGGTGTAGGATTATGTACCTTGGTTGTTTCTTCCACTGGCCTCAGTTGTAGATGATCTGACCGTAGCGAACCTTGTAACGTTTGACCGCCATTTTGTCCTACTAGTGCAGCAGATGGAGTAGATGCCTGAAAATGAAAAAAGATTGTATTAAGTTTACGTTCAAGGGAGGAGAGGGAGGAAAGTAGCGACTTACCATTTTAGTTGGATAATAGAACAGGGAACTAGAGAGAGAAAATGTGCGTCCGTCACTCGTATGATTCAACGATGGAATGATTCTCACTGTGGAAGGCTCGCTATTTATACAGAAATGCTTGATTCTCATTGGATGATGATCCTCATTGGACAATAACATCAAGCTGATTCCAAATCTGGCCTCCGTTTACCAATCCGATGCTTCGTTTTGAAGCTACAGCCCAAAACGTCCCAAATTCTAACTCTGTCGTTTTTCGCCAATGTCCCAAAATCTTAAATGGCGTCTCACATCTAAACGAAGACATATAGGAACAAGCCGATTCTTTCAGTGAATTTGTCTCACTCTTAGCTTTCAAACGAGCTATGGCACGACAAAATCCGTCCACTGGAAGCCAAAATCGAAGCGAGCTGTCCAGAGGGGGGGGGCGTCAGCGAAACTTTTTCTCGCCGATTGACTTGAAACTCACCATACAGATAGAGAATTTCACGCTGATTCCAAATCTGAAATCCGTTTTCCAATCCGATGCTTCGTTTTGAAGCTACAGCCCAAAACGTCCCAAATTCTAACTCTGTCGTTTTTCGCCAATGTCCCAAAATCTTAAATGGCGTCTCACATCTAAACGAAGACAGATAGGAACAAGCCGATTCTCTCAGTGAATTTGTCTCACTCTTAGCTTTCAAACGAGCTATGGCACGACTAAATCCGTCCACTGGAAGCCAAAATCGAAGCGAGCTGTCCAGAGGGGGGGACGTCAGCGAAATTTTTGTCTCCGATTGACATGAAACTCACCATACAGATAGAGAATTTCACGCTGAATCCGAATCTGGCCTCCGTTTTCCCATCCGATGGTTCGTTTGGGCGCCACACACCAAAACGTCCCAAATTCTAACTCTGTCGTTTTTTCGAAAAATGTTGAAAATTTTTTCTCGCCGATTGACTTCAAATTCACCATACCGATGCGGAATTTTACGCTGATCACGAATCTAAAGTCCGTTTCACCATTCCACCACGCCAACCTAGACGGTCGCCCACGTCAACCTAGACGGTCGCCCACGTCAACCTAGACGGTCGCCCACGTCAACCTAGGCGGTCGGCCACGTCAACCCATACGAGACCAACACATCCGAGTCTCACACTCTGTCGTTTTCGAGGGGGGGAGGGGGAGGGGGAGGGGGGGAGTCAGCGAACATGTTGTGAACGTGAACCAACCTGGCCGGCACACCACGACAGACCACAACCTCTGTCGTTCCAGAGGGGGAGGGGGAGGGAAGGGGAGGGGGGCGCGCCGGTCGAGTGTTTGTCACTTGCTTACTACTAATATCGAAGGAGGATCCGTGATTTATCAGCGTCTGCTTTTGTCTCAAGTGGAACGTGTATGCAAACAGAAATACCTAGATAATTTGCGAAAATATAATTGTCCACAGATGATTCCAATGTTTTCGCTATCTTCATAATTGGGTAAATGATTGAAACTAGTTTTAAGTATGGTAATGGGATGTCTGTCACGATGTCAAGTGACTCATTAGGACGTCTCGTAGGAGCACTTTGATGACGTACGTTGGATGTCCCGGCGGGATGTCAGACTGACGTCCTGTGAGAGTTCCGTTGTGACGTACGTGGGATGTCCCGGCGGGATGTCATACTGACGTCCTGTGATGCTTCCGCTGTGACGTCTTTTTTACTGTCAAATAAGACGTACGTGGGCCATCCTGGAATGATGTCGTCATGACATCCCGCTGACGTCACATGTTTACTGGGATACGTATCGTTCTCGTATCTCATTCATAATCAAATTCATCTCCTTGGCGTTGATTGTCTGCTAAGATATATTCCAAGAATTGCTTCCTGTTTCTAATGCCCTTTTAATTTGTTTATCAAGTCGAAGTTAAATTGTCTAACCCTGCTGCGAATCACCTGAAAATGCCGTTTTAGCAAGACCTATTTATAGCAAGATAACCTAAATTTAACCCTTTGAGGACTGGTGGTCCAAAAATGGACCACCTCTTATATGATCTGTATATTTTCATCTAACTGCACTAGAGCTAGTTATACCACATGGATATATTCAAGACGATGTATAAATTAAATCCGAACTCTTCAATTTTGTTTTAAGTTGAAACATTTTGATTCAATCGTCAATACAATCATCTGGCGACAAGAAAATATTTTTTCAAGTCAGTGTTTCGGTAAGTGACGAATATCTTCCTTTCAAAACAAGCTTTTGTATGTTTATCACAAACTATTATCACTTCTGACCATCCCCAACACTCTCCAACCGTTGGTATAGCAAAATTTACAATTTTTCAATATTCAGTATTACTTTGTAGTGGTGGTTCATATTTGGACCACCAGGCGTAAAAGGAGTCTAAAACAGGCTATTTTATGATGTATTTACAGATGTATTATATGTATTATTTGATACAAAATCTAGCAGGATATAATGACTTCATGTATATGTAAAGAAATAACATTTAGCTAAAATTGACATCAGATGGTAGAGCTGAAATGATTAGTGACTTGCATCAATAACAATGAAGTAGGCATACAGGTTGTAGGCCTAAATGATTTTTTGCGCCTAGTTTGCAGTATGAAATAGAAGTAGGTATGAAATAGTAGGGTGGGGTTGACTTGGCCGATCAGTTGAAAGAGGGTTACGAAATTGATATTCGTGCAAAGTACAAATATTACCTTCGTTTGTTTTTCGACATGCTGGATATGTCAATCTGCAATTCATACATTGTTTTCAAAGATTGTGCGCATTCAGAATCAAAACTGTCTTCGAAGGAATTCAGACAAGTTGTTGTTCGATCACTCGTGGCATCGTTTTCATCTCGCAAGAGATCGTCTTCGGAAATGGTTGGCAGCAAGAAACGTCGTCTGGACGTTCGGCCTGTCTGTCAGCATTTGCCGATTCATTCAAGCCAAAGAGGCCGTTGTCATCATTGCTCGACAAAGAAGACGAACTTTCGCTGAATATAAAATGCAGTGTATGCAATGCTCATGTTTGCTTGAATTCAGAACGAAATTGCTACTATCGATTTCATGAGTAGTACAGCATAGGACTCCTTTGACGTCTAGTGGTCCATTTATGGACCACCTACAGAAAATACACTGAATTCATGTAAATAGATATTTTTAGAGTCGAAACATGTTGTTTTGCTTCTTTAGGCATAAAAAACACGAGAAACATTGACACAAAATATTTAGTTTGATTGTCGTCCTTAAAGGGTTGATAAGCTCATTAGGTCTATAGACATTTTGAAAAGTTCACCTTAATTGCTAACTCTCAACCAGGACTTGCCATTAATGTAAGACAAGTAAAAGCCAATGTATTGTGTATATGCATATATTCGAATAGTTTTCTCTTATAGTTTGTTTTCACTTTTTTGCCGCCTGTTCGACTCGTTCCTCACCTGGAAAACAGAGGCATAAGATTAATGGGAATTTCTTTCTCTGCAGAATCTACAATTGATGTGTTCTACAATGGTTCAAGTGTATGAATATATCCACATTATAAATGAAGAAGCATGACTTTAAGCGAACCGTAGACAAAGCTGGAGTACAGATAAATCATTACACCGCAACTTACATTTCCTTGTACAAAATATGTGATTTCGATGACTATGATAATGAATATTGATTGATACTGCTCGAATTAATTTTGTCAATGTTACATTGCATCAATAACAAAATTAATGATTGCGAGCCAACTTGCAAACTTGATTGTTCTACTTTGGAGATCGCTTATAATCACTCTTCAATGAGAGCCGTCAACAAGCAAGCTAAATCGTTGAAATAATATGCCAGTATCACAAGACGGGACATTGAACGGATCGAGAGTCACGATAATATTTAAACAAAGGCAGTATATCGTAACATATTGAGCCCAGGCGCTTCGGAGAACTTCGCTTCATTCTATCATCCTTTATTTACGACCAAATTGCAATTTCAAAGACAATGTCTTCTTCGTCAGTGGTTTAAATATAAAAGCACACGTTAAAATCAATCAGTCATCAAAAGAAGAGAAAATTTTGTCCAATAGAAAGCTATAAACGTAAAAACAATGGTACTAAAGTAGTGTTACTGTTTAACAATAAAGACCTGTCAGTTGCGGCAATGAGTACAGATTCTGCGATACGAGTATTATTCGTTCGGGCAATGACAGAGAAAGCGGAATTATCGTTCACATGGTTATGCAAGGTGATTTCAGTTGGCAGGGGGCGACCTTTAATGAAGGGGCTTCCATTCTTATTGCTTCCAGAAACTTGGGCTCTTTTGACGACATTTGCCATGGCTTCACTCCCTCGAATTGGATTTTTGTTACGATTCTCAAAAATGTACTTCGATGTAGAATCAGATAACCATTGTACAGCTTTCACACATTCCTTTGGAAAGAGAATGGGCACAAATCGATTTCCTTTGCCTTTGACATAAACGAGCTCAAGATTATTGATGAGCGCTATTTCGTCGTCTGTCAATTTCGCTTTCTCTTGAAAGGCAAATTCTTTCCATTTTTGCCTCTGATTCCATATTTGCTTGGTAAGACGGGATGTTTCTCCTGGTCGGCGCTTATTGAACAAAATGATAAAAGCTAGGACTGCTTCAGAAATTTTCCTTCGATTACTATTTTTCAAACGACGAGAAAGAGTTTCCTTGATATATTTCTTCAAACGCGAAAGCTGTTCCTCGTTCGGCAGCTCTTTTGGCAAGCCATGGCTTGATGAGTCCATTACCAATCCAGCATTGGTCATTAATGGTCTTATTCCATCTTCCATCAAATCGATCAGGTTACTTGTTTCTTCTGCAGATTCACTGTCACCAATTTTCATAAATTCTATTCTTAAAGTATGTGCCAGTTGTATCAAGGCCAATCCTGGTTTCTTCAAAGATGAAGGTGTCTTCATGCTGACGCTTGCATCAACTTCACTTGATTCAACTTTGTATTCGAACAGTTTCATTGTCGTTTTCTTTATTTCTTCAATCTTATTCGGAATGAGAATTGACTTGAAATCTGCTGCACTTTTCGTGGCCTTCCGATATTCGTGTAGAAAATTGCACAAACTTCGTACTTTCTCAGAAATCGGTTTATACTTCCTCATACCGCGCTTTATCAATTCCTTAGAAATGAATTTCTGTATAAGATCATCTGATTTCGCTATATCTTTACACATGCGCTCATAAAACTTATGTAAATTAGGATCATCAGCCTCAAAGCTCAATGAATCACGTGAAATTTTCTTCTTTTTTTATTCAATGATGGGCACTGGTGGCGCCAAAGTTCCGTAGAGTAATAGAATCCATAACAACGGCTATATGCCGAGTAGATATCTTTCTTTTCAGTAATATCATAAGTTTTTTTCGGTCGTTGGACGACAATCAGATCGCCGCCGTTTTTCAAAACATTCACGTTGTGTTTGAAATTTCCGGCATTTCTTAAAAGCTGGAGCAACCTTTTTTTCTTTAGTGAACCTTTCCGCTCCAAATTTATTCGAATGACATCTTCTTTGCAATTGTGAAATGCATTTAAATGTCGCACAAAGCTGGTACTTATCATTTTCTTTTCGCAGTAGAAACACACATCGATTTTGTCAAAAACAAATTTCCCATCAGTATGATTACATCCTCGCACCATTATTCGCTTTCCTTTTTTCTTCGAATTGACCTCATCCAACTCACTGCCACTGGTTAAAGATCCTGATTCGTCTGATTCTGGTGATGCCTTTCCTTTCTTTGCCTTTAGCGTGGACGTTTACGGTTTCCGTGCATCTTCATGCTTTCCTTTTTTCTTCGAATTGACCTCATCCAACTCACTGCCACTGATTAAAGATCCTGATTCGTCTGATTCTGGTGATGCCTTTCCTTTCTTTGCCTTTAGCGTGGACGTTTTCGGTTTCCGTGCATCTTCATGCTTTCCTTTTTTCTTCGAATTGACCTCATCCAACTCACTGCCACTGGTTAAAGATCCTGATTCGTCTGATTCTGGTGATACCTTTCCTTTCTTTGCCTTTAGCGTGGACGTTTTCGGTTTCCGTGAATCTTCATGCTTTCCTTTTTTCTTCGAATGTGAAGACGCTACAAATGCGAAAGCATCAATAGATTGGATAAAACGAATTATGATAAAACATGAATACAAATTAAAAGTTGCCATAGCCGCAAAGCAGCACCAAATAGTTACATGCTCATCACGTTCTATAAATGTTCTTAAAAATTGCAGTTGACGTTTATATCTAGCCATTAATAGATGTATGACCGCTTATAACGTGGGCATCAATATACGATTTAGTAAAGAAATAGTGATATCATGAAATCTTCAATCGGAATCGATTCCAACTTTAGTTTCAATTTTATGCAATGACCTTGAATATCATTTAGATGTAAAAAAGAACATGGAAACTTGAGATATGTTCGCACTAATACTAAAACAAAGTTGATATATTTGTTCCATGCATCCATGCACACCTGAAGAATCTATGTTTAATTTACGCTCGTCCAAAATAATTTCAGGAAGACTGACGAAAGCATGAGAAGATGAGGATTATAAATTTGGGCTCCTTACTTCGATTTACACTTATATAAATAAGTGCAAATCGAAGTAGAGAGCCCAAATTTATTAACGGAGTATATATTTAGTGTATATGCACACTTGTACCCCTAACCCAACCAAGGCAAAAGGAGAGGTGGCATTCGAACAAATCCAGACAGACTACCCTCAAAATGAATCTTATAGGCAGCCCTTTCGGGTAGAGCAGTGGTGCCTCCTCATGCGCATTGGCTCGAACCATACCGCACAGAGACACGTACCTTTACCAACTGAGCCATCCTACCACCTAATACTTAAGCGCAAATAATCCGTTCGATAAACGACTGGGCCTAAAACATACCCTAACTTGATCTGGGCTATCAGAATCAAAATAGAAAGCTGAAGAAATCATGATTTTTTGTCTAACTATTATGTGGGGGATTTGAAATTCTTTGTATTGAAATCAAAGTTATTTTTAGGAATCAACATGAAACAATTTAACAAATTGATCTACATGTATTAGGAGGAGCTGTCAATAAAATGATCTATTTTCTAATAGATATAAATGTTACCCGACTGTTCAAAATGACAGGAAAGCGAGTTCTATCATGAAACTGCGCAAGATAATCCATCTTGTGGTCAACAACTACTTCGACAAGGTGGTCATTAACGAATTTATTGACTACCCCATCAATTCAAAACAACCAACAAATAACATGGAAAATACTTATCCGTACCGAATCTACAAAGGAATACATGAAAACATAAATATCATAGGAAATTAAAAAGTATAAGCAGCAGGTTTATAGTTATCATACTAATAAGTGATGGGTTACTGCACTGGATATCAGGAAATATTAAAATTCAGCTTTAAATGTCAAATAGCATTAAATATGAATGAGTACAGAAATTCACAAGTCTACCATGTAATAATCTCAACATATATTATATGTACTTCGAGTATAAAGCGATGAATTTAACTTTCATCTTCGCATTCATAGGAAAGTACAATATTCATTACTTACAAGGTTTTAATGGATTCCAACTTGCAACTTCGACTCATCTGAAAAAGTGAAAAATGATATCGTACAAGTAGACGTCTAAGTTTATATTCATCAGTGAATCTGAAGAAACACATTGTTATGAAGAAATCCTAAGAATCATCTAAGTCAACATCCAAGCTTACTTCTAAGCCACCATAAAACAATCAGTCACTGTTAAACTAGGGCTCAAATCAAACTATCTCTATGTTTAGGATATTTATCAATAGTTCACAATTCTCACACACATATCAACACAACCAAACATAGGTGAAAGAGACAGCAAGCAAACGACAGAAATCTGTCGTATCAGAAGTATACCTAGCTCATGTAAAAATAGTGCGCTAGTAACAAGACATGGACTTGTATGTGTTGCGTTCTGTGTGTAAATTCAAGTACCACACATGTACTATATCATATAAACAGAATCTTACATGAACATGCACTGTCAGTTATCAAGCATGATAGGTAACGTCTACCACTTGATGAAGTTTCTCAAACGACATAAAAAAAAAGAAGAACAGCTCTAATATGAAGAAAAACTTTACTCCCTCTTGTTTCGGTTCATCAAAAGCATTAAAAACACACTGCCACAAATTGTAAAAAAATTATCATACAACAGAGTCAACTTCATCGGTGGTTGCATAATATATTCAAATATTTCTACACACACAAAGAAAGCAAACTGATGAAAATTGAGAAAACCAGACGGGGCCTTCAAAAAAAACTTCTTTAAAAGGCACAGAAAAAATATTGCTGCATACATCTTTCTTCAATGTCGAGGAATACTCAAAATACACAAGTTTTTCCCGAATTTCCAGGAAAAACAATTACAACAGCAATTAATTTCAACGCACTATACACACAGAAGGCAAAGCGCAAGTCCATGTCCAACAATACTTCATGAAAAAGAAGTTTTTCATCTAATCATACAGTCAAGTAGGAAGTGGGCAAAAAGTTGCTTTAGTGTTCCTTCAATGATTTCTGAAGACAACGACCGATTCCTATGCGATTATCTTCATCTCATGACAAGATAAAGCATACTCAATTTCCAAGGCATTTTACACACAGAAGGCAAGGCGCAACTCCATGTCCAACATTACTTCATGAAGAGATAGTTCTTCATTTGATGTCAGAACCATGTAGACGGTGCACAGCATGTTGCTTCATTAATCCTTTAAAGATTTCTTTAGACAAAAACCAATTGACAGACGACTATATTCACCTCGTAACAAGATATAGCCTACTCAATGTCCAAGGCATTTTACACACAGAAGGCAAGGCGCAAGTCCATGTCCAACAATACTTCATGAAAGTGAAGTTTTTCATCTAATCATACAGTCAAGTAGGAAGTGGGTAAAAAGTTGCTTTAGTGTTTCTTCAATGATTTCTGAAGACAACGACCGATTCCTATGCGATTATCTTCATCTCATGACAAGATATAGCCTACTCAATTTCCAAGGCATTTTACACACGGAAGGCAAAGTGCAAGTCCATGTCCAACAATACTTCATGAAAAAGAAGTTTTTCATCTAATCATACAGTCAAGTAGGAAGTGGGTAAAAGTTGCTTTAGTGTTCCTTCAATGATTTCTGAAGACAACGACCGATTCCTATGCGATTATCTTCATCTCATAACAAGATATAGCCTACTCAATTTCCAAGGCATTTTACACACAGAAGGCAAGGCGCAACTCCATGTCCAACATTACTTCATGAAGAGATAGTTCTTCATTTGATGTCAGAACCATGTAGACGGTGCACAGCATGTTGCTTCATTAATCCTTTAAATATTTCTGAAGACAACGACCAATTGACAGACTATCTTCACCTCGTAACAAGACATAGCCTACTCAATTTCCAAGGCATTTTACACACGGAAGGCAAAGCGCAAGTCCATGTCTAACAACTACTTATCAACAGGTAATTTTTCATTTGATCATAGAATCAAATAAGTATGTAGAGTGGTGTCTCATTGATCCTTCCACGATTTCTGATGTCAACAATCAATTCTCAAATGGCTACCTTCCTCTCACGCTAAAATAAACTGAATTTCCAATGCACTTTACACACGGAACGCAAAGCGCAAGTCCATGTCCAACAAATCCTTATGAATGAAGTGTTTCATTTGATAACAGAATCAAGTAGAAAGTATGTATAGTGATGTTTTATTGATCCTTCCACGATTTCTGATGTCGAGTATTTGCAATGTGGCTACTTTCCTCTCATGGCAAGATGTCCTCTATTTCCAATGCACTTTACACACGGAAGGCAAAGCGCAAGTCCATGTCTAACAACTACTTATCAACAGGTAATTTTTCATTTGATCATAGAATCAAATAAAAAGTATGTAGAGTGATGTCTCACTGATCCTTCCACGATTTCTGATGTCAACAATCAATTCTCTTGTGGCTACCTTCCTCTCACGCTAAAATAAACTCAATTTCCAATGCATGACTACGGATGGCAAAGCGCAAGTCCATGTCTAACAACTACTTATCAACAAGTAGTTTTTCTTTGATCATAGAATCAAATAAAAAGTATGTAGAGTGGTGTCTTATTGATCAATCCACGATTTCGGATGTCGAGTATTTGTAATGCGGCTAGGCCTACTTTCCTCTCATGGCAAGATGTCCTCTATTTCCAATGCACTTTACACACGGAAGGCAAAGCGCAAGTCCATGTCTAACAACTACTTATCAACAGGTAATTTTTCATTTGATCATAGAATCAAATAAGTATGTAGAGTGGTGTCTCATTGATCCTTCCACGATTTCTGATGTCAACAATCAATTCTCATATGGCTACCTTCCTCTCACGCTAAAATAAACTGAATTTCCAATGCACTTTACACACGGAAGGCAAAGCGCAAGTCCATGTCTAACAAATCCTCATGAAGATGCAGTGTTTCATTTGATAACAGAATCAAGTAGAAAGTATGTAGAGTGATGTTTTATTGATCCTTCCACGATTTCTGATGTCGAGTATTTGTAATGCGGCTACTTTCCTCTCATGGCAAGATGTCCTCTATTTCCAATGCACTTTACACACGGAAGGCAAAGCGCAAGTCCATGTCTAACAACTACTTATCAACAGGTAATTTTTCATTTGATCATAGAATCAAATAAAAAGTATGTAGAGTGGTGTCTCATTGATCCTTCCACGATTTCTGATGTCAACGAATACTTCTCATGCGGCTACTTTCTTCTCATGGCAAGATGTGCTCTATTTTCAATGAACTTTACACACGGAAGGCAAAGCGCAAGTCCATGTCCAACAAATCCTCATGAAGATGTAGTGTTTCATTTGATCACAGAATCAAGTATGTAGAGTGATGTTTCATTGATCTATCCACGATTTCTGATGTCAACAATCAATTCTCATGCAGCCACCTTCCTCTCACGCTAAAATAAACTCAATTTCCAATGCACTTTTACACAACAGAACGCAAAGTGGAAGTCGATGTCCAAGAAATCCTCATGAATTGGCAGATTTTCATTTGATCACAGAGTCAAGCAGAAAGTGTGTAGAGTGTTGTTTGATCGATCATTCCGTGACTTCTGATGTCAACGAGTATTTGTCATGCGGCTACTCTCCTCTCATGGATGTGAACGGCCATTTTTCTGATGTGAACGACGAATAGTCATGCCGCTATCTCCTTTTCATGGCAGGAATTACTAAATGTGTTAATCACTTTACTGAAAATGTTGCTCCCTGTCTAAAATACCAGATCATGATAAATGATTCATAGAACTAAATCAATTAGGAGGATTGTTTTTTTGGAAATGTATGCTTGGCTAGAAATGATATATGTCCTTGAAAATGAACGCAATCCGTCCTAGATGTAATTTTCCTCTTTTGGTGTTATAGCAGTTAGTTCACTATCACTGCACAATTTGTACATAATGCTCGAAGACAAGTTCATAGCAGCTGTTGAAATACCTACCTATCTATCCTATCATATCACTTCTGACAAAAGTAGGGAAGTAATAGGGCATGGACTTGTATGCGTTGCGTTCACTGTGCAAGTAACGTTTTATGTTTTATGCGCTTTATTATGCAAAGCTAATATAAACATCTTATATGATGCATGAAATCTAATATGCAAATCTTATATGAACATCAACTGGCACTATACACACGGAAGGCAAAGCGCAAGTCCATGTCCAACAAATCCTCATGAATGATGTGTTTCATTTGATAACAGAATCAAGTAGAAAGTATGTAGAGTGATGTTTTATTGATCCTTCCACGATTTCTGATGTCGAGTATTTGTAATGCGGCTACTTTCCTCTCATGGCAAGATGTCCTCTATTTCCAATGCACTTTACACACGGAAGGCAAAGCGCAAGTCCATGTCTAACAACTACTTATCAACAGGTAATTTTTCATTTGATCATAGAATCAAATAAAAAATATGTAGAGTGATGTTTTATTGATCAATCCACGATTTATGATGTCGAGTATTTGCAATGCGGCTACTTTCCTCTCATGGCAAGATGTCCTCTATTTCCAATGCACTTTACACACGGAAGGCAAAGCGCAAGTCCATGTCTAACAACTACTTATCAACAGGTAATTTTTCATTTGATCATAGAATCAAATAAAAAGTATGTAGAGTGATGTTTTATTGATCAATCCACGATTTCTGATGTCGAGTATTTGCAATGCGGCTACTTTCCTCTCATGGCAAGATGTCCTCTATTTCCAATGCACTTTACACACGGAAGGCAAAGCGCAAGTCCATGTCTAACAACTACTTATCAACAGGTAATTTTTCATTTCATCATAGAATCAAATAAAAAGTATGTAGAGTGATGTTTTATTGATCCTTCCACGATTTCGGACAATAATTAATTCAATTAATTAATTAATTAATTTTAATTTAGTTACACCTATTAATATGCAGTGGTCAACTTAATTATAATGCGAGTCTTAAAATGTATTTCCAATGCATTCGAAGGTACTGGATATGTCTACATTGGAATACATTTTCTGAAACAGTTTACCATTGAAACGTAGTCTAGACATAAAACCTCAACTTATTGCATAGAACACAGTCGGCAATGTAGTTGGAACTATGGATAAACAAAAAATGCACCTTTTTCAACATCATCCATTTATATTAGAGCGTGGGAATAACTCTGCATGTCAATGTTCAACATTACTGTAGAAAATGCGCCCTAACGCAAGTGCATTTTGGTTGTGATTAATTTCACAGACATCAGATACGGTACGTTAAAAATTTGCAACCGTTGATTGCATACATTGACCGTTAAAAGTCGATATTTGCCGATTTTTGTCGGGATTATTTCCCATGTTTTTTACAATTTCTCACGTGAACTAATATACGTGACACGCAGGGCTGAAATTGTTTCACCGAATCACAACAGCTTTGGTTGCCTGTTGACAAACAAGATTTACCACATATCTTCACTAAGCAGGCCATTTAATATATATAAATGAATGATTGTCGAAACGAAAAACTTATGAAAACTTAACTAACAATTATATACCAACAATATTTGTTAGGTCTAGGCAATACATTTTTCAATCTAAAAACTTCCATAAAATTATAAAATTACTGTCAGAAAATGGAAACTTTAAGGTTTGAAAGTGGTTCATCGTCACTATGAGTAATGCTACAATACATAGGAAATAAAGAAATATTATACGAAAATTTATTTAATCGCAAAAATTAAAACAAATTCATTAGCTCATTTTAAGCAGATAATGCTTACACGGCGACATGGACTTCCGGATGTCAACAAACTTTACTAAACGACGATTTTCATAAAATGTACATGATATTTTGAAATGAAACTAATAGGCATTTATCACATTTCTTCCGGCAATCAGTTTCATTACCTTTTTGTGTCGCTAATTCCTTTATCTTGGAAAGGCAAGTCCATAGTACCATGGACTTCTGAAAGGCATGGACTTACTGTACTGGAAGGTACAAAAGGCATGGACTTACTGCTTTCGCGCCTGCAGTTGGAAGTGTCGCCTGAAACGGTCACCGCCCTTCACATTCCTGTGGTGGGCTATGTCCCGGAGCGGCCATTAATTTATGGAGATGTGACTCCAGATACATCACAAGAATGTTTTAACTGCACGGATGTCCGATGTTATCACATCAAAATACATCACAAGGAGGACATCCGTGTAGATTATAGGAAGCCGCACAAATTTCGTAAGTATTATGACTGGAACATAACATTGTACCATCTTTCTCATTCTTACTTCTTTCATTGCAGGCCAACTGAAAAAGTCATAAGCCCACCACATCCCACGTCCCGAGAACGACCCATGGGCTCTCTTAAGGGCCAACCTTCTAATGCAGCTAAAGCGGTCCCAAGCCCGCCACATATCTACGGATATGGAATGCAGAGGGGAAGAAAATTGATGAATGGAATGAAATGGGAGGCCACCCTTGCACCACATGCAACACAACAGACTTCTCTCTTCGCTAGTGAACAAGCTCTTGTCAGTGTCATCAGAAACTAACATGTTGTATAAAGGTTTTACTGCAGCACAGGTTGATGTATAGTTAGAAAAGTTTGATCATGATGTTTTATGAAACATACATGTCATAAAATGTAAGCGTTAGTGTAGTCAACTAGTTTTTACTACAACTCATGTTTGTGAAAATAAAGTTTGATCATTGACGTTGTATTCGTAAGTCTAGTCAGAAACTGTATCATGGTTTGTAAAAGCAAAGTTAGTGTAGTCAGAAACTTTATCATGTTGTACAAAAGTTTTATTGCAACACAGGTTGATGTATAGTTACAAAGTTTGATCATCAACGTTTTATTTGTAAGTCTAGTCAGAAAGTGCATCATGTTTTTTGCAAAGTTAGTGTAGTCAAATAATTTTACTGTGACACCCGTTTGAGAAAGTAAAGTCTGATCATCGAAGTTGTATTCGTGAGTGTCGTTAGAAAGTGTATCATGGTTTGCAAAAGTTTTACTGCAACACAGGTTGATGTATAGTTAGAAAATTTGATCATGGCGTTTTATGAAACACAAGTGTTATGAAATGTAAGCGTTAGTGTAGTCAAATAATATTACTACGACGCACGTTTGTGAAAATGAAGTTTGATCATGACGTTTATTCGTGAGTGTCATCAGAAAGTGTATCATGGTTTGAAAAAGCAAAGTTAGTGTAGTCAGAAACTTTATCATGTTGTATAAAGGTTTTACTGCTACACAGGTTGATGTATAGTTAGAAAGTTTGATCATTGAAGTTGTATTCGTAAGTCTAATCAGAAAGTGTATCATGCTGTACAAAGGTTTTACTGCAACACAGGTTGATGTATAGTTAGAAAATTTGATCATGGCGTTTTATGAAACACAAGTGTTATGAAATGTAAGCGTTAGTGTAGTCAAATAATATTACCGCGACACACGTTTGTGAAAATAATGTTTGATCATTGACGTTGTATGACTGACTGAACTCATCACAGCACTAGAAAGTTTTATCGAAAAGGTTTTACTGCACAGTGTAGATTGTCTTGTAACTTACTTTCACACCACTAGAAAGTTTTATCGAAAAGGTTTTACTGCACAGTGTAGATTGTCTTGTAACTTACTTTCACAGTGTTAGAAAGTTTTATTGGAGACAGTTGGCAAATGTTTCCCTATTAGAAAATTCAAACTCCATGACTGTTAGATTCGCTTCATCAGGTTTACTAAAAGCAGTTTTCTACTGCAATGAGAGTTTAGAATGTTATATGAAAACAGTGTTCACCACAGCACTAGAAAGTTTTTATCCTTAGTTGAGATCCGGACTGCAGTGTGTAAAATGTTTTATGTGACAGTCTTTTCACAAACGGTGAAGTGTAAATTCAGAGTGACTACATCTGTTAGGTAGTCATTAACTTTCGATGTGAAGTAAAGCGAATATGTGTACAGAATGAATTGAATATTAGACAACGCATGCAAGTTTTTGAAGACTTGATTGGTTGAAACCAAGTCTAAGTTTAACATGTTGGATATAAAAGTGAGATGGATAGGAATAAGTGTTGAATGTTTTATCAAACCAGATGTTGTCACACACGTTGAGTGTGATTCCATGACATTGAATCGCGTGGGTTGTAAAGTCCATCATCCAAGGCTAGGCTCCTCTACGGTTGGATTTAGGGTTTTATATTACATGCGTTAACCGTTCGTGTAGAATATGTGAAGCACATGTTCGCTTAAATGCAAATGTTGAAATAAGTTTTGTAAGATGTCTTTGACAATGTGTTGTGAAACTAAGCGAACGTTGAAAAAAGTTTTATGAAATGTTTCTGCAGTCACACTCGTTAGCGTGCCAGCTTTACTAAATGTGTTGTTTGCCTTTATCAAATTGAATGTGTGTGTTTTGTAAATGAAGACAGACAGCGTGTTTGCACTCTGCATCGACAGCATACAAGTATAGACATAACAACTTGTTGTTAGTCGAATGCATATGAGATAGGAAACATTATGTGTGAGATAAAAATCAACCTGCTAGATGAAGTGAAACACAAAAGTGTCACAACTAGTTTACGGGAAATAAAGGAGAACTGTGACAACGTTTACACTCATCATAGACAGATGAACATACAAATCTGACATTCAAATGAAAGTCGTAGACATGAACTGCGGTGTAAGAAACTTTATGTTGGTAAAACTTTCATAGATTGCAGGCGTGTTGAAAGCTGATATAAAGACCTGTAGAAACGCATAAGTCTTAGTTCAACGACTCGACCCTTGAACTCACACAATGAATACGTCTGTGTAGAAAACTCATTGGTAGGAAACAGTATTTTCTGTGCGAATGCAGACGATGCAAACATGACATTTAACATGGCTTGCAATAGTCAACATGCTGCCATTCAAAATGTTTATCATAAAACCTATCAGTGAAAAAACCCCTCCTGTGCCCACAAAGAATCATAAGTGCTCTCTGACACCTGTCTGTCGCACTAGCCCCTCAGCAGATAGAGTAGAACACAAAGATGAATGACAGCGCAGCCGGTGGGCGATCGTCTGTCGCGCTAGCCCCTCAGCAGATGGAGTAGAACACAAAGATGTATGCGCTCTCTCTCTCTGGCGCCCGTCTGTCACATGAAACAGAGAGCTATCGCATCTGTCCCAGGATGCAGTAACGTGTCGTAGCACCTGGCTGATTCCCACATAGCTCATTGCTATCGCGTCGAAGAGATTATCGTGGGCGGCTGAAAGGATTCTCACGTTGACAATTCGTTACTGTACACTCCGCGCGCGCGCAAGTCACCATTTGCTGTTAAAGCATGGACACTGGCGATTTGTTTAATGCTTCAATGTCTTGCTAGCCAGTTACAAAAATGTGTGAGAAATATAAGGGAGACGTTCACACTCATTCATCAATTACAAGTCGTTTGAAGCAATGTCTTTCGATATCGCTTTCTTTGACATGAGTCGAACCCTTGAGCTCCGCTGTGGATGTAGGGTGAAGATGGGGAAAGTCTTTCTCCTGGCTGCTTTGCAGGCAGAGAAAGGCGAAGCAATTCGCTGCCCCGTCCAACCTATTCCACATGAGCTTGTGGAGAACCCTGTATTTAGGGATATGGCGCTAGAATATCTGGCGTTGCTGAGAATTCAGCGTCCGGAATACTTCGAGTAATCGAAGTATTCCATCGCTCCTTCCGAGGGCCCCGGTCACCAATTCGTTGGAGGCCACCCTATTAACAAAGAAAAGTTACAGACTGTGCCACACACAAACACTAGATTCAAGGATCTCTATCTTTCTTAGAAAATGAAGAAGCTCTTATTAAATTCATCTCATGAGAACGCAACTTCATGACAAGGTGTCCAACACACATCTTCAAAGGTCTAACTGCCATGAAATCATCATGTTTAAAGTTTTAAAGCCTCTATGATAAGTAGCAAGGATCTTTTACATGGTGTGAAATATGAACGTGTGTAGAGAGAGGTTTTGACCTGAAGTGATGAATTTATTTCTTCACTACCCCTCAAATGGAAATAGTAAGGGTGGCGGAAGAATCATCAGAGCAACATGTTCTATAGTAATGCAGGCAATGACAGTCGCGGTTGGACTTAGAGATTTAGCGTTTTATATAACATACATCAATGATAACTGTTGTTGTAGAGTGTATACATGCATTTACTAACTTAGCCATTGGTGAATGACATAGCTAAATTGCTAAAGTCCATCATCTAAGGGGTAGGGTTACCTACCGTTGGGTTTAGGGACTTGGAGCTTTGGATAACACAAATGAACGATCTCTTTTAGTGTAGAATACGTGATGGATATGTTCGCTTTATAAAATGACTTTGAAGGCAAGACATAATTCTCATGGTGAAAAGACAGATTTCATATCGTTGATGAGAGATAGTTGCATGCTCATTATGTTATACACTTTACATTTGATGTGGTCAGCTGAAAAGTGATTGATACATGTTCAATAGAAGCATTGTATGTATCTTAGTGATTGGAATCATAAGTGTGTAAAGAATTAAAATATATAATAGTCAACGCAGGAAAGTTTCTTGTTATCCCATCTAGGAATATATGAACATCATTCATCAGTCAGTGTTGTATTTTAAAAGTTGTATGCTGACAGAGACATAAGTTTACTAAATTATACAGCAAAACTCCTAAATCCATAGGATAGGTGCCCCTGTGTTGAAATTTAAGGATTTAGCGTTTTAAAAGTATAAGTTACATAGATAAATCACTAAGTCCATAGTATAGTCAAGCCTATCACAAGACTTGGCGTTTTATATTATCCATGTTAGTAATATCTGTTTGTGTAGAATGTGACTCAATGCGTTTAGTCAGATAATGTATCATCAATGTCATTCACTTGGTTAGATGATGAAGAAAGTGTGAGATAGAAGTGAAAGCGAACTCATAAAGTTTAGAACACATAGTAGTAGTATTGTAGGAATAAGTAAAGTGAAAGTTATGTTGTATGAAATGAGTGATACAAGACTAGCTCACATTGAACTGAATTGTTAGTGTAACAAAAAGCTGTATGGGTTTCAATAACATATCATGGTCATACTGTGTCGTTTTCTTTTCACATAAAATTGGGCTTCAAACATAGTGGATTGGCTTAGTAATAAAGTTACAACCATTTTACTGTATGTAAAGTTTGGAATAATATCAGAATCATTTCAGTTTTAGTAAGATAGGTAAAGTATAAAATAGTGTCACAAGCAGTTCACTGTTTGTAACGTTAGAAATAAAGTTGATGTTCGTAAAGTTTGAAATCATGCTAGAATCCTTTCAGTGTTTGTAAAGTTAGAGATAATAGGTTTAATAAGTACGTTAGAGAGTTGACTGTACTGAGATCTAAGGATTAGGTCACATTAGAATTCAAGTGATTGAATGTCATCTTAATGAAGATAGAAATGTGTTTGTGGCTGCATGTGGTGCAAGAGTGTCCTCCCATTTCATTCCATTCATCATATATCCTTCCCCTCTGCATTCCATATCCGTAGATATGTGGCGGGCTTGGGACCGCTTTAGCTGCATTAGAAGGAAGTTCTTATAAGAACTCATGATGCATTCACGAGGAAATGTGGTGAAACAGTGTGCTGTATGTGTGCATGATGATTTTATGAACTAAAGAACGCCCATCACTCACTCCATCACTGAAAGAAAACATGAACGAGTTGAGATGACAGCCATTCGCATGCATGTGTAAAACTCTTACTTCATCATCCGATATCACAATGACATCCACACTTTCCATGTCCTCACTTTCCATGTTATCACTTTCAACCGTCTCGCTCTCGCTGGTTGGCATCTCGGCCTGCTGTGTGGAGCTGTGTGGGAATCAGCTAGGCGGGAGGTCGGAGATGGCGATACGTTCCTGCATCCTTGCTCGTGGGACAGATGCGATAGCTCTCTGTTTCATGCGACAGACGGGCGCCAGAGAGAGAGAGAGCGCATACATCTTTGTGTTCTACTCTATCTGCTGAGGGGCTAGTGCGACAGACAGGTGTCAGAGAGCACTTATGATTCTTTGTGGGCACAGGAGGGGTTTTTTCACTGATAGGTTTTATGATAAACATTTTGAATGGCAGCATGTTGACTATTGCAAGCCATGTTAAATGTCATGTTTGCATCGTCTGCATTCGCACAGAAAATACTGTTTCCTACAAATGAGTTTTCTACACAGACGTATTCATTGTGTGAGTTCAAGGGTCGAGTCGTTGAACTAAGACTTATGCGTTTCTACAGGTCTTTATATCAGCTTTCAACACGCCTGCAATCTATGAAAGTTTTACCAACATAAAGTTTCTTACACCGCAGTTCATGTCTACGACTTTCATTTGAATGTCAGATTTGTATGTTCATCTGTCTATGATGAGTGTAAACGTTGTCACAGTTCTCCTTTATTTCCCGTAAACTAGTTGTGACACTTTTGTGTTTCACTTCATCTAGCAGGTTGATTTTTATCTCACACATAATGTTTCCTATCTCATATGCATTCGACTAACAACAAGTTGTTATGTCTATACTTGTATGCTGTCGATGCAGAGTGCAAACACGCTGTCTGTCTTCATTTACAAAACACACACATTCAATTTGATAAAGGCAAACAACACATTTAGTAAAGCTGGCACGCTAACGAGTGTGACTGCAGAAACATTTCATAAAACTTTTTTCAACGTTCGCTTAGTTTCACAACACATTGTCAAAGACATCTTACAAAACTTATTTCAATATTTGCATTTAAGCGAACATGTGCTTCACATATTCTACACGAACGGTTAACGCATGTAATATAAAACCCTAAATCCAACCGTAGAGGAGCCTAGCCTTGGATAATGGACTTTACAACCCACGCGATTCAATGTCATGGAATCACACTCAACGTGTGTGACAACATCTGGTTTGATAAAACATTCAACACTTATTCCTATCCATCTCACTTTTATATCCAACATGTTAAACTTAGACTTGGTTTCAACCAATCAAGTCTTCAAAAACTTGCATGCGTTGTCTAATATTCAATTCATTCTGTACACATATTCGCTTTACTTCACATCCAAAGTTAATGACTACCTAACAGATGTAGTCACTCTGAATTTACACTTCACCGTTTGTGAAAAGACTGTCACATAAAACATTTTACACACTGCAGTCCGGATCTCAACTAAGGATAAAAACTTTCTAGTGCTGTGGTGAACACTGTTTTCATATAACATTCTAAACTCTCATTGCAGTAGAAAACTGCTTTTAGTAAACCTGATGAAGCGAATCTAACAGTCATGGAGTTTGAATTTTCTAATAGGGAAACATTTGCCAACTGTCTCCAATAAAACTTTCTAACACTGTGAAAGTAAGTTACAAGACAATCTACACTGTGCAGTAAAACCTTTTCGATAAAACTTTCTAGTGGTGTGATGAGTTCGGTCAGTCATACAACGTCAATGATCAAACATTATTTTCACAAACGTGTGTCGCGGTAATATTATTTGACTACACTAACGCTTACATTTCATAACACTTGTGTTTCATAAAACGCCATGATCAAATTTTCTAACTATACATCAACCTGTGTTGCAGTAAAACCTTTGTACAGCATGATACACTTTCTGATTAGACTTACGAATACAACTTCAATGATCAAACTTTCTAACTATACATCAACCTGTGTAGCAGTAAAACCTTTATACAACATGATAAAGTTTCTGACTACACTAACTTTGCTTTTTCAAACCATGATTCACTTTCTGATGACACTCACGAATAAACGTCATGATCAAACTTCATTTTCACAAACGTGCGTCGTAGTAATATTATTTGACTACACTAACGCTTACATTTCATAACACTTGTGTTTCATAAAACGCCATGATCAAATTTTCTAACTATACATCAACCTGTGTTGCAGTAAAACTTTTGCAAACCATGATACACTTTCTAACGACACTCACGAATACAACTTCGATGATCAGACTTTACTTTCTCAAACGGATGTCACAGTAAAATTATTTGACTACACTAACTTTGCAAAAAACATGATGCACTTTCTGACTAGACTTACAAATAAAACGTTGATGATCAAACTTTGTAACTATACATCAACCTGTGTTGCAATAAAACTTTTGTACAACATGATAAAGTTTCTGACTACACTAACTTTGCTTTTACAAACCATGATACAGTTTCTGACTAGACTTACGAATACAACGTCAATGATCAAACTTTATTTTCACAAACATGAGTTGTAGTAAAAACTAGTTGACTACACTAACGCTTACATTTTATGACATGTATGTTTCATAAAACATCATGATCAAACTTTTCTAACTATACATCAACCTGTGCTGCAGTAAAACCTTTATACAACATGTTAGTTTCTGATGACACTGACAAGAGCTTGTTCACTAGCGAAGAGAGAAGTCTGTTGTGTTGCATGTGGTGCAAGGGTGGCCTCCCATTTCATTCCATTCATCAATTTTCTTCCCCTCTGCATTCCATATCCGTAGATATGTGGCGGGCTTGGGACCGCTTTAGCTGCATTAGAAGGTTGGCCCTTAAGAGAGCCCATGGGTCGTTCTCGGGACGTGGGATGTGGTGGGCTTATGACTTTTTCAGTTGGCCTGCAATGAAAGAAGTAAGAATGAGAAAGATGGTACAATGTTATGTTCCAGTCATAATACTTACGAAATTTGTGCGGCTTCCTATAATCTACACGGATGTCCTCCTTGTGATGTATTTTGATGTGATAACATCGGACATCCGTGCAGTTAAAACATTCTTGTGATGTATCTGGAGTCACATCTCCATAAATTAATGGCCGCTCCGGGACATAGCCCACCACAGGAATGTGAAGGGCGGTGACCGTTTCAGGCGACACTTCCAACTGCACACTCAACTGACGCTCCAACACTCTCACTCGTTCCATCGCCTCTTCCTTCAACTCACGCTCTCGACAGACCGACTTCTCACAACTCTCCAACTTCGACTCAAGCGTCTCCCTCAACTTTCTCTCATTCACCAACTTCTGCCTCGCCTCAAACAACTCTCTCTTCACACTCGCAAAGTCCTCCGACTCTCTCTTCAAACGATCCCTTTCCACAGTCACTTCTTTCAACGTACACTTTGCAGCATTCAACTTTCCCTGCAACCTGTCACACTCATTCCTCACATTCCCATACGCCAGCGCATCATTCTTCGTCAACACCACTTTACTCGGCACACTCGACTGACTCACTCTCACAACACAATTAGGCATCACACGCTCATCTCTCGGCGACGATTGAGCCCGTGGCTTTGCCAGTGGCTCAATCGACGCGACAGCTCGCTCAAGCTCAACATCATCACTCAACCTCTCAACACACCCCTTCTTCGTTACAACGCTCTCCATAGCCTCATCGTCATCATCATCATCACTCTCGACAATCAACTTCCTCTTTACTTTACTCACCACTTCATCATCATCCAAATCCACATTCACGACTGGGGAACGTACTGGTTCGCCTTGAACAAATGCGCTCCCCCGCTCACCACTCAACACTTGACTCATCATTTCCTTCCCAATCACACGCAGAGGACAATTGGCATGAGCCTTCACAAACTCGACATCATACGCACTACAACGAACATCACACCACACACAATACATCGCCATCAACACATCATCGTGCTTCATCTCACCCTTCGTCACTCTCGCCAAGACGTGGCGCCTGAAACGGTCACCGCGGAAGGGCATGCCGCAACTACACTTAAAAATTTGTAATTTCTTGTTACATTCCTTCGTCATTTTCAAACTGAAAAGAGAAGAAATAATGTGTTAAATTGAGACACATTTTAGTGCTCATAAGAGGAGATCGTTAAGGGATCTCATCTAAAGTCACAGCTTAACAAAAACGTTTATATGAAGCTACTACTGTATCTGCATTAAAACAGAATAATCCTAAGTTCTAAATATTTCAAAGTTTGATAGCGAACTTCGACAGAGCACTCACCGTTCGTCTTACAACTTGAAACAGGAGTGAAGCCTAGAGAGAAGCAGTGACTTATATACCCTCCCGACACAAAGCCTTGCCTTGGTCTTTCTAAATTTAGTCGTGCTTTTAACTTGACAACAACGCTTTTACCAAATTTGGACAACACATCGACAGTTACTGGGCTTTCAGTCGTGAAGGCCCATGCTATACAAAGACAGAATCTATAGTCGCCCAGTGCTATCACAAAGACAACTTCGCTTAGAGGAAAGACAAGTTAAGCTGATGAATCCGTCACAGGCATTTCTCAGAGGGGATCTTATCCCAACTCCAAGACCTCGAGCGGACAGAGCGTGCGTCATGTCACTGTGTTGGTATCCGGGCCCCGATTTTGACATGAAAATCGGTGGAGTTATTTACATCAGGAAACAAGTCTCGAGCCGAAGCTCGCCTCTGACAACTTTGTAAATGTCTTAGTTGAATTCAGCAGGGTCGAAAACCCCAGAAAACCTCCAAAACTAGTGAATTTAAATGTTTCAACTTTTTAGCACTACTTACGACATTTTATAAGTAGTCTATCACTTAGAGCAGGTCAATAGCAACCGAACCTTTTTTGAATCAAGTCAAACGGACTTGTAGAAGCAAAGTTACAAGCCTTTAAAGTTTTGGAGTCTTTTATGGCCTGGAGACGAAGGCCATCTCCTGGCTAACCTCTAAGTCTGACGCCTTAGCTGAGTTCAGCAATGAAATTTTCTAAGTCGGTTTCTTACAGAAACCCGGAATTTGGAATGTCCGAAGCTATCATCGGAGCTCAGAGAGACGACCTACCTCTGACAATCGCTCTCGTCTTAATGACAAGTCTCTCTCGGTTCCCAGCTTATATAGTGTGTGGCGATCAGCTGATGACGTAACACCCATCATCCAAAAACTTTAAACCCGTCTATCTCCGGTTCTAGTGCTCCGATTGATTCCAAATTTTGAGTGTCACGTTTTCTCGCTCTCCCCTTTCATTTAAGACATCCCTCGACCCTCTACGATGACCAGAAGCCGAGATGAAAAAACTCTGTCGTTTTTTCAAAAAGTTCCAAAATCTTGGAAAATGCACAAAAACTCGATTTTTAACAGGCTCTCATTTGGAAACGGAGCCTGTCACGCATCTCAAAAGAGGAGATCCTAGAGAACAAAGTGCGGTCTTGCCCCTAAAAGAAACCCGAGCTCTTCATTCACTTCCAATCCTCCACAATTCATCGTCAAAGTTGGCAAAAAAAGCGACATTTCACATTTGGACTTGAAAAAATCCTAAGTGTCGAGACCACCGTACTGAAAATTTTCGAAAAAATTTTTTGGACGAATTTCAACCTGAAACCTTGATAGAAGTTTGTTTCACATGATTCTGAACAACTTTGGTCTTTTCAACCAATTTAGTCAGTTGAGTCGTTGGGGGGGGGCGGTTTTTTCACCGAAACTTCACCGACCCAACTTTTGACGACAAACACGATGGGATGGGTCTCGGAACTCCATTCCAACATTTGAAAAAAATTTTTTTTTCACGAAAAAATCCTAAGTGTCGAGACCACCGTAGTGAAACATTTTCGAAAAAATTTTTTGGACGAATTTCAACCTGAAACCTTGATAGAAGTTTGTTTCATTCTGAACAACTTTGGTCTTTTCGACCAATTTGGTCAGTTGAGTCGTTGGGGGGGGGGGGGGCGGTTTTCTCCTCACGGACCCATTCCTCCCATTACATCCTTGGCGAACTCCCTCACCTTCCTGCCAGAGGGGCTCAGTCAGCCTCATGACTCCGCCTTTCACATTTTGTCCTTGCGTCCGCCTGATGACTCATCACTGCACCGCACTGTCCTTGATTTTGCCATGTGCTTACTACTGTCTAATCGTCGTGAAATTCCCCCTGTGTTAATTGCATCACAAGAAATCAAAGCCTGTCAAAACGTACGTTCCTGGCTGCTAAGATACCTTCTGAGAAATCTTGTCTTTTTTCTTATAAAGTCAAGAAAGATAAGAATGTCATTGTCTTGTCTTCTTTTCATTCCACCGCATCTAGTAGAGGATATCCCAGAAGTGATTCGTTTCTACAATAGCACACAATATGGTGTTGATACAATTGATCAAATGAAGACTGTAGCACCAAAAGTGTTTCTCGTCGTTGGCCATTTCAAATCTTCTGCAATTTGCTTGACCTTGCAGCAATAAATGCACATACGCTGTTCAAGGAAACTTGCGATTCAGAAATCAGTCGAAGAGCTGAGTTCCTGATTACCTTATCAAAAGAGTTGATATCACTATCTCGTAAACCAGACACAAAGACGAGCAAAACATTAAAACCAACACAAGAAAGATCGAACAAACGTGTGAAATGCAGACTGTGTAAAATAAACTGTACACGCTCTTCATGCATTCGTTGCGAAAAATTTGTCTGTGGAACATGCACGAGTATTATCTGCAATGATTGTCTATAAAAATTGTCCTTTTCAAAATATAGAAAGTTTGAATTTTCTATTCTGTTGTTTTGCCCTCTGTATAAGTTCATTACAAACAGATTGATCCATATTTAAACACTTTGGATTGATCTGTACAGTACGCAAGTAATTGACGGAAAAGAATTTGAAATAAAAGGTTATAATTTTGCAACTAGAAAAGCATATACCGTAAAACCTGTAATTGAAGGCCATGGCCTTCTATTTTTCAACCTCCATGGTGAGGTGGCCTTCTATTACAGGTGGCCTTCAATTACAGGGTGGCCTTCTATTTTACAACCATCAATTTTCGGTATTTTTAGGTCTATAAAAATTTGAATTTTATAGTTCCACTTCAAATGTTTCAAATCAGTTGAAACCCCGTTGAGTTGAAGAGGCCTCCTACATGTAGGTACTCCATTTACGTGATAAAACAATGTGTAAAAGTCAGCTTAAATACTCTGATGAAATCTAATTGATTTATAAAAAGAGACGAAATTTTAACAAAATTGACACTATAACATCAATAATTACGTTTGGTGTGATCAAAAGATTTGAATTCAAACTGAGTGTTACACTTATTACTCGAAATCAACTAACGAGTTGTCATCATCGGTATCACTGCTGTTCGTTTCATCAGTGCTGTCGAGGTCGACATTATTTGCTTCACGAATTCGTGCTTCTCGGAGAGATGCGCATCCATTCGGAATCTCGCCCTCCGGCTTAAAGCAATGAATTTTGTGGTCTTCTGACCCGTCCAGGGCGATGGTAAGTCCACATCCAACAAACGATCTTTCGATCAAGTCACTTGGTATCTGCTTCCAAGCCTCAACTATCCATCCGAGATACACCTCCATCGATGGTGCGCGTGTGTTACCAGAGTTGGTATACGTCTTCTCGCCATATACCATCCAGTCCTCGTAGTATTGCCTGATCTTTGCTTTGAACGGGGCGTTCCAGTACACATCAGGTGCTTGGATGTACTTGGTGCAACCTCCGGGGATTACTGCGGTGTCGATTTGCAGTTTCTTGAGTTGTTGTTTTGTTGAGTCACTGATGTGGCACCTGAAGGAGTTCCACACAAGAAGGCGTTTACCGAACATGGAATAGCCAAGGATCTTCCTCAGATATTCCGACGTCAGTTCATCGTTGAAGAAGGTTCGATCGGCTCATGAGAGGTAGACAATGTTTTTGAACTTCTCCTCAATATGCTTGATCGGACGCTTGTTCTTCAATAGCACAAATGGTCGGCATTTGAATCCATCAGACCTTGCAGTCAACATGACTGTAACGTGAAGCTTCTCATGACCCACGGTCTTGACAGACACCTGACGGGTTCCCCTTTCCTCAACTGTCAGACTGTTAGAGCTATCTAAGTAGACAGCTGTCTCGTCTGATGCGAAGATGTATTGGTAGTTAGTTTTTCGACGATTTTCTTCGACGAATACAAGAAAATTGGTTATCTTCTCAGCACAATGTTCAGGCTCTTTTTGACAAGTTGTCGTTGGGCGACGTGAAACCAGGTTATGGCGATTCAAAAAGTTGACCAACCAACCGTTGCTTGCCCGGAAGGTCGAATCGGAAGAAAAGGTGAGAGCTTGCTTTTGAATCAGGGTGCGACTGACACGAATCTTCTTCGCACGTTGTTCACGAACCCAAGCGATGAGTTTCTCATCGAAGTCGGCATCCTTCAAAGGACGTCCCGCGCCATGTAGTCTCTTATCAGATGAGCTTGAGCAAGGTTGTTGTAACTGAGATTCAAGTTGCATTCTCTGATTGATCCAATTCTTGACACAGGTACGAGGCACATTTTTGTCTCTTGCAGCCTTAGCTTTATTATAATTCTGAGCATACTTGACAACTTCTAGTTTGAACTTAATGTCATAGTTTCTTCGTTTCGACGGAGTCGATTCTTCAATGTCAGAGTCAGTACTATCCATTACAGCGATGATCGAAAATTTTGATGACTAATGCAGTATCTACATAAATCCTGTGGACGAACTTTAATGAATCTTATTGGACGAGATTAACCGATGAGGGATCGATGGTAACAATGGGGAGAAGTCAGGTCACGTGGTTTGATATCACGCGTAGTTGCAACCTTTGATTCATCAACTGATCAAGCTGTAGTCAGATAGAGGTCAATCTGTTGTATTACTCAGAGGAAGATGCATTGAGAGGTATCAGCCAGCTCCTTTCATTAGCGCACGCGAGAATTGACTATCAGATATACCGGTACTTCTAAATATAGCTCCCACAGAGGAAACACAGTTACCGGCAAGCTGATAGACGAGGCAAAGCATTTCTGAGGACCCCAGAGGATGAATGTTTTCTTCCTTTATAAGCTGTATGTAGGCTACAGCAGAGAAACACTCTATTGGAGATTGTAGGAGCGTTCAGTTAGGGTGGCGGTCTATTTTCAACCTCCTCCCTAGGATGGCCTTCTATTACGGGTGGCTTTCAAATACAGGGTGGCCTTCTATTTTTCAACCTCCTCGCTAGGGTGGCCTTCTATTACAGGTGACCTTCAATTACAGGTGGCCTTCAATTACAGGTTTTACGTATGTTCAGATTTATTCATTGCATGTGATCATAACAATGGTGTTTTCAGAGAAAAATGAATGCATCATTTTAGATAAGAAATATGTCTGAATCGCAAACAATCAAGACAGTAATCTCATTGGATATGACATTATATCAAAGAATATGATTTAGAATAACGCAAAACAGTATACAAAGTCTCACCAAAACAAAGATAGTAATTCATGCCTCTATTTAGATAAAAAGCACATGGTGTCAATTGACAGTGGTAGTTCTTGGGGTAAAATCACGGTAGTTCTAGTGTAACCTTCCGATACTGCTAGGGTTCACACTATGGACCCTATAGTTTTCTATAAGCAATTGCAAACAGCTGTCACCTTAGCCTGACGGGTACTGGATTGCACTGAGAATTGGACCCGAGTCGAAATTATTCATAATGGTTTGTCCAATTTTTGGAATGTGAATTTAGCAAGGATGTGGAGGGGATCGTATGGAAGTTATAATCCGAGGGCAATAAGAACTTGTAAAGGGATTTAAACAGCAGAGCATAGGCCTCATGCACACCAAGTGAGCGAAAATTGGAGGAAAAGCTTGGCAACAAATAATAAATCTAAATAAGAACGACTATATAGAAAGATATCAGACTTATGAATTGAAACCAGCAAAAGTAGGCTACCGATGCTGGGATTAGAAAATAAAATCTAAAAAAACAAATCGCAGTGGGCAGCAATGGTATATGAATACACAGACATGCGATAGACTTCTGAACACATATGCATGATGCAATCATCATTACGAGAAAACATTGTAGCCTATAACATAAGCGAGTCGAATAGCTATAGGACACCTATAGGCATTATAGACATTTTTATAATTTGCATTTTAATTTCTCGAGTCACCATTTTAGGCAAAATTTTAATTTTGCCTAAAATGGTGACTCGAGAAATTAAAATGCAAATTATCGCTCTGTGGTAATTTTCATAACTAAAGTAGTACTACATCGACGTAAGTATACACAAGACATTTTAATGCATCAAAATTTCAAGCATGTGAGTGGCTGACCGGCCGTGAGAAACTGTTGGCCCTATGGTTCCTTTTTTCTCGAGAAAACGTGGTCTGGACAGGGGGGGGTAGTTACATCTCAGCTCCTTGAGTATGGCGGTTGAGCGGCATAGGCAAATACTCATGTGCACATTCAATTGGCCTTAAAACATGTTCTACACATAAAAATGTGTAGTATAAATAGCATTCCAATGCCGCGTGAAGGCGTATGGTCTGGGAGCACGCGACGCCACTGATTAATGATCTTTTAAACATTGAAAAATCCTGAAATACCCTGCAAAGCAGGACAATTAGACTGATGATGGCCAAACATGCTTTCTGCAAGATATACAAACTGCATAGGTCACATTGTAGGCCTACTTTCATCACACATTTTGCGCGTTCTATTTTCTTGCCGACGGGAATACTTTGGTCGACGTGCACCATTACTTTACGAGTTTCGATTTTTTGGATCACAATGCTGTACATGTATTTGTAGGCCTACTCAGCTGATAACTGACACCCTGAATGACTCAAGCAATCAGTCGTATTACTTTTGAGGCAACGAGTTCTCTCATTTTCTAAAACGATAATTAAATTTTCTGTTCAAGAGTTGATTAAAAACGAATTTGTTTCTGTAAATTTTATTCCCAACGGATGGCATGAAATTGTAGCAATGCTTCTAAAATCTCAAGAAAAAATTGATCATTTTACCAGAAATTATTCCATCTTTAGAATGACATATAAAATTGAAGACTTGACATCACAAGTCCAGAACTAAGAATTTACCATGAGGATTACCTATCTGAAAAGCTGGCAATAACCATTTTTTTTTACAAAAAACTGCCAATAAATTCATAGTGTACAACGTTGTTTGAATAGCATTTGCACTGATAACTTCTCAGTATAAGCATACATTATTGATGATATTCGTGTAGACCCATTCACAAACAGATTTTGACATCTCTTAGTAATTAGCTATTCATCAGCTTATCAAATTATGTAAATATACGATTGTCTGTCACAGAAGCAAGATATGGACATTTCACTATTCATCAAAAATAGGAAAACCTGTGTTGCTGACAAGACACCTACCAATGTATTAAAAAACAAAGCACGAATTTGAAAACGAAATTCATCAAGGAAGCTTAGAATAACAAACATCAATAATTCGAAAGTATTCAGAAATTTTTCATTGAAATGGGCTACCTAGAGATTAAATTCCACCTTTTGATTATTTCTTTCATTGTGAGGCTGATACTAGTAGATTGAGATCTCGCTGCAATATCCTCTTGTTTAAGAGTTCTGAGGATCAAGTTCACATATAGTAGGAAGTTCAGGAAAGTCAAAGCAATAAAGGCCAGTCACATCGTCGTATGAGAGATAAATGCACATTTCGCATTTCTGTCGTGGATTTACGAAAAATGACGCTCTACTTCAAATGACGTTGAAGATTCTGAATATATGCATGATGAATCCGCGAAACAAAATCGTCATCATCCTGCAAGAAAGAATACATATCAACATTAGGTAATTATTACATAATTGTGAATAAACAAAGTTGTCAGATTGAAGCATTGAGCATATTGAAATAGTGGTGGTGGGCGCGCAAGCGAAAAAGGCAATATGCAGCACATGCACATGTAATAGAAATCATAAAGAATATATCTAAAGTTAATAGTGAGCACGCGTTGATATGAATAATTTTGACCGTTTCTAGATCTACGAAAACACAATTTACGTTTTGCAGAGGGAGCTAATTGCTCTATTGAGGAAATCACTCTATTATTCGCTCTATGATACCACAAATTGGTGGACACTGTTGATTATTCAATTCTTCAGACAAAAAGAACTGCAACATAAGTCAAACGTCAATTCAGTCAACAATGTGGTGGATTTCTTCTGTGGGAAACTTTTAAGCATTGATAATTTGAAGGATAATGGTAGCAGTGGATCATCATCTCTACCGAAATTCGACGAAGCGAAGTCGGCGGCCATAACAAAATGCTTGCAGCAGTCAGTCGTAATCTGTCAAATATTCGCACTTACATCAGCTAAAGACGCATTGTTCTCATTTTCGAAATAAGACTATTTCAATCGATGTTTATAATCGACTTCAGTACTTGCATTTAATACTGTGCTCTGCATTTTAGATGTTGGTAGCCATGTCCTGCATTGAATGTTATCTGACTTTCCTAAATGAGGTTCGATATTTTTCCATCCGCTCTCATATGGCTTGGAAGATAATCCAAGGTAGACTTTATAGTGGAGACTACTGTGCTTTTCTCATGACAAATTCTTCATCAGTTTCTACGTGCCGCAATATTAGATACTGTATCAGATTTCGATAAGAAACTCGGCTTGATGGAGGCAACTTCTGCATTTCTGAAATAAGGTATGGAGGAAAAATCCTGCATGGTTTTTATAGAGGAAATTGTGGCAATTCTTACAAGTATATCAGTTCTGATATTGGATCTTATATGAAGTCTGAAGTTATGGAAATCATTTTCGTTCTGACCTTTGACACATGCAAAGGTGCAGAACCAGGGGCATTGTAAACCGAAAACACCAATGCGGAACTAAATCCTCCTACGTACGCTACAACAAATAGGAGAAATTCCCCAAAAGTAGGAGCGAGAAAAGAAAACGTCGACCATCTAATGATCAAGGCAAGTCCCTTACTTTTGCAAGAATAAATCGGTGAAAATCATTCCCCAAAGGAATTGGAATCGGGAAAAAGAAAAAATGTGGAATATGAAAGATGCAAAGGAATGAAGGACAATTGTGCAAATTATACAACAAGCAAATATTGAAATAAAAACAAGACTTGTTGAAAATTAAATTTACTAAATAGTGTAAACCCAAAACTTGAAGATCATCATATTGGTATAATATGGTGCAAATTAGAGTAAATATTATCATTAGAATTATCGACTCATGGACACATGAATCAGCAAAACTGTCCCGGCGGATGTCCCGGTGACAAGAGCTCAACACCGGGCCGAGAAAATTCAGCTGCCAACCAGGACCGTTCCGGCGAAACCGGGAAAGCTGGCAGCCCTGTATTAATGTGCAGAAATTGTTGAATATATGCATTCTCTGCAGAAAATGAACATCTTACAATTTCTAAAATATTCTTTTTGCATGGAACAACGTACTGGGGTTTCCCGCAAGTTTACCACAAGAGAATATGCAGAAATTAAAAAAATATACCCTAACGATCGCACCGGGGGTTCACATGCACGAGTAGTCCTTTAACAACAGAAATTTGTTGATCTATAACAAAATCTACATTTAAAATATCTTACAACATCCAGGTAAATGCACAAATTGGAAATACATTGTTAGAATACATAATTCTATATATCTATATTATTATTATTATTATATGATATATATTATATGATATATATTATATTATTATATCATTATTATTCTATATATTCTATATTGTTGGAATACATAATATCAACAATGTAATCACAAAAGAAAAACAGCTAACTAGTTAACCTAAGAAAATCGATTCAGTGCTTTAAAATTGACGATCTGATCGCATCAAACTGACTTTTCTTACGCTATATAACTTATTACAACTGAAAACATGCAAGATTTCCTTAATGCGAAATAATGGTTCATTTGTTGCGTAACTGTGCAATCACTCTGTAAATCTGTATTAAAGTCTCGAAGATGATGTCAGGCTGTCAAGCGCATGAAACACAAAAAAACAGATTTTCAAAAATAAAAAAATATGAATAAAAATAATGAGCGAAGGGTAACAATGTTAATTGAAATCTAAGACATTTTTGCATGCTGGTGTCCCAGGAAGGTATTTTAGATAGCTTCATTTTATGTAAGGAAGTGTTGATATCCACTCATACAATTCATCACCTTATTTTTTTATGTGTGTGGAGAACAATGATCAAAACAAGATTTTTGTTGACTATCCTTTATGCCATTTTGACAGTAATGCGGCTTATTTTAAGCTAGAAACTGACTCTCCACCATACCGATATTTCTAAAAAGGAGACATCTAAAAAATAACCAAAGAACTTTCAAAACTCAGTGATGTTTCTCAACCTCCTATACACATTGATGTAATTGATACTGGAACATGGAAATAATCGCACTAAAAATCGTATTATTATTTCATGGTCATACTATTAAACTTTCTTAATTTTAGCAACAATTTTGTCCAATGTAATTTTCCGTTTTTGTCCTAGCTTCACACATTGCTTCATTTGTTCGTTGCGTTCACAATTCCATTTCTACAAACTTTCCTTCGCCATTCTAATCATATCTGCGGCAGCCTAGACTCATAGCATGTCCTCCTTTTCTGCAGCTGTCGACAAACTGCTAGTAGCATCCACAAGAAGTCGCTAGACTACACTAATGATTGCATCGATATCGTTCTCCTTTTTCAACAGGGCTTCTTCCATCTAATCTGGCATTCTTCTTGGTCTCCAACTTGTCAATTATCGCTTGCTGTCTTTGTACTCTTTCTCGCTCTACTTGAAGCTCCGCCATTATCTTCTTCTTTTCTTCCTCTTCCTATCTCTTCCCTTCTTTCCCCAAGAGTGCCCTGCTTTCGTCACACGAGAAAATGGTGCAAAAGTATATGGCTCACTTACAAGAGCAACAGGTCATCCGTGGTATTAGCCATCATGGTCCTCATAAGGCGTTTCCGTTCATTATTCCGAAGGCTGATGGCAAGCCAAGGTTTCTAGTCGATTACTCTCGTTTGACCTCGACCTTAGCTAAGAAGTCTGTAAAGTTAGTTCCTTCCTCGCAGTAACTTAATCGCCTCCAATGGAAAAACGGCAGGTTGCAGTCAACATCGATTCACGCAACGCCTTCTATTCCATTCCGACGCAAAATGCGCAGCGCGCGCAATTTTTGACAGAATTCGAAGCACCAGTTGCCGAAGGGGCTATCTCAGAGCCCCGGTCTATTGCTCGAGAAATTTTGCATCACATTAAAAATTTAACATTTTAGATCACATTAAATAATTTTGCATCGAATTTTTCGCATGGGAGCACCTTGATGACTTTCTTATCATCGACAGAAAGTAAAAAATTCATAGATTGTTATTACAGCTCTTAGTGAGGGTCAAAGCGCTGGGTCTTGCCATCAAATTCAAGAAATCGAACCTGAAACTTTTGCGCAGAATCGACTATTTTGGAGTCACGTTGGACTTTCCCCAGGCTTCGCTATCACCCAAAAAAATGTTCACATGAAAACGTTGTAAAATATTGTGGCAACTGCCACTAGTAAGTGGAATTTGGACCAAGTATATGGCTTTTTCGCTTCCATTTTCTATACCACTTTTGGCCTCTTCATTTCATTACGCTGGCCTCCTAACCGGCTCTGCCGCCTGATCGTCTGGCTCTTAGACCACAACCTTTTTGTCTGCAAGCTACCTCAAAAGCCCACTGCAGCCATGCTGCGCCATCCTCGGTAGCCATAACAGACAACCACACGTTCGATCATGTGATCCGCATTGAGGTAACGCACCAGGCTCACATTGAATTGCTAGCGCTAATCCTAGTCTCCATGGTGGCCCCTCGGGTGCCCTTTGGATTGGTGACGCGTTTGCGGCTTTATGTGCGAAAATTACCTTTTTCGCTTTCATCAACTTGATCCTTATCAGGGTTTATGGTCTTCGACTCTCATATATCCCAACTAACGTTAAACCGGGCAGACGACGCGTCGCTATTTCAGCTACACTTTACATTTGAACTCCTACACTTCCCACGGTCGCGTTCAATGAATTCACACCGCAGGACAAAAGTTTCTTCATGAGTTTCTTCACTCTCACCACTTATGAATCGAACTTAAGATACATCAATCACGTCTATCTTTCCATGGGAATTTAATTCCATTTTGCAAAATATAGTTTCGAATAATTGTCACTATGAAATACAAATCATGAGATTCAGCGACTGGGAAAATAACAGATGGCGCCAACGCATGATGAAGGGTAGCTGTAATGACTTCTATAGGGTGAAGCAAGCCAAGAAGTCCAAAAATGAATTTTCCCAATTCTTCTAGTACATTCCGATTAAGTCCATATTTTGATTATCGGCATTTATACATGAGTATATGAGTATAGTATACACGTGTTGCTAGTGTACACAATCATACGTGTGTATATGCTTATCTTATTTCCACTACTACAGGCAATGGGGCGCGTGTTAGAAATCCGCCAAAAACATGAAAAATCTCATCCCTGCAGTTTCTATCTAGCAATGAATTTTGGTCGACATATATGGCATACAGCAATAATTACCAATATTATAGTGGTATATGATAAGATAATGTAATAGCTATACTAATGTATAATATAATATCTCGATATTTCCTTAAAAGGTTAAAATATTCACATGGATCCTCAAAAATCTCGATGTTTGAAAAAAAATTCGCCTAATTTTGACAACAAGAATAAAAAAGCAAAATTTTTCAAATAAAAAGTAAAAAAAAGCAACGCGCTTGACAGCCTGTGAGGTCCACCAGATGTATATTTTCAAGCGTATTAAGTGAAAAGATAGTGATTTTCTACTGAAAGTAATGTTCATGGTGGCCCACAGTTGACAAGAAGCACCGAGAAGAAACGTCAATTGTACTGAGAATTATGAAATATTCGATTCTATTCTAAGATTGACCTAAGGTACTAAGCAATTACCTCTCACGTAGGTATCTCTCTATTTCAAGAGGTTAATCTACAATATTTCAAGATCTGATTTCAAGTTAGACAAAGAAGTTACGACTAATAGATTACACTACGTTGACTTAACAGTAACAAATTACTGAGAATGGATCGATGAAGCTTCATGAAGAATAGAAGCGAGAAAATCAATGAACAGACCTTAAAAGCAATTGCAGCAAATAGCCATTATTGAGGATGATTGATAAAACCGAATGCTAATGATTCCTCGACGACGCAGTTCGTTGAGTTGCGGTGGCAATTTTCATGGCGCATCAACAATATACTGTGCCAATCAAGAGAAGATAAATCTAGGTGCCGAGCGTCTATATGCTTAAGATGTTTGGTCTCACTGCGTATTGTTTAAGATTAAGAACTCTTCCCAGAGAAAGCACTAGGCCATAAGGTCATTAGGGAAATATAGAGTGAGACCCACAGTAAAATTATCGTCAAATATTCTATATATTCGTACTTTATTCCAATCCTGATTGTTCCGTTAGATTACCCAACGTATTTTTCTAAATACACAAAAAATGAAAAATTGGTATTAAGTTGAGACTTAATACTTAAGTGGCTCCCATGCTCAGAGGAAATCGCCGCCCAGCGTAAGCAGCGAAAAGTCAAAGTCGGAATACCACATTTTGTGCAGTAGTATTCTTTCTTAAAGTATCCTGGCTCCAATGGAGTATAACAAATTTCAGAGAGATATGAGTAGGTAAAAAAAGCGTCGACCAATAGAGATCTCTCACTCTGTCCAAATAGGCCCCATGTAGAGACCATATGATCAAAAATATGTTGATTTTATAGGCACCAATCATATTCGCCAACCTCAAGCGCTTCGTCAGTGGCTTTCGTCAATTGAGAGATTCCGGAAAAATAGGAATAATAGGTCTGTGAGGCCTGTGATTGTAAGTGCAAATCTTATTGACCAACCCACGCAAATTGGCTCACCTGGATAAGTGATAGTAGTGCCTGTTTCAACTGGGTTTTGGTCAAGGCCACTGCTTCAATTTCCTTGACTGAATGGTCATAGTCTTTCACAGCCGTCTTTGAAGAGTCTTTGTTACTTTCAGCAACAGGTCCAGGAACGAGAGGAATAGTATCTGGGGACGAAATGACTGCCTGTTCCATCATACTAGGAGTTAGAACCAGACCTTCATCATCATCGTCATCATCATCGACAGCAACAACAGCTGACGGAAGACTGCGACTACCATTGTTCGGATGATCATTGCTAGACTTCTGAGGGACTGTTGATTGTGCTAGTGGTCGACCGTCTCCACGTCCACTCATTGAATTTACAACACCATTATCACTACTACCGATCCCTAGTTGTTGGCGCAAACATTCTGACGCTTCAACCATAGCTTGTTGTTCCACTTCTGAAAGTGTTAGGCAGTTGGCTCCACCTCGAGAGGAGCCTGGAACTGGAACAACTGGTTGAGTCGGTGTCAGTGGTGTTTGCTTAGGTGATGAAGTCCGAGGAGGAGATCGTTGCCCAGAAGCACGGAGAGACTTGAAGAGGTAGTCAACGGAAATTGTGTGAGTTTTGCTCGACCAGTGAGAAGGATTCTTATTCACATTTCCAGCATTCAATTGACTAGGAGTAGTGACGTTGGAGGTGGTGCTGTTAACAACCGATACCATGTGCTGTTGAGGAGTTGCAATAGACTGAGGCCGCATGCGATTTGTATCAGGTTTTGAAGAATTTGATGTAGGCGGAGACTGCAATAAAATATTCTATTTTAAATTCACATTCAATAAAGATTCTTTCTTCAATACTATTGCACCAAAATAATAAGGCCTATTAACATTCCAATTAAATGAAAAGTGGACATGGACAGTTGTCGAAACTAATTGGTTGAATGAATAAGTCACGCTACAGTGCAAAGTCGTATACTGAATAAATCAGTTTCTATATACAGGGCCTCGAGACCCCATCCACGCAGGACGATGTCTTCCTCACAGGCAGTGTATCGATCCGAGGTAGTACAAATGAAGGTCTAAACTCAAGCCTGTGATATACTAGGAAATTGTATCCAAGAGCACTTACTTCTGGGAACATATTCGTTGTTCCTGGAAACTATCTACCAAGCAGTTGATTGGTATTTTCTTTCATGGAAAATGTTTAGAAAAAGGAAAGAAAATATATCGTATAATTGTGAGCGATTTTGATGACATTCCATGTTTTTATTTCTTTGTAAAGATTTGATTTTTAATACACTGTACATTAAATATCTACATGTAAACTGCTAAAAGCACTTGATATAGAAATAAAAAGCAAACTTGTTTCAGCAGCAACAATTTTTACGGATAAAAATTGATCTTATTATAAAAAGGACAGTATGCAAATTACCTCGCACATTTAAGATAAATTTCACACGCTTCAGAATAGACCCAGCCTATTCATGTGTAAGTAAGATCTCAATACTATGATAATTTATGAATAATAAACGTCATAGGTCAAATAAGGGGTCATAACAGATATAACATTAAACATAACAATAACACGTAAATGGAAAAATCGATCAAGGCTATTTGGAAATATGAAGTCGATTTTCGGTTGAGCAGTTATTTAGTGCAGTCCGTACTTGAAAAATTATTGGTGATGGCTGCGATGAATAAATGTTGCTGAAGTAAAATAACTGTATTTCTACTGTGACAGCTCCACAAGAAAATCGACTTCTACTTCCTCTCAGAAGGTAGTATTACACTGAAGCGAAATTATTGATGCTTCTGCCATCAATTTTTATGCTTCTACAATGTAGTCTTCAGCTAATTTTCTTTTCTTGGATGCTAATTCTTCAGCAGTTTTTTGGTCTTCTTTCCGCCTTTCCGCTTCAGTGCTTCTTTTTTGCCTTTTGCTTGAGCAAGTTCGAGCTCATTCTGAGCTTCCTTTCCTTTCTGCTGTCGCAAATGAGTATCATATGCCGCTTTCGCATTCCTGCATTTGACGCACAATTCTTTATGTATTTCGAAAGTAGCGCTGTTGATACCCCGAGGCATCATAAACGACTTTACGATCTTTACGACTTTAAGACGATTGATGGAAGTGTCTAGAAGACGATTTTTATCTTTAGTTAGAATGCGTTTCAAGCAGGTCGTATGAGTATTTCGGCATCATCATTACCGTGTGGTAATATCATGGCGCGTTGGGCGATTTCTCGCAAGATCGTGTGCTTCGAGGAAACACAAAAAATTGCGAAATTCTTTTCTACATTTTTGTCAGACAAATAACGTCTCCATTCGAGTACAAGCCTGTCAGCGTTTGACTCATATTTAGCGCCGTTTCTTCGCAACGTAAATGGTGTCATTTTCACTAACATCACTCTTTCTCGAAGGATCAATGAACTAAAAAAATAGGATCAACCGTTGATCAATCGGTAGTCATAGATATGAATGAAAACTTTCACCAATTGATAAAAGATTCGAACGCGTTCACAGAATAACGTAACTTGCAATAAATTCAAAGTGGTAGTTAGAGTAGGAAAATGTTTAATTGTATATTTACAAGAAATAAGCTGCCGGTACATCAAAAAACACATGTATTCTAAAATTACAATCCTAAATAAAAGAATATTTTTCTAAGACCATTATCCGCGCATGCAACTGCGCAGCGGTGGCAACGCTGTATATGGAAAACAACTCAAAAATACTTTCACAACTTGCATTTAAATGACATATGAGTTTTCAAGACCATAAGATGATGTGTGGGACATTAATTCGTGTTAGAAAGAACCACGGAGATTCGATGCGACACAATTACATGTGCAGCAGTGAAATTTTGAAAAATCCCTGTCAGATGAGGCTATACTTGCTACTGATATACGATAACCCAGAACTATCTGTCACTTTTCACTATTTATATGTTCAAAAAATGTGATAAATTTGATTTGGTATGACAAATCCAGCAATTTTTGAGAAAATCTTAAAAATTTGCTAATAGGAAGTCATACAGTCTATGTCACAAGGACTGCAGCAAAAAATGCGATTGGGACTGGAATTCACTTCACCCTTCGGCATCGATACGGTCAGCAGACGTAGAAAAAAGCACGTTGTATTATAACCATTAGGTAAACGGTTGACCAATGCAGCATGTATAGTTTACTTACGTGTTTAGCGGCAGCGCTGTGTAGCATGCGGATAATACTGTTTTGTCCTGAAGAGGTGGCGCTAACTTGCGCCTGTGGAATGGGATTAGAGACATGGGTTTGGAGAGCGATACCAGTGGACGGATTTTCTGACGAAGGGGTGACACTTTTGACAGAATTGGAGTTTCCTTCTCGTGGACTAGCATCGTTCATTTCACTCAAAAGACTGCAAGAACATAAATGTCTTAGTTGGCGAAGTAGTTGTTGCGCTCTGTTATTCATAACTCTATATACTGCAATTTAATTAGACACTGCAACATAAAAGAAGCAGCTAAAAATAATGGGCATCCGTATATAAACTGGCAAATCTTAGATAAAGAGCATCCTGGTTCATAAATGACACCCTGTATTAATTGGTTGATTCATTTCAGTGAGTGACGTTCATTTTATAAATGTGCAGTATTTAAAATGCTGTATTCCTAATTTAATTGGTTTTTAATCTTGGTTATGAACATATTTTAGTATAGGTCTATTGGATGATATAAATGTATCCTTTATCAACAATTCTAGATAATGGGTCATGGCACGCATGTGATCGCATGCTATTCCGCTAATTTCGCACCCCATTGTAATCAACAAAAACTACGGTTCACTATTGATGTATGACTTGAATCATTTTCACATAAAAACGAAGACATAATTTCCACGCTTTTTATAGGAAACAGGAAAGACATCGCTAAGTCTTTTCCTATCCAAATATAACAACTGTCTTAACGGACCACGTGAGATGGAAAGATTCAAATATCTTCTGTGGCTTCTAAATTTCAAAGATTTTCGAGTAGCTGACTTCATTGGTGTTGCGCAGAAATTCAACAGAAAAATTCGACCTCACTTCGGGTATATTTTGCTGTACCAATAACGCAGTGGTAAATAAGACACACATGCTCGAAACACCTCTTAGTCTTGCCGATGTTCGAGTAATGTCTCCAACTTACCAATCAATGTCTTCAAAAAGCACCCAAAATATTCAACAGAATATCATTTGATCCGAATCAAATGCATTATGTATCTTTAAAAATTGCTTTTTGTCTTATTGAAATGACAATAAATGTCTTGTGTTGAAATAAACTCTTCATCATACTCATGTCAAGTCTTATTCATCTGACTGGATTACTTTCTACAATGACTTGCAACAAAGCGACTACTTTCTCTCCCACATAACAGTACCTGAGGTGCAACCTCGACCTCGATTGAGCAGATTTTAATCGAAGTAGAGGTCAGACTGATCAGTGGTCAGATAATTATAGACACTTTCCATTCATAATAGTTTTATTTGTTCAATTGTTTTTCATGCCGATTTGCTCCTTTACGCCTACTTATCGGACACTTTGGAGACAAGAATTTTGAATTAACACAAATAATTTGAATGATTACAGCAAATATTATGGAAACATAGAAACATGCTTATAGGCCTGCGCTAAGACGAGTTTTAGTAATGGGCAAAAGACCGTTCCAGGACACCATAAAATTCAAAAAAATAGTATCTTTAAAAACGACATAAATTCATGAATTTAGACCCTTTTTCAGGTTTTTAAGACCTAAATACATGAATTTAGTCCATTTAAAAAGTATCATTTTTTGAAAAAACAGTATTTTTAAAAACGACATAAATTCATGAATTTGAACCCTTTTTCAGGTTATGAAGACCTAAATTCATGAATTTATGTCGTTTTTAAAAATACCCAATTTTCAAATTTTTCAAAATCTCAAATTTGAGAATTACAATTTTCACCCTTAAAATCATGACCGTTCCAGGACACCGAAAATCATAAAAGTTAAGAATCTCAAATTTGAGAATTACAATTTTCTCACTTAAATCATGACCGTTCCAGGACACCGAAAAAATCATAAAAGTTAAGAATCTCAAATTTGTGATTATGACATTTCACCCTTAAAATCATGACCGTTCCAGGACACCGAAAATCATAAAAGTTGAGAATTTCAAATTTGAGAATTACAATTTTTTCTCTCTCTTAAATCATGTCCTATAATTGATGTGCGGGTTTCCGATGTATTCAAAAATTCTTCTCATATCCAAGTGTAAGAATATTTTACTTTGTGCTTGCAGATGTATGATTTCCCTTGTTAACTTCTGAATTCTTCTCCGCTTTGTCTCTAATCGAACAGATATTTCAGTAGATCCAACCATTGTGATGATAAGATTTAAACTAAGATTGTAATGTGTCACGTTTTATGAATTGTGCGTGTTTAAATAGCAAGTGAAAATTATGAATGGTGATCTAAGCAAAGCGGCATTGTAAGTGTATGAAGTTTGCTTGACAACATACGGGTATGACATGACGCGTATGATTAAATGTACTTGAATGACAATGAGGAAATTGCACCGCATTGTAAATCATTTCATCGGCCATAACGCGAGCCAGATCCAAAACCAAACTACCGAACAAAACCAGAATTGTTGCGGTTTTGGCTCGACAATTGGTCTCGACTATCGATACTGCGATATTGTATTGAATGCTTGCTATAACAACAGAATATTCCCTCAAAGCAGAGAATGAATTAATAGATTGCTTTTATGCTATTAACGCCATGTTATGAATGCACAACCCGCATGATCCCTAAAACAATCATGCGGTTTGAGAAATGTGGAAACAGATGTTGCCATTGTCTTAATACAGATAAAACAAACAATATCCTCTTAATGAGAGTTCATAAAAATAAAATGTAACAATGTAACGTTTTAATTTAGATTAAATTAAATCATTTCAAAATCGAATAAGTAGTAAGGAAAGTCATCATTAGAGAACAGTTTTAAATCAATACCCCCCTTCTGACTAAGAAGTAAGGAAAGTCATCATTAGAGAACAGTTTAAATCAATACCCCTCCCTTCTGACTTCTAGGGGTCCCTTAAGAATTTTTTTTATTATAAAATGAGCAACATAAATGAGTTTTTGAAATTATATGGAACACAAACAACAACGAATTTCGATTTAAAGAAAATCGCAAATCAATTGGGAATAAAGAATTTTCGTGTTCTAATGAGAGAGGATTACAATTCTTAAAAAATAAGCCAACAGGAACCTTCAGTTCCCGGAACAAAGTTCCATCAATAACTATAAATTTCATAACGAATCTTCACACTTCAGACCAAAAAGGCGTACATTGGTCTGCAGGTATCTTTAATAAAAATCGAGATAATTACTATTTCGACCGCCCAGAGGCTGAGAACTATTGGTTCGACTCTTATGGACTTCCACCTACAAACGAAGTCAAAAAATTACTTGGCAATGGAATTTATAATACATTTCAAATTCAAAAACCGGGAACTGCTTATTGTGGTCAATTATGTCTTTATGTTTTATTTAAATTACAAAAAGGAGTACCATTTCTTGATATTATGTTAGAATTGAACGAACCGTAGGTTCTATGGCTACGCCTAACAAGGGAATTTCATTCCCGAAACGTTAGTTCCAATAATAATGATAATGATAATTAAAAATCAGTTCGTTGTAATTCATTTTGATAAAATCGGCCTTTGATATCTTCATTATCTAAATCTTTAATTTCATAAGTAATCGGATAAGTTTGATTTATTTTACAAATTTCAAATATTTCTTTAGTCCAATAGCCAACGAAGCCTTTTTCAAATTTATTCTTATATTTAAATATTCTAACTCGATCTCCAATTTTAAATTTCGGCTTAAGTTTCTGCAAATTCGGATTACTCTCATTCAAATTATTATTTTCGTTCGAATAATTATTCTCGAATATTTTTTTTCTTATCAAATCAGGGTCGTCAGAAGCATTCTTTGGGGTTTCTTCAATACCAGAATGAACTTTTTTATTGTACTCTTCTACAATTCCTGGTAATATCTTCAACCATTTCTGATTTCTTTGCTCAGTAAATTTCTTGAATAATTTATTTTTTAACGTCCGATTGAATCTTTCTATCACTACGGCCTTCCCTGCATTTTCAGTTGAATAAACAGTTTCAAATAGTGGCTGAACGTTTCGGTTATAAAATTCCGACCCTTTATCAACAAACAATTTTTTTGGCTTTCTCTTACTTTCTTTAAAGATTTCTTCAAACGCATATTTAACTGATAGACCACTTTTATTTTTTAAAGGCTTTACCCAAGCGTATCGTGTATATAAATCTATAACGGTCAATGCGTATTTATAATCTTTTTCATTCGGCATATGAATAAGATCAGCACTCCAAATATCATCTTTATTAAATACTTTTACTTTCAATAAATATTTAGGCCTTCTGTATTCTTTATGAACTTCAGACGCATAGCGGCTTGGGTCATTCGACATTTCGGAGGCGTAGGTTCGAGCGTTGCTCTCAGACAGCTTTGCTGTCGTTTCATCTATCCCCTGACCGAATAATATTTTTGCTTGTAAAGCTTTCTTAACAAACATTCTTTCAATTTTTTCTCTAAATGTAGGATTCTGAATACTATCTAATTCTTGAATATCATCTTATCAGCTGCATGACGAGAACTTAGATCATGATTTCGATAAGCTAAATCATGCCTGTAAGCTGCGGCATCTACTCTATTTATTGGTTCTTCACCTGGTTTCGGATTATTATTCTCATCTAGTCATATCTAATCGAGTTCCTGGACCGGTATATGAATGACCAGGAAGATGTTTTTCTTTCGAATATTTACTCCAAATAAAGCCAGGAAAGTTTTCTAATGTTTTTTGTATGTCACCTCCAATATGCTGAAAATTTGAGTTTTTATTTTTGTTTAATAGATAATTCAATAAATCTAAATTAGAAATTTTTAATTTAATTAAATTTTCGGAATTTGTAGAATTCATTTTAAAAGATAAAATAAATGTTTTACCTAATAGAACCAAAGGTCCTGAGGTTATTACCGAATCATACTAGGACTTAGATATATTCCAGAACCATCTTTAGTTTCTTTAATTTCAATTAAATCATCAACATTGCGGAGAATATTTTTAAGAACTCGTTTTCCTTCATCAACTAAATTTAATTTACTAATAAAATTATCTACTACTCCATGCCCTCTAGCAACTTCCTCTAACTCTCTATTATGTCGTTCTTGTTCTTCTAATGCTGCCTTCTCTGATTTATTTTTATTTACTGCTTGGACAATACCAGCTGTCCCACCTGCAACACTTCCTGCTGCAGCTATGCCACCTATTATTAGTGGAATTAATGGGAGAATCCCGCCATTCTTTTCTTCTCGTAATTGAATATTCTCTATCATTGGTTTACTTATGTAATACTTTTTTTTATTAATAGTAATAGTTTTAGGGGTATTTTTGTCAACAATATTACGTAATTTTAATTCAACAGTTTTATTATTATTACTTTTCGCTTGCGACATTTTTAATAAAAAAATTTTAAGTTACGAAAATTTTTAATCTATTCCAGTTATGAAAAAATTTTAAGTTATCAAAAATTTTTAATCTATTCTAGTTACCAAAAATTTTAAGTTAAGAATTTTTAATCTATTCTAGTTACAAAAAAATTTTAAGTTAACAAAAATTTTAATTAACTTATCGGACCAAAGGTCCTCAGGTTACTAACCTATCCTAGCCATCTTTCCATTAAGAATTTCAATAGAATATTTTACATCTTCTAGCAATAAACCATAAGCCATCAATGAAGTTGTGGAATCTTTCTTTTCAATATTAATTGTTACATCACAACCAGTCTTGATAATATCTTCAGATTGTGCACTTAAATCGAAACAGAAAACAGGATATAAATGTCTCCAATCTCCAGGAGTTAATTGTGGTTCAACTCCAAATTCTATACAAAGATTTCGATAAGAATCATATCCTTCCATAAATTGATTATTGGTATCATCGAATCTTAATGGATCAATTGGATATCGGGTTTGATTTAATGAAACTTGTAAACTTCGAATTGTATTAATATGGAAGAGATTATTGTTCTTATCAAAACTTGGAGAATTATTTCTTTGAAAAGTTAGTAATAAATATCTTGGAGTATTCGCAGTTCTAGTAAAATGCCAGTCTATCAATTTTTAAATATGCTTTATTCCAGTCTTACCAAAAAAGATTAATTCATTATTTGCTGAATGATGAATTATTAATTTAAATTTTAATTGATATGATATTTTATCATAATCTAAATATCCGAATAATGGAGACTGACCAATTTACTGTTTGCTTACTTTTCTTGTTAAACTCACGTCTTTCTTTATATGCATCATTATTTGTTTTATTTAAATGTTTTGCAATATTTTCTACATCTTTCGCAATTCCTGCTGCATCTGTTCCAGCGTGAGTTAAATCATCAACAATTATACCATCATTTGTATCAGGAAACCAACCTTCGATTTCATACTTTTTATTATTTTCACCAATTGTTACAAATCTAAGCATTGTATCAATTACACCTGGAGAATCACTTATTGTTTCTATATTTTGAGTTGCAACATCTAAACGCATTTGTGTAAATAATCTTGGAAAAAAATTATTCTCTAATGCAATATTATCGGTATCTGGTAATGGTGTTGTAAAATTAGCATCACTATATAAAGAATATTCACAATGTAAAAACGAATCAGGTAAATATATATAACTCTGCTGATTATCAACTTCAAAAATTAAATCACCTCCGGTATTTACTCGACTGGAAGATCCGGGATTCATAGCAATTCTTATATAGTCATTCTTTTTTTGATTATAAATGACGGAGGATCGTCTAATCTAAATTTATTTTCGATAAGCGAAGACATTTTTAAAAAAATAATTTGACTTTTTTGTTTTTCTCATACACAGAAAAATTTTTATTAAAATATAATTTTAGAATTTTACCAAAAAAATTTTACTAAAAAAATTTTACTAAAACATAATTTTAGAACTTTGCTAGACCAGCTCCGCTACATCTTTGCTGGTTAGACCGAAGGTTGCTGTTAACACCATTACCTCTTATTTCTTCAATTGAACGAACCCTAGGTTCAATTGAACGTTTTATGGCTACGCCTGATTTCTTCTTATGTTTACTATCAGACGGAGCTTCGCTCCTCAAGGTTTCCCCCACAGCTATGTTAGCAATTTTGTTTTTTGTTTCCTCTGAAAGTTTTTTAAAATTTTTTAGTTCTTCAGAATCATTCCTAAGTTTACGAATAGCTTCTAGTTGTTTTAATTCGTTTTGAGATTTAACAGCATTTGATATTGCACTAGCTGTACTACCTATAGCAGCTGCTCCTTTTGCAGATGTAATCAAATCTTTATTATTTTTAATTAAGTTAACGATACTTCCAATACCAGAAAATATACCATTCCCTTCTTTTTGAACGGCACCTGCGGTGCCTAGGAACTTTTGTGTTCCGATTGTATCTACACTGTCATAATGGTAAACAGATTTAATAGATGGTTCATGAGCAATTTTTTGATTTGAAGCAAAATGTTTAAGATTGTGTTTATAAATTATAGGCATTTTTTAGGATTAAATTTGACTTTTGGGAAAAATATTTACGTTAAGATTTACGTTTGTGAATGGACAACAACTTCGAGATAGCTTTATTAATTGACTGTTGCACTTTATCTATTGCGTCAAGCAGCGTGTGATGTACTTTAATTTCTTTTCTATTAACTTGCATTTTCTGCTGATTAATCTTCAATGCCGTTTTAAGTGCATTTAACTTAATTTTAAGAACATCTAATTGTCTTTTAACAGCATCTAACTGTTCTTTATTTTCTTTAGAGTTTTCTTGTAAATTTTTCTTTAATTCATTTTCTAAATTGATTTTAAGAGTTTTCATTTTATCAACTTTTTGATTAAGTGAGTTTACTTCATTTATTATTCTATTCATCTTTTTCATTTGTTGAGTAATTTTAGAACTCAATTCATCAACACTTTTTGGAATGTAGTTTGTAACTGCTTTAATTTTTTTTAAATTCTTTCAGGCAGTTTTTCTATTTCATCTTCTAATTGTTCTTTTAACATTTTTATCTGATGTTTATTTTTAATTATAGCAGATTTTAAATTTATAGAAAGTAATATTAAAATTTTTGATTGTTCTGAAATCTTTTTAAAAAGTTTTGCTATATCTGCTTCTAGCTCTCTATCCTTTTTATCAATTTTTAATAATTTTTCGTTTAATGATTTGTCATTAAGTTTAAGCAACTTTAATTCATTCATCAGTGGAACCAAAACATCGTTTATATATTTTTCTTTTAAGTCATTGATTTGTGTATCAACATATTGTTTATTTGTTAACTCTGTATTTTGTTGCGGAAGAATAGAAAGATGCAATGGACCAGATAAAACGTCTCCAGTTTTCATGATATAATTTTCTATCTCTATTTCTAATTCACGATTATTCGGGATATATGCACCTCCACCAACATTCGGTAACATCATTTTTTAACAATAAAAAAGTAATTTTTTCTAATAAAAATAAAAAAATAAATTTTTTTCTAATAAAAATAAAAAAATAAAATTTTTTCTAAAAATAAAAAAATGGATAAAGCAAATTTAAAAAAATTATATTCGTCCGCATCATCCTGTTTTTCTTATTCGACGAGATCAACGGGAATTGAAAATAAATGTTTTAATAATAGTACTATTACAAATCCATGTATAGATGTAAATCTTTTGTTTGAATTACAAGCCGAAATATTTAGAGAACAAACAAAAGGCTTACCTTCTATAGAAACTAACTATTGCTTATTTCCGGGGGTTCCATTTATAAAATTTATGGAGATTGTAAGCAAATATAATGATGTAGCTTATGTAGAATTAAATAAAGAAAATATGGTTATAATAGGTCATAACAATGTTTATGGATTTATTAGAGCAGCGTTACCAATTAGTAATACTGATTGGATAGAAAATAAAATTATTAATTATATCAATATTAAAGAATTAGTTAAAAAATTAAAATCTTTCTCAAAGGAAAAAAATAGATTATTTGTTGACGATCAAAATCAATATAATATTCACATAGAGAGTAAAAAACATGACGAATTATTATGCCAAGTTTATTATAGAGATACAATATATAAACAAGAAACATTAGAAATGCCGCAAAGATATGATGATGATACTTATATAGGATTATATTCAAATTTAAATATTAATTTATTAAAATCTTATATAAATGGTTTGGCCCAACAAGAAAAAATTTATATGTGGACTACACCTTATACTATTAACAATGACCATAATCATAATAAACGAACCGAAGGTTCTAGGGCTTTGTCCGATCTTAAAGAATCTTATGATAATAATGATGATAATAATATAGATGATGATTCTGAAACATCTGAAAATGGTGTAAATGGTAAGAAAGATTATAAAAATATTAGTAATTATAAAAATTTAAGTGAAGAAAAATTTATATCTCATACTGATGTACATGATATTAATACTACATATAATCAAAATTTATATAAATTTCATTTTCTTACAATTGAAAATAATAATGATGGTATAGTTGAAGATACTGTTCGACAACTATATGTGTCGGGTCTACAAAATTTAAATTAGGATTTACATCTAATCAATTTAAAATTTTATCATCTTTAATAAAAACTAAAAGTGATTCAGATTATGGTGGTGTTATTAAATTTTCCAAAAGAGAACAAAGACCAATATTTTTCTCTATTATATTATTATCAGATAAAAAATGTAATTTAGAGTTAGATATTCCAATAAGAGAATGGGTGGTATCCAATCCCAAAAAGTGTAATTTATGATGATGATGAAGAATCAATTTATGATGATGAAGAATCAACAGTTAGTGAAAATAAATTTAAATTATCTTTTGAAAAAACGTTATATGATAAAACTTAATATGATAAAACATTATATGATAAAACTTAATATGATAAAACTTAATGTGATAAAGAAAATAAAATAACTAAAGAACGTGAAATATATAATAATATATATATTAACTCTCTAGACCTTGATATTAGAATGTTTATATCTAAAATTAAAACACAATTTTCTTCTTTAAAAAATAAAAAAATGGAAAATACCAAGTTTTATTGTAACTTATGTATAAAAAAGTTGCAAACAAAAAGAAGTTATCAATCTCATTTAAATAGTAAATTGCATTTACAAAATGTAGAACGAGTTGATGAAGGAAATATATTAAAATTAAATAGTTATAAAAACTACCTAGAAACATTACCTACTGATATAAAAGTTAAAAAAATGTTTGATGATTATTCACATTCGGAATATAAAAAAGTTTTTAATAGTGAAGATGAACATGTACACGGGACATCGGAGATGTCTTTCAGGGCTTGGCCCGTACCAGATGGAAGATATTTATTTAGCGATACTGATGAATTTAACGAAATAGATGAATTTGATGAAACTAAAAAAACCGATGAAGCGGTAACAGATATAAAATATTTATTTAATGAATCGGTACACGGGACATCGGAGATGTCTTCCAGGGCTTCGCCCGTTGAACATAATGAAACCGATAAAACTTTTTCTGATATTCTATCCAACTTTTTCAAAATATTTAAGAAATCTTTCAAATGTTATATGAATGTAGAAGTACTTTATACAAAAACTAGACCTGATGGAATTCCTGAAGAAATAATACAAGGACATTTTACAAATTCACAAGAAATTCATAATGTAAATGATATACAACCCATATTTGAATCGATGATACTTAAATTAGAAAATTGTATAATTGAAGCCCAGTTACGTGAATCTGGTTGGAGATTTGTTAAAATACTATCTAAGAAAATAGTAATTGATAAATATAAAAATAATACTGGTGGTAGTTATGTTCCTTTACCTTTCAGTTCACCACAAATAATCAACATAAAAAATGAAGATGATTATTGTTTTCTGTGGAGTATTATAGCACATTTACATCCTGCAGAATATCACAAAGAAAGACTAAGTCATTATAACAAAGAAGAATATATAAAGGAATTTGATCTTTCGGATGGTTTAGATGAATTTCCATATGATTATAATAGGTTAATAAAGTTTCATAAAAAGAATAAAAATTTAATAGAAGTAAATGTTTTTGAATTAAATGTGAATTATGTTTCTATTGGTAAAATTACTCCACTTTACTCAGATTCAAAAAAATTTTATTTGAATAATAAAAATTTATGTCAATCAGAAATAGTATATAATGATAGGGGAAATTACATGCATCATAATATTTTTTACCAAGGAAATATAATATGTACTGAAAAATTTCAAATTGTTAAAACACTATCACCAATAATGATTAATCATAATAATTATAAAGGACGTAATGATGATTATAATTACAAATATTCATCTTTATCTTTACAATATCAACAAAAATTACAAACTTTAAATGAAATTTTACAAAAATGTAAAACAGATTATCAACAACAAACAAAAATATTAGTACAAGAATATGGCCATAAATATCAAAATAAGATAGAAACGATTCAAAAATTAAATGAAGACAATAAAGAGTTAAATAATGAAGAAAATGAAACCAATCAAAAAATAAATGAATCTTTAAAAAAATGTCTACAACAATATAAAGAACAATATGATAAAAAATATGAACAACAGCTACAAATATTAAATCAAAATTATCAACAGACTGAAAAAGATTTACAAAGACAAATTGATGAAACACATGAAATATATAAAGATAAATTTGAAAAATTAAAACAAACAAAACAACCAGCACAGGCGAATATTTTATATTATCAGGGTCATTTTATATTGTGTAAAGATGTTTCTATATTTACAAAAACTTCAGATAATGCTAATTTTCCTTGTCTCCAATGTATGACGAGCTTTAGAACTAAAGAAGAAATGAATAGACATTTGGAGAATTGCCAACAAAATGAAGCAGTCAGAAACACATTTCCAAAAGATGATTATTTAGAATATAATAAATGGTATTTTAAAAATAAAGTACCCTTTACTATCTATTGTGATTTTGAAGCATATAAGGTTAATATGACACAAAATCACGGGACATCGGAGATGTCTTCCAGGGCTTCACCCGATTCTGAAAATGATAATTCTGATAATTATAAATATGAAAAAAGTGCAGCTGAACAAAGTAAAGAAAAATATTTATTTGAACAAAAACCATTATGTTGGGGAATGTACATTCATTCAAATTATCCTGAATTATTTAAATCAGAATATTATCAATACTATGGTGAAGATAGTTCAGAAATGTTTACAAAGAAAGTAGAAGAATTACAAAATTATTTTTCACAATTGCTTGAAACAAATATACCAATGATGCCATTAACAGAAAAAGAAAAATTAAATTTTGTTAATGAAACAAATTGTTATTACTGTGGAAAAGAATTTACAAAAAATTATAAAACTGGCAGAGGTAGATATCTTGATAAGGTAAAAGATCATGATCATCTAAATGGATTATATAGAGGTGCAGCACATAATTCTTGTAATCTTAATGCTAATAAATTTAAATATAACTTTGTTCCTCTATATTTCTACAATGGTTCTAAATATGATTTCCATCTAGTAATGAAAGATTTATTTTCATCTGAAAAATTACAACTACAACAAATAAATGTACTATGTAAAACAGAAGAAGAATATTTTTCAATGCAATAAGGTTGTATTAGAATTTTAGATGCATTTAGATTTTTTACTCCTTATTCATTAGATGTAATGGGAAAAACTTTGAAACCTGAACAATGTAAAATATTAAATAAATATAATTTAAAACCTTTAAAATGCATATTTCCGTATGAGTATATAGCCTGCGGCTCACAGTCGAAGACCGATATAACTGGAGATAAAACCTGTGGTTCGCAGTCGAAGACTGATTTTAATTCTGTGAATAAAATTATGGAAGAAAAACAACTTCCTCCAATAAATAAATTTAAATCAACATTAAAACAATCACAATTATCTAAAGAAGACTATGCAGAAGCTGAAAAGAATTGGACAGAGTTAAATTGTAGAACAATGTATGATTATACAATGAAATATCTTCAGATAGATGTATTAAACCTTGCTGATCTTTTTGAAAACTTTCGTGATATGTGTTTAGAATATTACGGAATAGATCCATGTTATTGTTATTCCACACCAGGTTTAACATGGTTAGCAGGATTAAAATATACAAATGTTAAACTTAAACATTATAAAGAAAATACATATGATAAATTATTATTTTTTGAATCTGGAATTAGAGGTGGTGTTTCATCAGTTTTAGGTAATAGATATGTTAAATGTTATAATAAGAAAGTAAATCCACAAGAATATGGAATAATGAAACCTTTATCTCCAGAAGAAAAAGAAAAAATATTAGAAATTTTTCGAACGAAACGAGAAGGAGTAGAACGTGAAAATGCAATTGATGAATTCATGAGAGAAAACTATTTGTTATATTATGATTTTAATAGCTTATATTCTTCTTGCATGATACAAGAATTACCAACAGGTGAGATGGAATGGTGTAATATTCTAGATTATCAAAAAACATATGATGGAAATTATAATCATGGTTATATATATGAAGTTGATTTAGTATACCCTGATGAAATAAAAGATAAAACAAAATATTTTCCTTTCTGTCCCGAAAACAAAATTCCCAATATAGAAGATTTTTCAGATTATCAAAAATCTTTAATTCCTAAGAAATACAGACCAACAAAAAAACTTATGTTAACACAAAGCAATAAAGGTGTTGTTGAAGGAAGAATGCTAGATTGGTATTTAGATCATGGAATGATTCTCACAAAAAATCACCGGAAACTAGTGTATAGAAAATCTAGGTGGTTAAAAGATTATATAGAGTTCAATATTGAAAAACGTAAAATAGCTAAAAGAAATAAAGATGATTTTGGAAACGTGTTCTTCAAATTAATGAATAATGCATTTTATGGTAAGACTTTAGAAAATGTGCGTAATAGACAAAATATTGAAATAGTTCATGATAAAGATAGGTTTCAAAATTTAACAAGGAAACCTACATATAAAAGAACTACTAGATTTAGTGATGAGCTATGTGCTGTACATTTACGTCGAATTAGCGTAAAACATGGTAAGTTTAATTTTATTGGATTCACTATATTAGAATTAGCTAAACTATTTATGTATAGATTTATATATGATTATTTAGCACCTGCTTATGGCAAAAACTATAAATTACACTTTACAGATACCGATTCTGTTTTCTTAGAATTAACAATACCGTATAATTCTACACTTGATGAAGAAATAGATAAAAAAAAGATATCATTCATCCTTCTGATTTATGTAAAGTAAAAGATGAATTAGAAGGAAATGAAGATTTCATAACAGAAGCTATATTTTTAAAATCTAAATGTTATTGTTATAACACAACTAATAATATTAAAACACATAAAACATTAAAAGGAATTTCAAAGGCATCAGTGGCTAATCAAATAACATTTCAAGATTATAAAAATGCATTATTTAATAATGAAATAAAAACAGCATGTAATTATAGACTTAATTCAAAGAAACATAAAATGTATTTAAAAGAGGAACATAAATTAGCATTAGATCCATTTGATGATAAAAGAAAAATTTTACCTGATGGAATAACTACTTCACCTTTTTAATTTTCTAATTTCTAAGATAGTCAAATTTGATATATACATAAAATTAAAAAAAATATTGTAACACTATATTTGTATATTTTTTTATCACTCGGTAAACAAATGTTCTATAACTCTATCATGAATTTTTTTATCAATATTAATTGTGATAAATCCATAATCTTTTGACCAAGCATTGTTACACGATTGTTTAAATTCATCTTTATTTCTTACGCATAAATCTCTTAACAAATCACTTAAGTTTCTTGCATTTATTTCAAATAGTATAAATATATTTGCATTCTTTCTAATAACACTTCCATCTAATGAATACATACTTTGTGTTAAATAAAATACACTACAGTTATTATGTCTACCTCTTGTGAAATAATTTCTCTGAACTGACTGATTTCTGTCATTAACACAATCATCAAAAATTACACAATGTTTCATTGTTTTATCTAGTTTACTGGGATCTTGCATATTACCACTATCATCTATTAATTGTATCTTTATATGCTTATTTTTATTAGATTCTACTAACTGATTATTTTTTGCTGCTTCTTCACACCACGAACTTATTTCTTCTCCATCTTCAGATTTTTCATATTCTTTGAATAATGAAGCAATTGCTGTTTTTTTAAGATTATTTTCAAATCCGTATTTTAAAAATTGATAGACGGGTTGTTCTGCTGTTGTTGTATAAATTATAAGATTGTTATAATCCAAAAAATTTGGAGTCGTTAAAATTTTAAATAATAGATACGTTTTTCCACAACCTGATCTTCCACAAATAACTGACAAAACTTTATTAGATAAATTTGGATGATGATTAAATTTAAGTTTTTTTTTATTTAATGGGGGTACTTCACTCATTTTTTAATAAAAAAATTTATTTTTATTTTTAAAGAAGAAGAAGAAAATTAAACTTCTCTAGCTTCGCGTAGGAGTTTATACCTCCCGAACCAAAAGATCTATCATAATCTCTTCACCTACAAAATTTATTTCTTGTCCTTTTTCATCAGTGATTCTAATGTTAATGTTGTTAATAGTTTTTCTTGTAATAGGGAAATATATTAATGTTTGTGGAATTACATTTAATCTATAACCAATGGGTACAGTAAAAGCTGGAAAACTGAATATTAAATTTGATAATTTACCATTTATATATCCTCCTTCAATAATGTCACAATGTATAACAATTTAATTTATTTCAGTTATTTTTGGAATCTTCTCACCTAAATGATAACCTTGACTATAGGTTTGTTTATTAAATCCTAATAGCTTTGACAATGATCTATTATGATTAAAATCAACTTGATGATTTTCGTCTAAAGTAAGAGAAAATTTATTAACTGCCGGTTCAACTGCAAAATGTAATTGTTTCTATCTTTAAATGGTATACCTAAATGTCTCTTAATTTCATTTGATATTGATTCAACTTCGTAAGAACCAGGAAGAAAAGTTAATATTTTCCATGTTTTGCCTTTATCAGTAGAATATCTAAATTGATCATTCACATCTTTGATAACGTTTTGAATAGTGTTAAATGTAGAGAAACTAGTCAATGCAATTTGATATAATTTTTATTTTGTTCTAAATGTAGAATGGGTTCTAAATTACAAGTGTGTGATGAAGTAGTTGTTATAATTGTTAACGTCGTAATAAAATTTTGATGAACCCAAAATCTCTGTCAAATTTTCTAAATGATTATTAATTTTGTCTAAATCTGCTGAACACATTTTTTAGTTAAAATTTTAAATAAATATTTTTTTATAAAAAAATTAGAAACAACATATTTCAGCTACACTTTTATAATCCTCTTCATTTAGAATCTTCTTTTCTAACAGTCTTTTCAATATAGCATGAATTTCATTGAAACTAGAATTATGTCCTTCTTTTATTGCCGATATTAAAATATTTAATCTATTTAGTAATTCCTGTGGTTCATCTGGTAAGAATACAGTTTTTTCTGTTTTCTGTTTTTCAGATAAACCTTTTCCTACTTTAACTCCCGTTGATAATAAATTTTCTAATTGTTTATAACGTCTAAGAGATTTTACTGCACCAACTCTATCTAACATAGCTTTATATTTTATGAGATCTTCTACAGCATAATTATTTAAATCTGCTCCTCTTGAAAGATCAACAAAATTTCTATCTAAATTAAAAGGAGATTTATCTGGTGAAAAAATTAAACCTCGAAAAGGTTGTGGAAATATTTCTTTTTGTCCGAGATAAAATCTAGGTATTGTTTTTCCATCTATAAATGAGATAGAATGTTCAAATTGCATAGATTTTGGTAATTTCTTATTAATGTTTGATTCTAGTAATCCATAGTCATCTAATATAGTTTTGTGCTCTGGATCTGTTATATCAATTTGTTTATCATTATTTGTAAGTTCTTTTTCAAGAGTTTTAAATGGTTTCATAGTTTTTTCAAAATCAGTTTTTACTTGCTCGGTTTGCTGCATTTTTTCAAACATATCAGATTGAATACCAGCTTTTATCATTCTATGTTGAAGATGATTTTCTTTCATAATATTTCTTTGTTTTACGAGTATTAACTCTTCTAATTGTTTTATTCTTTTAAAATTATCAGCTCTAATTTTATCCATTTTTAAAATATAATTTGTTGTTTGACATCTTTTCGTTTAAAGTTTTCTCGTTTTAAGTTTTGTTTAATAAAGTTTTGCTTAAATTTTCGCTTAAAGTTTTTAGCTCTTCTAAAAAAATTTTATCATTTTCTTCATTGAAAATCTTACCATCACTAAAAGTTTTACCATCCTGTCTATTCTTATCATCAACTTCTTCGGACTGTAATTGAAAGGATATTTGATTTACTTCATTAGCTATTTGATCAAATTTTTCAATCTCATCTAACGTAATAACATTATCATCACATACTCTTTGAAAGTAGTAATGTAGTTTATCATAGACTTCTTTAATATGTAAATGCTTAGTTTTTAATGATTTTCGTTTCTTAGTTATTAAAGATTTATCTAACATTCAGGCCTCCCACGCCGTCTCAGAAAAAAAATTTAGGTTTTCGAAAAAAATTTAGGTTTTTTATAAAATGTCTATCTTCATGTCAGATATAAAAATACGTATAAAATTTTTTGGATTTATAATTGTTTTCCTATATCTATGTTTATATACTAAATGTATCATGCAAATCTCTGCATTTTGAATTTATGCCAGTTCAATATTTACATACATTTCACCAAAAATTTTACTGATTGGTGCTAAATGCATACCGAAACCACCATTTAATTTATGAGTAAGAGCGTGTATCAAACACCTAATCTTGCAATTGGACCAACCCCTCACCCATTTTTATTTGATAATTTTCAGTCGGTTCAATGTATATGAAAAAAGTTTAACTAAAGCTATTCAATATGAGAAATTCATGTGTACAAGCAATGTAATCCACTTGTGGACTGCTTAAAATTATTAGATTATTTTGCTATTCTAGATTTATATTCAGAAAAATGTAAAATCACAAATATTGTCCGAAAAAGTTATAATATTGATGAAATTTCTCATCAAATATAAAACAAAAAATCAACTTTGGCTAACTACCAAATGATAATATAAGTATCTACGGAATGTAAGGAACGAATTACATGAATGTCTCTTGATTGATAAATTACAAAAGAAGGATTATCATGTAGTAGCGTCGTTGATGCAAATAATGAGTGATAGTGGACAAAATATTTCAAAATAGCCTCAAAGTATTTCGATGTAGCCTACATAATTATGATTAAGTCCTAAATATTAGGACAATAACCGTTAAGGACTCTTTTCTTTGACTACCTTTATACTATGATCCAGGTTTAACGATTGATGAATAAGCATCATCATATACTATATGGAGGAGGTTTTATATCAGAATATCAATATGCTACTTCGACACTAAGTTATTTGCATCATTTCGGTAATTGATTAAGGAATCTGCACTGCATTCATAACAAATCACTTCGCCTTTTCTTTAATTGTACAATGTCTTCTGCCAGTTTCCTTTTCCGGTCCATTCCCATTTCGATTTGTGAACTGGCCATTTGAATTTTCTGAGTGGAGAGAGGAATAGCTCGCATAGCAGTCTGTAGTTTTTGATTACCCTCAACGATAATGTTTTCGGCAACTTCCATGGCTTGCTCCAGTCGACAAATTTCACCATCGATTTGACATACTTCATTACTTTTCATAGCAACTGGTTGATTGCTTACCTCCGACTCAGCTTCAGACAATTTTCGCTTGGCATCAAGATCAGCGTGGTATCGTCTGCGTGAAGCTCGGATAAGTTCATCCTTCACATTTCGTAAGGCTATTAAGGTATCCTCATTCAAGGAAGTTCCATGACTTTGAAGAATAGCCTTATTCAAGGAAAATCCATGTTCGGGTCCAGCATTCCCATGGGATATTGATAGGACACATTTTATTAGAGCTGATAACTGAGGGAACCGGAGACGTCCATTTTCTTTCAAATCAAACACAAGTTGCCAATACGCATCAATAGGCTTTTCAAAGTCAATATTGTCATCGTCAATTGTACACCAGTCATTTTCGAGATTTTTCCAGTACGACTTCTGTTGATAGGAGCTCACAGCAGCTGCCGTCTCCTCGAACCATTCTGATGGAATTGCTGCAGTTTGGTAATCCTGCCATTGACATCTGATCATGTCGCAAATGTCCTCAATTGCGGTACCACTTGGTACGTTGAAAATTTGCTGAACATCATTGGACAGAGAAGGCAGTATATTGAGGGCCAATCGAGAAACCCCCACCAACGATCCTTTTTGGAGTCGTTTTTGAGGGCTGATGAACTGTGCTGATTTTATAATTCTGTTCGACAACGGCAACGTTGACTGCAATTGAGTAACAGCTCTCACATAAAATTTCAAGCACCGCTCTTGTACCAACTTTCTCGTTTCGGCGGGAACACTCAGTTGTACCAGGAAAGACATGGCCCGAGTCCCAATATCAATTTCGTCGACACGTTTATGATGTGTCGTAAAATCAAGAGACGAAAAATCGTTTCCCGAGAGGGGTTTCCTGCTGCCGTCATCAGATGTTTTTGTGATCCATGATTCTTTCATGAAGTTCTTGGCGATTCCGTATACCAGCGACACCATCCTGTCATACAAGTGATGAATCATTGGCTTATTGGTTTGGAGCACTCTCACGTAAGTTTCAAATTCACTTGCAGCAAAGGCTAAAAAGCTAAGGAAGACTTGCGACAAGTCATCATTCAATATCTGCAAAAAGTAAATGAGCAAATTATTTAACTCATAAAATCGCAGATTAAGCAATCTTACCGAGAAGCGTAATTACAAGTATCAATTGTTTGAACAGAAACCATCGTTTTTTTAAACATGTGTGTAAACTTTGTGTAACTCTTAATCTGCTGATTAATTTCTGATTCTGATTATCAATTTCGATTACAATAAACATCTCTCCCTCCCTCTCTCTAGGTCTACCAGTACATCAGTATTGCTTCAAGAGAATTCCATTAACTATAGACCCATTTGCATACATTTCAAATGTTCAACTATCAATAGGAAAGACTTGTATCTTCCATGAACAAATCATACATTTTAGATCTACATGAATAATAATATTTTATCGTATTTCATTCTATCAGTAGTCTATTCAAGATCAATAGAACGAACTGGAAGATGTTAGTCATAAAGTAATCAAGTTTCATCTCTCAACTGAGTGCATGCGTAAGATTAATAATACTTCTGACAATAATTTGAAATTATGTTAAGTATTTGTAGCTTAAACCGAAAAATTCTTAAAATAACTTCAAACTCACCTTTACAATCCTCTGATATCGATTGGTGTTTTTCACTTCTCTCTTGAAATTAGCTTGTAATGGAATAAAAACAGTGAAGTACTGCTTTAAGTTTGAATATTGTTCCAAAATTCGCAGACAAGCTTTACGCAAGGAAAGCCATCTCGAGGTTACATGCTTGACAGCGAAATGAGGCTCTAGATCTGTGAAAGTTTGCATCATCAAGTAGTCCTCTCTACGAGCGGCAGACTTTTTGAAAAAAGCCGAAACATCAGTAACGAATACATCAATATCGAAATCCATCTCTTCAACTCCTTTACGAAATGCGTTATGGACCTTGTGGAGTGTACATGTCCCTACATCAATTATGCTTGTCTGATGTTTATCGACAAGCTCTTGACGAAGTCGTCCTTGGAAAGCTTGGTTGACGTTAGGTCCGTCCATCCCAATGTGTAAGAGAAGTTGTGGAGTTGTTTTCATTTTGGTTATCACTTCAAAGAAATGGTCTATTAGATCATCACTATTACAATGACCGACGAACAATGACGTACAATAGATTGAAATAATCCTATTTTCACTGGGCGACCAGTACTGTATGTAAGCATCATATTGCTTCTTCACTTGAAACGTAGTGGTCTCATCAAATTTGAAGGTATATGGTACGTTCTGTAAATCATTCACTTTACATTCAGAAACATACGGAGAAATACCATGCTGAATAACATATTTCACTTTTGTTTCGCCCATTTGGTAGTTCTTGGCAATAAGTGAATCAGGAAATATTTCCTTGTACAACTCACTGTCTTCAGTTGCACTAGCGAATGAGTAATTTGATTCAACAAATTTAAGGGCAATCAACGTCTCTGCTTTGGTGACTTTGTACTCGGGCGAAAACATAGAAGTTGCAGTAAGTTGAGTATCTTTTCCCATTACCAACTGAGATTGCTTCTTATTTCCAGCACTTTTCTGGAATATGCTGACTGCTTTCTGGTGTTTTACACCCTTTTCGTGCAATTTTATCTGCGCAGCGCCCGATTTATCGATCTTAAACGATTTCGAACAGTATGTACACATCGCAGAATATTTGTCCGCACTACATGGCTTGATAAATGGAAATTCATTTTCCCAGTTAACACAATACGAAGTAATACTGTGACTTCGGTCCGACATGTTGTTTCTGAAAAGCAAAAAATAATTATCTTCACAATTGTACACAATTTCTTTAAATTGATAAATTCAAATAAAATGCAGAGTCGTACGTAAATTCGCAAACACATGTATAGGGGTCAATACACGTAAAATGTTCACTAAGGCAAAAAATTTAGATTCGTACTTTGACATTGATTTTTTGTGGTGATAATACATACCCTGAAGAATATAAGACTTGAGTAGCTTGATGTTTGGAGATACTATAGAACAGTTTAAGTTATTTGAGAAAGTGTTTTATAAGGAAAGTGAACATGACCTATTTTCAATGTAACCTTTCATCCAAGATTTATTGCGAAAAGAAGCATTCAAATCAGCTTGTGTTTATTTACTTTATAACTTCAGTTTAGTAGCTTAAATGGCGGGATGTCTATCTTTTTCTATTCATGCCGATCTGTTAAACATCTTTAGTCGCACGAATAGTATATCTACAGGGTGTCACACTATTGATATGCGGTGGACAAGTAGAGATAATTCAAATAATCACTGTATCAGCATGTGAATGATTTGTTTTTATGCATTTAAATCATCGTATCATGGAAATAGTCTGTCTACCGGGTGCCACATAATTGATGTGGCGGAGCGTGAAATCATAAATTCAATATGAGGTACCTGAAAGATAAGTTTTCAAGTTACGCAAACAAAAATTCTCTGAGATGGCGTTCCTGACACGCACTTTAGTAATTTTAAGTCGTTTAACATTATGTCAATCCACATCAAAAGGCGATGTATCAATTTATAAAAATATCAAATTTTCTCGAAAGTGGGGTACCTTGGACCACCGTATTTTGCTGGGTAATATTTACCAACATTTTTTAGCAGTATGCCTTAAATCATAGGAAAAACAATCATAAATCATAAAACCTACATCTTTGCATTTTGCATACAGTTTAAGATCAGTGGAGATTGAGCCTTTTTCCAAAACTGGTATTCATGCAATGGACAGATCACTGGTGCTGCGAAGATTCCCGAACAGTACTTTTTCTTTGACCACTTATGAACGTGAAACTTATGAAAATCCACAGCAAAGTTTACTTTAAGATCTAAGTTGTAAATTTGATTTCAAATCACGACATTACTAACAGTCGAAGCAAGTCTTGTGGGGAAACATGTATGATGAGGTAATTGAATTATGATGCTGAGCATATTCAAGACTAGACAAGTATTCATACTGTAAGCTATGCAGTAAACGTCAAATATGAAACTCAAATATACCGGTATATACATATAAATTCCAAAATGAACAGAAAAAACAATGTTCATATATATAAAACGAACAATAACACGATGTACATGAAGTAACAAGAACGTCTTACTTTGTGTTTGAAATATCCTTTCCACTTTCGGAATATCTTATTCAATTTGTCCATTGAAATTTATGCAGTTAACGTCAAAAGTAGCAAATTGGAAATTCGAAATTTTGCAGAAAAAATCGGATAAATCGGCTGGTGAAAAATCGGTACGAAAAACGATTTATTCAAAGTTCATAATATCAACGTTTCATCTAACGATTCAGAAACGATACTTCTGAAATATAAGAGTCAAATTTCATCGTTGGAGAAAATCAGTCAAAATTAAGCTGTGCCGATCATTGCATGAGTACATAGTTACACGTAGACAATTAACTGTAATAGTCAATTAGGTCAACAAACGGGTTTTCTAATTCAAAATATTCAAAAGCCTCAGACACAGAAAATGTTTCTACCTTAGGTCGCATTCTTGAATGCTCAACTTGTACTTAATACTTTAAAATCAAATAGTGAATAATTTAATCTAAATTCGTACTTGAGTGCAACAAAACGACACAAAGAAAACCAATGGTTTCAAGAAAAAGTTATATTAACATGCATCAACTTGAACAAATATCAAAAATTCTAAGGTCCCATAGTTTCTAAAGCAAAGTGTCAGTGTTAATGCATAAATAAAACCATCCGCTCATAGAGAAATGTCAGACTTGTCAATATGATATCAGGCATACGGAGCTTGCTTCGCCACAGCATGAAATCATCATAGGAATAGAAAAAAATGCTACCACAGCTATTCTCATTTCCACCATTTCGTTCAATTAAACTATCCATCACAACAGTGAAAATGAAATAAAGAAAAACATATCTGAAAATCCGTCTCTGCAATGTAGCTGGACAATTATAACATGCAATTATATCGGAAATAAGACAAATTACACAGCTCGACATGATTTAAAATCTAATTCAATGTTAAGTGTAAAATCCTCTTAATAATGTGAATGCTGTGTATCGAAATCGAAGTTATTTGAAGATTTCTATTTGTTGATATCAAATAAATAATATTTACGTTCACTGAAAAATGTATATTACGAATTAAAGTTTTAGGTTTTTTTAGGTTTACATTAAAAATTTAGGTCAAATTTTAGGTTTTTCCTTGAAAATACTAAAATTTAGGGTTTTTTAGGTTTTTAGGTCAGCGTGGGAGGCCTGCTAACATTGTAACAAGTGAAGTTGCAAAAACACCCGTACCTGTTAAAACTGTAGCAACTACTGGAATTACTAAAACACCAGAAGATATAACAATAGTGAGAGCGCCTAAACTTATTGTTAAGAATATGCCAATTCCTTGTGTTACATTCTTAACTTTAGTCCATCTCTTTCTTAATTTTTTATAATGCTCTAATCTTAATAATAATTGAGATTCCTTATCTTTCATATAACGTACTCTATCTTCGTGTTTTTCTTTATTCATTTTTTCAATGTCCATTAAAGTAGAACTACGTTCATATGATAACGAAGGATATATTCTTGCGGTTTCATCCACTTTTGTTTCTTCCATTTTTAAAGAAATATTATTAGTCACATGTTATATTTTAAAAACCTGAAAGATGGATAAAATTCATGAATTTGAGATTCGTAACTTTTATGATTTTTTCGGTGTCCTGGAACGGTCATGATTTAAGCGAGAAAATTGTAATTCTCAAATTTGAGATTCTTAACTTTTATGATTTTCGGTGTCCTGGAACGGTCATGATTTTGGGAGTAAAAATTGTAATTCTCAAATTTGAGATTTTGAAAAATTTGAAAATTGGGTATTTTTAAAAACGCTTAAATTTTCGCCCTTTGGCCACGTGAAATTTGAAGTCTACCTAAATTTTTGAAATTTTTGAAATTTTGATTTTTTGAAAAACCCGCAAAAGTGTGACATCCGGCGCAAGCGAAGCGAAGCGTCGCGCCAGATGTCACACTATATACTACTAGTTTTGCATGGAACGAAACCGGAGCTGAGACTTCCACAACATGTTCTACAACCTATATATGACTACGACGAAAATTCTCGCCCCTCCGAGTTCCCTTGATCTAGACAAGATCAAAGAAAAAGACATGTTAATTGAAGGAAAATTGAGGTTTTCGACCAATATATCAGTTTGTTGTGTTTACTCCAGCTAGAGATATATTAACTCTAGCGCCATATCTTTTTGGCAGGATATATCTTCAGGGCATGAAGTCATGCAACCATTTAGCTACCTTTACCTACAAAAACTAAACATATTTGGATTCAGCAAGCATATTAGAAAGCATACATAAAATTTTAATCAAATTTCAGCTCAAGCCTGAAGCTTCTAACCACATTCTTGCAAGTATCGCACATAGAAGTTGTTTTTAGCACTTGATAGAGCGCAATAGAAGACGATACGAATACACATCATGCCTAAAATTATGTAGCTAGAGTTAATACTCGCATAGCCTGTCGGAGCAAAAACACCAAACAGACATGGTGGTCGAAAATTTTCCTTCAATTGACATGTATTTTTCTTTGATATTGTCTGTAGATCAAAGGAATTCGCTAGAACTAGGAAGGCGCGCATAATCAGAGGGTGTAGAACATTCTGTGAAAGTTTCATCTGCGGTCTCGTTCCATGCAGAAGCCCGTCCTGGCGGCAGGACCAGGGTGACCACTTCGCAAAGCCAAAAATTCTGACCACCTCATATATCATCAAACCAACCAAGACTTTCTGTCGATTAAATAGGCCAAAAAAGGTCCAACTTGTAAATCAAGTACTACCAGGGTGGCGGCCAAATTTCAAGCTTCAAATTCCCGGGCTATTTCATCGAAATTCCATGGTTTTCTTTTATTAGGAATGAGAACGCGGTGTCACAAAAAATCCAGATATATTCTAGGGAGCCCATACGCTACTCTTCTGGGACCCATTTTCAGTTTTCATTAGATTACGTGAAATCCAAGAGTCAATTCTAAATACTTATGAATCCTTATGCGCCTAGAAACAATCGGCTCTTTGCTGTGACAAAAAATGCATTGATCATTAATGAACTAAGACCATAGATAGCTTAATAACTAATTAGAGCTCAACCGTATAGAGGCAAAGTTTTCTTTTTATGTTTTCTAAAGCGCCGAAGGTGAAACTTCCAGCCTTTTGCGAGCAGAACTAGCAACATTTTTATGTTTTCTAAAGCGCCGAAGGTGAAACTTCCAGCCTTTTGCGAGTATAATTGGTAGAATTTTTGTGTTTTCTAAAGCGCCGCAAGTGAAACTTCCAGCCTTTAGCGAGTATAACTAGCAACATTTTTATGTTTTCTAAAGCGCCGAAGGTGAAACTTCCAGCCTTTTGCGAGTATAATTGGTAGAATTTTTGTGTTTTCTAAAGCGCCGCAAGTGAAACTTCCAGCCTTTAGCGAGTATAACTAGTAACATTTTTATGTTTTCTAAAGCGCCGCAGGCGAAAATTCCAGCCTTTAGGGAGTGCAACTAGTGGCATTTTTCACCAAAAATGAAGTAAATTGCGTGAAAGTGTCACACATATCAATGACACAGTCGTATGGCAACCAAAAAATTTATGAAGTCGTGAATATTTCGTCCAGATGTTGTGCAAGATTATTGGATATTTCAATTAAGATTCGAAGCAATTTAATAGAAATGATGGGCTTAATAAAGGTCACATTAAAGGCAGGTGAAATCAAGAAGTTCACTAATTTAACTTGATGGGAAAAAATCACAAAATGACATTCCTGGGCTACTTAATGGCTAATTGGCTATTTCGCTAGAATTCCCGGGCGATTCCCGGTCCCCCTGGGCGCGGCCGCCACCCTGGTACTACCTTTGGAAAAAATTGAACATCCTTATTGCGAGTATTTATGAAAATATCTAATAGTCTTAAATACAGATATAAGATACCGATGTGCGTTGAAATTAAATCAATATTTAGACGTATCTTCCCACTTATAGAAACATACACATACATACGTACAGAAAAAATTAAAAACTACATTTGGCATCGATTTTAGAATTCATTATTCTAAAAAAATAATACAGATCCAGATGCAAAACCACATATAAAAATATTAGGATATGACTTTGCCTGCACTAATTACTTTCAGTCTTGAATGATACATTTGAAGCGGGCAACCGATTTATGAGAACAAAAATCTTTAAAACAATTATTATTATCTAAAAACAATTATTCATGCACATGGTACATTTGAAGAGGTACCGGTATCGAATATATATAGCATCCAATTGAAAACAATATCTACAGTCTTAACAACAAAACTCTCACTTTCTGAACATTTTTGAGATAATAGAATCAGAAACACTATCCTGACGTTTAGCGTTACGATGAACGTTAGATGAGTAGTTAACCTGGAGAGCGAGAAATATCACAATGATAAAAAAACACAGATAAGCAGGAATTTATAAAATTCTGACTTTCTGACCAAGGGCCTTAATTTCTGACCATTTCTGACTGGTCAGAAAATTCTGACCAAGTGGTCACCCTGGGCAGGACTGTAAGTATATTTCTATGTTTCATTAGTATTTGTTGCAATCATTCAAATTTTATATACGAGTAAATATCCAAATTTGTATTCAAGATTCTTGTGTTAAAAGTAAGCACCCTCTGAGACTGGACAGAAGGCCTCATGCCATTGCATAATTTGAATGAATTTTGTGACTACTTACAAAATTGCTTTGTAGCGATTTTATGTCATACGTGTATATTGAATAATGTTTCGATCGTATCCGTTAAGAATTGTCATTTTTATCTACAGAGTGTTCAGTATAAAAGCAGGAAATTCCAAATTTATGCTTGCATAGTTTGTAATATCTGGGAATTCCAAGAATTGTAATTGCAATTTCTAAGAATTGTGACTGGAAATCCCAAGAATTGTAATTGGTTGTTACAGCTATTAAATGATTGGTCGATTTGTATTGATTCGTAGTATGAAATAAGAAGAACATTCCAGTACCATCAATTCCATTATATTGTGCAAATGCTTCAGTTAACTGAATTCCAGCGCCAAGTGATCATGTTATTTAAAACGGAGCATCCCACTTGGAGCCTTGGTAAATGCGGCGAAATTCTGCCGAACTTTAATTTAATTTAACTGCAACTTTTCAGCACCTTCCAAAGCAGTTGATTTCCAGTTGTCATCATTTGGGTACTGCTTGCCTCTTTTTTCCAATCTGGCTTCTCTCTCTTTCAACTTCTCCGTTTTTTGTGAATTTTTGGGATCGAATGTTTTCTGAAATAGTATTTTTATGTTGTTCTTCACTTTCCTTTTCTACCAATTCTCGCTTCTTTCTCTCCTCTTCCATTCGCTTCTGCTCCTCTTCCAAGCTAGCGCTGATGGGCTTGTCTCCCTAGAAGGATAAATTCCTTTGTGATAGGAATTGCTTCCAGCTTGTTTCCATGCGAGCGAATTCCAGACGTCGCTGCCCCGATGCCATTGTTGGTTGACTCACTCAAGCTTGTCAGCTGAGACGTGACGTCGTTTCCATTGATCGAGAAGGCCCTCTCCACCTCACTATTCCCGTGTAACAACGACAAACCTTTCCCCGAGATCCGAGACTATTCTACAATTTGAAAATACATGCCCAGCATTGGTCAACGTTCGTCACTGATTCATTGTTGGCGAAGTCATCCACCATGTAAAGTCTCCACTCGTCTACCAGTCGATTGCAATCAATATCTCTTCCTATCGCTTTTGCCAACCTAAGAAATGCATTAAATGACCTAACATCTTTCTTTTCTGGTTGGAAAAGTGATGCATATAGCGCATAATTGGGTTTGTCAGGGGCAGTACTTTTTGTAGATAGTCGATGACTGCAAGGTAGAATGTCTGAAACCCCAGGAGAATTTGGCGCTGCATGTCTTGGTTCAATTTCATCAAACTTTTTTGTGACGATTCCTATTTTCTTCATTATTATATTGTATTTTCTTCATGTCCTCCGAAAGATTCTTGGGAATGTAGATGAGGAAGTATTCTTTGAGTGACTCCTAAATTTCGGGAAGACGTACGACAGCTACCTGCATTCAAAATATTTTATCGGTGAGGTACAAACTTAGGTTCAATACTTAGGTACAAAAAAAATAGGAAGGGTTTTTTGTAAAGCGGTACATATGAAACATCGATTGAGATAGGAAAATTATAGCAAAAATAGGATCGCAGGGTTGCCTGAACATGTAGAAAATTTGGTTAAAAAGGCCAGTAGTCGATTGTATGCACTCCGGAAGTCGAAAGGATACCTTGCAGATAATGAATTACATCAACTGTATAAAACTTGTGCCAACAGTGTTTTAGAATATGCATGTTCGTGCTTCGTTGGTCTCAATGCCAAGCTTTCTTAACTGCTTGAAAAACTTGACCGAATTCATAGAGAGTCACCGTATTGACTTAGAAAAATGAATGATATCTATAATGTGTAGAATAAAAAGATAAATGAATAAATAGCTGATCTGACATCCATAGTGGTTGTGTCTTATCTAGCAGACGCCTTCGCCTGCACAGCCCTGGTTTTCTTTCCTTTATCATCGAACGTTATCTGCCCTAAGGCAGGTCTCTCACGACCTTTCGTCTCCCCCTTCTATTCAGATGCTCGTAGCTTCTTCCACCCTTGACGTCACCCACCATCTTGATTCTTTTTCTTCCTCTTAGACGTTTCCCCTCCATTCTTCCTTCCAATGCCAAAAGGTGCAAACTGTCATGTCGCATGATGTGACCCGACCATCTCATTTTTCTTCATTTTTCTCATCTTTCATTAATCTTGGTGTTTCATTTACTAGTCTGAGGATTTCTTCATCGCTCTTCTCGTCAGTCCATTTCACTTTCTCCATTCTTCTCCATACCCACATTTCAAATGCTTCTAGCCGGGCAACGTCAGCTTTTCTCATCGTCCAAGTTTCTGATCCATAAATGACCACGCTCCACACCAGAGTCTTCACCAATCTTTTCTTCAGATATCGCTTCAATAAACCAGTCATTACACTTCTCAACTTCATAAAGGCAGTTTTGGCCATACCGATCCGCACACGAATATCCTTCTCAGAGTAGCCGTTTGCAGATGGTAGACTTCCAAGATACTTGAAATCTTCCACCTGTTGAAGAATCTCCACAGAAATACTCAAGATACCGGGTCTTCTCCCAAACTTCATGACTATAGTCTTTTTGATATTAATCTTCACTCCGTAGTCTTTGGCAACCCTGTTTGTCTCATCCATGATCTTCTGCAAACCTCTCTCACTGCTGGCAGTCATCGCTTGGTCGTCTGCAAACCTAACAAATGGAATGAATTCGCCTACGACCTTGATTCGTTCATCTACTCCGTCCAGAGCTTCTCTCATTATGGCTTCTGCGTATATATTGAATAATAAAGGAGAAATCAGAGAGCCTTGCCTTACTCCTCTTCCCATATCCGGTTGGTTCAGTCAATTGGTTAATTCTGACGACAGCTGTTTGTCCCATGCATAGTTCCATTATATTATCCCATTATAGTTGAATCACATGTTAGACAGGATTTCAATTAATTTCTTCCAGCTGATTCGATCGAAGGCTTTTTCGTAGTCAACAAAACACACAAAAAGATTTTCGTCAAATTCAATACTTCTCTCAGCAAGACATCCAACAACTCCTATAGCATCTCGTGTACCACATTCGCTACGAAATCAAAACTGATCGTTCCCTAGAATATTTTCCGCCTTCTGCTGATGTTGTTTTGCTAACATTCGCAACACTACTTAAGAGGCGTGAGAAATCAGGCTGATAGTACGGAAGTCCTCGCGGCGAACAGAATTCATCCTATTCTCTAAAGGGACGAGCACACTTTGTAGACTTCAAGTACTTGTTCTTCACACTCCAATCCAATATCATCAGGTTTTTCGTTTCTGCAATAGAGATCTTTAATATACGTTTTCCAACGTTTCTTAATCTCATCAATGTCAGTCAGGAGTTTGCCATCTTGGTCCATTATGGCTGGCATTCCCTTCGTTCCCGAACCAGTTTCTGTTAATGCTTTGACTTTTCGAAACATAGCGTCTAGTCTCCTTTTCATCTCCAACTCTTCAATTTCTCTCCAACGATCGCTGAGCCACTGCTCCTTCGCTCTATCAGTCTCACGCCTAAATTCGTTGTTCAATTGCCTCTACATCTGTTGACCATCTGCTGACACAATTTGCTTCCACTAGCGCCTCTCTTCCATTTTCTCCAGCATGGCTTCAGTTACCCAAGGTTTCTTTGGACGTTTCCTTTCGTTCAGTCCGATAACTTTCTTCGCTCCATGTAATATACCTCCTTTCAGTTGTTGCCACTGTTGTTCAACACTAATGTCGTCTGCGATTTCATTACTATTCAAAGCCTTTGAAATTTCTTCATTGAACCTTGATTCTACTTCTTTGTTCTTCAATGTTTCTTTCTTCCACGTTGCCTTTCTTTTTCCCTGCCGCGGTCGCTTCAATCTGAGCCGAACTTTCATCAGGACATGGTTGTGGTCAGAGTTAACATTCGCTCCATGGTACGCATGAACAGCTTTCACACTGTTTTTGTAACGCTCGGAAACCATAATGTAATCTAGTTGGTATCGGTGGCTATCACCTGGAGCTTTCCATGTGTACATCCTTCTCGCAGGCTTCTTAAACCACGTGTTCATCAAACAGCTTGTTTCTTGTACAAAAGTCAACTAGCACTCTTCCTCTATCATTTCTTGTTCCCAACCGCAGCTCATCCTCTGCCCTCACCAACTACAGTATCCATGTCACTCAACACAATAGTGTACTCTTTGCGCGGTAGATTACTCATTTTCTCTTCAATTTGATCATGTAGATCTTCTATGTCATTGTCATCATAGGATGAAGTAGGCATGTACACCACGATGTTCAGGTCAACTGGATCAGCCTTCATGCGCATAATTAGCAGTCGATCGCTCACCGGCTCAATTTGCTAAACAGCCTCCGCTGTCCACTTGTATTAACAGTAATCCTACTCCTCGCTGACTTTCATCACCTCCTGAAAAGAGAAACTTGCAAGAATCACTTCTGATGTCACCAGAAGTGATTTTCCATCATGTTTCTGTAAGTGCCAGGATACCAATCGCATACCTTTCCATTCAATCTTGATGTTCTCGATCGTCTCTGGTTGGATCATACTCAGTACATTCCAAGTACTATCTTCAAGTTTCTACCATAGGGGTTTCGCATAATGACGACTTGAGAGTCCCTATTAGCTCCCCTGCCGGACGCGGCGCCGCTTGTTAGGCTGGTACCGTTAACGTCTTTATTTCTGTCCTTAATCTCTAAATATTAAGAGCTAGCTAGATTTTCAGAAATCGCCAGCTAGCGGTTAAAAGCCGCTACGGTGGCATTCGAGGAGGAGAGCCAGAGTCGGACTCCGCACCCTACAAGCTACATTAAATAGTTATCACAATTGTTACGGAATTGTTTGTTGCTTCCAAATAAGGTAAATAGCTGAATTATATTCCCTGACCCACTGGAGTCTTCAGGGGTGATGAGAGCGAGTGATATATTAAGAGAGGGGCTCAGCGCACCCTAACATTTCTACATATCCTCGAGTATCCGGGTGCAGCCATCATCTATGCATTTGATGATGCTCTTTCCTAAGTTCCCTTAAGATCTGCCACATCTTCAATACAAAGTAGTCAATTGTCACTACGTTAAGTCTAACTTCCACTTACTTGTTAATGGATTTTCCAACTCGTACACATTCACCTTCTTCTTTGAAAAGAATTCCTTTCACTTCACCTGCAAATTTTACATTTCATTTTTATACAGTACCAACAGTCTGATGTCTGTAAACAGGAAGCATCTTTCATTGTTTTGGAGCATATACTAGCTGTACCGGATATAGATAGAAACTATCGATAGATAGCTAGATAAAATAATGCATGATTCAGACAGAGAATATTTAGCAGGCCTTTGAATTACAATCAAACCTGCTGACAAAAATCTTTATAACTGCAAAAAATAATTTATTTCATTTCTTAGAAGCTGCTTTTCAATAGGAAAAAGAGGGTATAAAGACATCCACTGCAAGTTGCTTCGAAATCACATTAAAGAAAATCACGAAGAAATATAAAATTACACCGAGATCTTTCGTCTCGTCCTTTCAAGGTGGACCCAGACCGAAAAATTTGAAAAACTGATGACAAGTGAGTACAATTTAGTGAAAATTTTATGAAAAATCAAATCGATCAGTATCGATTTGATTGATTCCATAGAAAATCACTCTAAAACAAGTGTGAACAGCCATTATAGCTCAGATTTTGCATAGAAAACGAATTTTTAGTCTAATTCATCATACATGCAACTGTAAGACATATCACCGATTTACTGATCAGTATCGATCTGATTAATTGATTTTATAATAAATCAATTCGAACATTTTGTGAATAAGAAGCTAGCCCCAGGTTTAACATAGAAAACATATTTTCCAAATAAATGATCATCAAATGAAAACTATTTGAGTGGTCACTCAAGATCATTCTAATGATCATCGCCAAAAACTTGTATCGATGACTATCAATCGGTCAGGCTATATTTTAGTGACGCAGCTAAGCATCAATTTTGTGCCCCCAACAGGACTGATATTTCCGGGTGTGTTGAGGAGGATGAGCTCTTCTTACTTATAAAATACTCCAATGGCATGCGGAAAATAAAACCTCAGGCAGTCAAGCATCAATGCTAGCCCCTCTCGTGGCGGGGTGTTTCTACAAATAGTCGTGGTGCTGAAGTCGGGTTTCTGGCGTCTGAAAACCAGATTGCTCAAAGAAGACATGTACAGTATGTGATACATATGATGATGGTAATTCAGGTGATACAACTTCATTTAGTGATACAACTGAGCGTACAATATCACGTGTATGGTTTCGTCATGCTAAAATCAATTATCCAAAAATGTTCATAACAAAAAGTGTGGCCATTACAAGAATTACTAAAAAGGTATGGAAAGTCTTACGATCGAGAAAATTAAATGATATAACAGACTGATGAAAGCACCCAGAAACAGCAATGTAGAATAACTGTAAAATTTTACTAATCAGGGTAAGACATCTCTACAACTCCTAACAGAAGTCTGAGACCACGCTCATTCACCAGATGGAGTTTCTAAGTTGGGAAGGCTGTTGAAGCTCATATCTGATGTTATACAACTTGCATTTAAAAATCCTGGCCTTATATAGAAGAAACGCAATCTACTATTTTAAATAAGCTAGCCTCCTATTTAAAAAAACCACCAAAATTGCTATTTAAAAAATCCAAAAACCCATGGTTTTTATAATATGCCAACCCTGCATTAAACCATGACTACATGCGTACAGAAGGACTACAGCCATCCACTCAAGAAGAACTCTGCTCTTCTTACATGCATACCACGCTGCAATGGTGAGTCATAAGTACGTGGTCAATGCTAATGACACAGACATAGTGGTCATTGCGATATCTCTTTTCCCTCGAATTTGGAATCGAATGTGGGAATTGTGAATTGGAATGTAATGGAAAATGTAAATTGGAATCGAACAAATGTGGGTAGCATTCGGTAAAGGAGAGCAAACCCGTTGGATCCCAATTCATGACCTTGAGTCAATACTAGGCCCTGAAAAAACAAATGGGATGTTCTTCTTTCAGGGAATGTGACGTTGTCTCAACAATGGGAAAGGGAAAAAGAACGCATGGCAGACATGGAATGTATGTGCCCCTGAGATATCTACTGTCTTTGCTAATCTAAGTCAACGCCCTTCCACAATAGAGAATGATGACATCTATACATTGGAAAGATTTATAGTGCTGGTGTATGATAGATACAGTGAAGCCTCTTCGGTGAATGAAGCAAGGCTTGAACTCTGCGCAAAAACAGAGGACCTACATGCATAATTGCATTCCCCCATCCAGAGATGCATTTGTTGAACATGTCAAACGTGCAGTTTATGAGGCTGGTCATTTTGGCATCAGGCTCTGGTCAAACAGCCGCAACAGTCCAGTCCTTCAGAATGGAGATGGTCGAGCGAAGTTCACTGGAAAGTGTACTGGACAAGTTTGGAGCCAATAGCGGAGTATTGCCAGGAACTGACAAACTGCGGATGTAAGGCGGAATGCCAAGGAAACTATTGAAAGCACTCGATTGCTTCATCATCATCATCAGCCTTTCGTGCCACTGCAGGCAGATGGCCTCCACTCCCTGCTCCAGTTTCTTCGATCTTGCGCTTTCTGAATCCAGTTGATTCCGCTCTTTTCCTCAACATCGTCTCTCCATCTTCTCCTTAGCCTCCTCTTCGCCTTGGTCTTTCTAGTGGCGTCCATTCTGTTACTTTCTTGGCCCATTTATTGTTGTTCACTCTGGCTGGTGTCCTGCCCAGTGTCCCTTCATCGTTTTGATTTTACTCGTTATGTCAATGATTCTCGTCATTTCTCTGATGTTCTCGTCCCGTATTTTGTCCTTCCTCGTGATGTTTAACATTGCTCTTTCCATACTTCTTTGTGCCACAGCCAGTTTCCATTCTTGTCGTTTTGTTGTTGTCCACGCTTCTGCACCATATGTCATTGATGGCAGTATGACCATATCAAACAACCTTCGTTTCAGACATATTGGGATGTTCCTTTGTTTGAGTAGTTTGCTGTATTGTCCGAACCTTCTCCAACCAGTATTTAGTCTGTGATCTATTTCTCTGCCAATTTCGTTATTTGCTGTTAGCTATCTTCCAAGGTATTGGTGTTCATTTACTTCTTCTAGTATTTCTCCATCAATTTGAATTCCTTGTCGCGTTGTTCGCTGTTGTTCACCGTTGTTCGAGATTGCGGACATACGGACATGGCGCATTCACAAGGAACTTATCTTTTACGAGTATTTGAAGTCTATATTGATAGATGCGTAATGTAATTTCCGAGTGACATACAGTGATATGTATTAAATTAGAAACTTTCGAAATGTTTGATCAGAATAGTGATCTCCTACTCTGAATTCAACTTTTTGTTAGGTACATCTAGATTGAAGACACAAATAATTGTGAGATAAGGACATGGATGCTTGTCAATTGCAATTCGAAATTTTGAGTTTACGACATAGATATCTCATTTAGGTAGCATTTACATGACTGCGAACGCACATTTCACATACATCATTGTCGACGAAGACCTTACAGAAAGTCAACTTGCCTGTTTTGTAGAATTGAAGAAAGCAGGCATGAAGCAGAAGGATATCGCAGAGCAGCTAAATATTTCTGTTGCGACCGCTTCCAAAAGACTGAGAAATCGTGAGTCAGTCCGGAAGAACTGTCATCGACTTTTGCGACGTTTATGCCTTAAGAACCGACATTCTTCGTCAGTAGAACTTGCAGAAGAATGGAAACAGTCAACAGGAGTTTCCGTTGATTCCTCATCGGTCCGAAGAAGGCTTGTGAAAATGGGTCTAGTTACACGACAAATGGTCAGGAAGCCTCTTTTGTCGAAACGACAGAGGTTGGTGCGTGTTAACTTGTGTACAGCTCATCAGTCTTGGAACGAAGAAGAATGGAGGGGTGTGTCCTTCAGTGACGAAGCAGAACTTGAATTGAACTGTCACTAAAGGAACCTCAGAGTTCGCAGAGAATGCAATGAGCGTGACAAAGATTTGTGTGTAATGCCGACGGCAAAATTTACTGTCAGTGATGATTTGGGACAGATTCACGGCAGAACGAGTCGCATATCTTCATGTCTTCGAGCGCACTGTGAACGCGGACGAATACATTAAAATCCTGAGAACGTTATGTCTTACCCTTCAAAGATCGATTTTACAGTGGTAGACGATTTGCGTTTCAGGATGACTTAGCACCAGCACATCGAGCAAAGAAAGTCACAGAATTCAAGCGTGTGAACAACATTCAAACTTAAGCATGGCCAGGAAGCAGCCCTGACCTTAATCCTGTGGAAAACCTGTGGAATTATCTAAAGAAGCGCGTAGGAATGAGATATCCGCGAACGAAATCAGAATTGATCGCTGTAATCATCAACATCTGGCATCACCATATCACACAAGATTACTTGGAGAAGCTTGCGGAAAGCATGCCGAAGCGAGTCGCAGATGTTCTGCAGACGAAAGGTGGCTCTACAAAATATTAGTGCATCTTATAATCAGGGTGGCGGCCAGATTTCAGGCTTCGAATTCCCGAGCGAATTTCATCGAATTTCCACGCTATCTTTATATTAACCAGAAATGTTATTCCAATTACACTGTTCAATAAATTATCCAGACACTTCTTTGTGAACTATCTTTGTCACCAAATTTGAGATATTCCCGTTTGAATTTTGCGATCAACTTTCGGCGTGTCAGATAATGACCGATATTTGATTCTATTGTATTTCGTTTTCAAATTTTGAATACTGTGAGCGTTGATTCCGAAGAATTATTTAAATATATATACCTTTCTTTCCTCAATGCCTTAGCCAGTGAGACAAATCTGAGATCTGAGATTTTATATGTACAGGAAAGTTCATTCCATCAAAAAATATTTTATTATCATCAACTGGTTCATATACTTCTAGAACGTTGTAATTACTCGATTTTTCAGATTTCAATTTTCAAACATGCTAAGTTGTAGCAACAAACTGCAATTTGGAACGCGATGTTTTGAACAGCTATGTATTCATGCCATGATCGATTACCATGATATCAAAATGCAAGGAGGCCAAAGAAGCCAGGAAAATTGCCACACTGGACGAAGACCGCAAACGCCGAAAGTATACCAGCTCATTATCCGCTTATGTCAGTTTGCGTAGAAACAATGGGCGCATGGCAACCGTCGGCCATAAAATGTATCTGGTATTTTCAGCAAAGTCTGATATAAATATAATGCAATGCAGGAGAAGCAAACTCTCGATCTTTCTTGATCAGCAGGATAGCGATGGCGGTGCAGCGCAACAATGCTACCTCTGAATTGGGGAAATTACCATTGGAGGAAGTTTTTTATGTGGTTGAATTTGACTCAATCTGATTGTGCATTTCTTCGCATTGTGCAATCAATTCCGTCAGTTTCTTGTAATTGGCGTCTTTGAAACTTTATTGAAATAGTAAACGTTATCAATGAATATCAAGTCTCAAAAGTCTATTTGCTACTTCAACGTGTAATGTTAAGAAGTTGAATTGACAAAAACCAAAAATTATATGAAAAAAGTTGTAAAATTATATGCATGTGTCCAACCCTCAATCTTGAAGGAGGAAGAGACAATAAACGAGTTCTAATAGGTTAATGAAAATGAAATATTCTGTGAACTTTAGAATTATTAAGTACGGAAAAACAACTTTTCTATCATTGTAAAATCACTTAGATCGCATAAGCTCAAGCGCTACAAGTCACTGAATGAAGGCCTGATCATCTGTGCTTCTTCAACAAACAAGTAGACCAATTAAATGTGTAGACCCAGCAAAACATATTCAGAAACTTTCTATGCCTCTGATTATTTTAAAAACGATAGGCTTAGCAATACAAAATGTAATCAAATGCTTCATATCGTCGTTGAAATTCCAAAATCTGATATCTCGATTTCAGTAAATTTTACAGCAGAACATTTTTCGGTCTAGAAAAATCAGTGTATCATAAATTTCAAATGTTAACTTTGTTAAAATTTCTTTAGTTGTCATAGATTAAAAACACAATTCCGTTGTATTATACTAATTTTGATTTTGTTTGTGATTTTGCCAAATACACAAATTAGAGTAAATTTTTGAAAAATCAAAATCTATTATCTCATTAATTGCAAAATCGAATCCAAAACAAGCAATGTTAAAACACAGTTGACCGCTAACACGGACTAAACTTCTTCAATATGTTCTCGGAAGACATCACATATGAGACATTTGTCCTTTTTTTGGGGCGTGAATGCTGATAATATATGACTGAAACATTGAGCGAAATGTTGGGAGGCACATGAAGTTTCTGCTTGAATCACTAGACTCGTCATCGATTTCTTCTTTGTATTTCTGACAGAGGTGATACACTTTCTTGAATCCCGAAAGAATGTACTTTCGCGTTGATGTGCTGCGTACGTAATGAGGTTCCATAATTGGCAGATTCTTGATGAAATTGTGAACCATGTCTACCGCATCGTTCTTAGCCTGGGTCAAGCGATGACCACCAGGTCTCGAGTTATCGTTAGTACCTGTATGATAGCTACCCTTTCTTGCAGCTGCACCGTTAAGAACTCCACGCCCACAAGATAACGTAGACAGCACGAACTCCTTGCATACTCGCACCTTAACATCTGCTTCATTAGTGAGGTGGTAAGAGAAAGCTTTCCGTTGATCGTTCTCATTTCCACGAAGAGTCTCAGCACACTGAGCGAGATATGTATGCTTCTCTGTCCTCGTATCTAAAGACAAGTAAGACGCGAAGAGATTCAGACGAAGTTCATCTGTTAAGTCTTTGCACTTGAAGTGGCAACCTGATGCACAAGCAGGAGGCCGCATCCACTTTTCGTCGATGACATTTCCGCTCGCCGTTGTACGACTTGAACCGATCGCTACCGCCTTTAAATGAATGTTTTTTGCCCAATTTTGCTTCCCTTTGATAATTCGGCCGCTTCGATATTTTTGCTGTTTGCAATTCACACGATCGTAACTATCCTCGACAGACGAAGTTGGTAGATGGTTGTTGGTTATTCATACTGGTCGGGACTTCAGTCAGGTCAGAGCCACCGTCGATGTCAATATTCATTCTCGGAAAAGCACGTAAACTGAATCATCCAAGTTGGTCGAGTCAGTATTCGTATAGTTTCTTCGATGAACAAATGAATTTATTATGACGACATGCCATCTTTAGACCTTATGCTATCACTTCATACGTAGAATCATGATCATTGCTAAAAAAACTTATTTGCTTGACTAGGAGTTAGGACGACAAATTTAAGAGACTTAATGTATACTTATGGTCATGCTTAACCTAACAGTATTATGCGAACACTGTGAGTCATATTATGAGAGCTCATTTCATCCTAAATGATATCATTATAAATCTTCAAGGCAGAAGAGAGTTAACAGATTTAGATTTTTCTTAAATTTTCATACTGAACTGAAGATAACAGATTTTGGAATATTGCATAAAATTTAGTATAATCCCACAATATTGATACAAGCTTTTGAAATTTTTTTCTTCTCGTGGTATCTGAATTGTCGGAGAAGAAAACTCATTTTTGAAAAAAGGCGAGATAACAGTTTTAGAATTTCTTCGACGATATGGTCTACCTATTAGCCAATCCCGCACTCTTGAAATATTTTTATTTGACGGTCGATTAGTAATGCAGTGCACTTTGTTGAGAAATACATGTATATCCCAGTTAACCGGTCAAACACATACATCCATGTCTTAAATAGCTAAGCCTTATTTCTGGACACATGGTATAGGCTAACAGAATTTAGTTAGTTAGTTGGTTAGCTAGAATTTAGTTTTGTTTAGTTGCTTAGATGGACTTCGTTGATTTACTTTTCGTGTCTCTGGCATAGTCGTGACCGGAGAAGAGAACTAAATCTTTATCACCAGAAGAAGCTCCAGATGGCTCTACATAGTAGCGATCCCATTTCGGGAGCAGTGGTCTATACACAGGCGCATTGGTTTGGGATTTGGGTGGCCTTCTTGTCATGATTTACTGTGAGGTTTTCGGACTCATCACTCTGCTTAGCCATTGACTTTTATTCGAAATACCAACGAAAAGTCTGATGCACTTTTGTCAGTTGCAGCGTTGACAGAAGTTTGTTGGCATGATTTTGGACTGATTTCTTTCCCTGATTTGTTGTGGATACAGACGCATAAGCAACCTCCAATGTTAAAATGTGCGATTCCTGCTCAGATGTGCATTTTTCATGAAAAACAGAATTTTTATTGCACATGTTAAACATCTTACAACCCATGAAATTGATGATTGTGAATATAAGCAATCATTTATACCCGAAATTTTTGGTATATATGACTCGCGACTTCAGTTACATATCATTAGAGGTTACATAAGTTGTCATATTACGAGTCTGTTACGAAGTTTCATCTACATGTAGACACGTTGAGAGACACAAAAAAGCGATTTTTGCAGACCCTGTCGATAGATACCGAGTTTATACTTGTAAGCAGGAATTATAGTACACGACTTCGATGTAGATAGTCAGAGATTGTTTTTATTTAATGTGCCGCTAATTATTTCCAAAACTTCATCATTAGCTCTTTCACTATAAGCGACGTTTTAAAGACACAATACCATTGCCTCAGATATGATTGACACTGTTGAAACGAAACAATTTTATGAAGTCATGACCAGTGTTTTTGAGCGAGCGAGCGGCATTTTTTCAATTTTTTGATGAGCGGATGAGCGAGCGAAAAAAATATTCCGTGAGCGAAAATTGAGCGAGCGAGCGGTGATTTTTTGTCGTGAGCGAGCGGTTGAGCGAGCCATTTTTAGAAAAAAACAAAAATTAAAAAGATCAAATAATCAAAGAAGCGAAATATTTGAAAAGTCTCTTAAAAATGCTCTCTATAAAAGTCTTTTTATAGTACATGCATGCATATAACTTGATTGATGAACAAACTTCCGAACTTTTTCTCTTTTCTGTAGTTCTCACAGTCTTGACAATATACATTGAATGCCTGTCTGGATTCTTCATCTGAATATGAACTTAGCAATAAGGTATTTGTGATCGATGCTGCACTCAATATCTGACCATCGACACATTATTTATTCACATATCTTTTGAATCGGTCTCCCAATCGCCGCTTCGTCCCATAGATGTACTAATGGTCTCCGGAATTGCACGAAAACATTAAAAGATGCCTTAATTTGATAGAGGAATTTCGTTGCTGGAACATATCCACATGCAGATCCTTGAGAGACATTCAGTATCGTCAAACGTGAAAGAACTGCGAAAGAGCGACAATTTAGGAAGAATTGAAACCAACCAAATTAGGGCTACACCAGGACAATCCTAGTGTAGGCATATATGGCTTCCATTTTGCGATGCATTGATTTGAAGACCACGGACATTGATTCACTTTAGTCCTTTTCCATACCGGACTCTGAAGTGCGTAAGACTGAATCTGCCTCCCCTTTAACATCCAAACCAATGTTCCAAATCACATGAAATTCACGGCACAACATATTTAGGTTCTGAGCTTTCTTATCGTGATGTTCATTTGCTCCAACTCATTCATCCCCTCATGTTGTAAAAAGCAATTCAAGATGTCAAATCACCAATTTTGTCGGATTTTTTAAATTTGAAATTCCACCGAACTTAAGAGACAAATCTCAATGATAAAGATTGCAGAGTGCTCGCTCGCCTGGACAAGTAATGGAAAGATGTCGTCAAACATCATGTCTGAAGACATTTTTCTATTCTGTCTCCTCAATTATTGCTATCTACGATGCTAAACGACTTGAGTGTAATCGGAAGTTACTTATCTGAGAACGACAAGATTGATGTGTAGGCCATACATGGAATAGCCTACATGTCAAACATGCGCATACAGTCCGTTTCATAAATAGTTAGAAATTAGCTAGAACTAGACATTTAAAGTAAACAGCACGTTTTCTAACTATAATTGAATAAATTTGCATCATATATCATATTAAATATTATTCTTTGTTATATGTGTGCCCAGTTAGGGCCTAGTCGTTAACAGGGAGTAGACCTTGCTGGCCAGTCTAAGGTTCGTTTTCCTGCCTGTTTTCTATACAATGGAGTTGCACTGGCACGATGGCATGGAGCATTGTCATCCATGAGAATCGAATCAGATGATGGATCACCTAAACTGCATGCTAAATGATAAACATGTTCTTCGTTCACTCGAACGTAGCGTTCGGAGTTCATGTTTTCCTTCATAACATGCAGTGAACTGCGACCATCACTCCCAGATGGCTCCCCAGATAAGCAATTTCCTGCAATAGTCCTGACTCCTCGATGTAAAAAAACGATCAGGAATGTCTTTCGATTATTGTGTTTCATACCCAGCATTAGAACGGTCATATCTTCCCAATTCGTTCGATCTTCTGCTCATTAGCCTTTCAGACCCGTTCGTTCGTTCACCGCTAAAATGATCTATCACCCCCGTTCCGTTCGTTCATGGCATAAAGCACCCGTTCTTTCTAAGTCGAAACAATATTCAATTTTGATGGACCCTACATGGTGCTGTCGAACCTTATTATATAGTGATGTCGTTTCTAGCTAACATTGGTTTTTCAGAGAAATGTGGAAGCTGGCGATGCAGGATTTTCTCCATTTAACATCGCGAAATAATACAAGCTGCCCTATCGGAAAATTCGTTTTCGGTATTGTCCTACAATGACAATGCGAAACTTGAGTTGACGTCAAACGCTACACGTCACACGCGCCCTTTGTATCAAAACCAATCAAACTAGAGAATATCAAAATCGATGGAGAAAGTCATACTCCTTCTGCCTTGATGATTAGCCTACAACACGCTTTAGCATCATCACGCTGCACGAATTTGCTATAGGTGACGATGGGTAGATGTTCACCTATTTGACACTTCGCTTACACAATGCTTGAAACCTGCTAACTAGCATAGGCCTAGGTCTAGTCTTCAGAAATAGTGATTTAAGAATACGATGTGACTAAATTCGATAGTGACTAGATTCAATTGCATAATGAGTTTAGGCTACATACATTACGCCCACTTCATGTACGCCGCCATGAATCCCTACCTGCGTGCGTATCCAATGACCGGATATGAATTCTCAGATTAAGCCATTATTGTAAATGCCCGTGCCTGCATGCGAATGCCCGCTTCCCGCAAAAATCGAGATGCCCGCATCGGGCCCGACCCCAGCTTATGACTTAACTTGATGCAAAAGCAACATAATACCTGCCATTTTTAAAAGGCAATAGTCAGATTTGCACCCACAGTGCAAGTAGACCTACCTCATCACAACTTTTGAATTCAAACTGTTCAATGCTTTGTGACCAAGTGATGAATTAAATGATACTTTAGTGCGCATCATGACAAATTTCGTTGCTTCATGGAAGGACGTGAAACTTTTTCAGTCGGGCTTCTTCAGTTTTCACTACTGCTAAACCGCATTGATGGTGATATGCGCAGATGTTTTAGTAGCTGATGAGTAGTAGAATAAGTAGATGTATTTTCGGAACACTAAATCAATAACAAGAGATGGAATCATTGTGTAATAGCAAGTCTCTTGTCATTGAACTGAAGTCTTAATGCTCAAACAAGCAATTTCGAAGAGCATCAATAGAGTTTTCTTTTATCGAAATTTTCGAGGTTTCGCTACACCACGAAGGCCCACTGGGTTAGTGGTGATCCATGCCCAAATTGGTAATTAAATATTTTCAAATTTCAGAATACAACTTTATTGAAGTCAGAATGTGTAAATAAGCGATTTTGGAATGTATCAAGGATTTTCTACCATTATTTCTTTTGCTGGGTTTCCGGGGCTAAATTACTGCTCAATCTCGTTCAATCAAGCAAAAAAGCCGTTCGCTCCGATCACCGTTCATCGGCTTCTCAGACATGCCGTTCGATAATTCGTTCATCAGAAAAATGAAAAAAGTTCCGTTCACATCGTTCGTTCAAATGCTATGTATACCCCTGCTAATCTGACACGTTGAGGAATCCGGACCGACCCTCAGTGTCATCTGTGTGACATGCCTATCTTCAGCGTGTCCTCTCTGGCTATGATTTGGTTTCGCAGAGCGTATGCTGCACGCACCGGAACGGTGTTTAAGTGTAAAGATGACCATGAAGAAGAGTGCAAAGGTAGAAGGAAGTAGGACCTGGGCGCAACGAGCTGCTGTGGACCGACCATCTTGACAGATACTGAGCTTAGTGGGCCGAAGTCTCAGGTCCTTTTGGGTGCAGCATTTGCCGTTTCACTTAAACCAGCGATTTCGTTTATCAAGCGATTTTATTTAGAGCAGATTTCTTGCATTTATTGATTACTCAGTCACTCATAAGTCACGTATGTCATCTTTAGCTACTTTTAGGAATTATCTACATTATTTTGTCACGATTTCAAATAAATTCATTTTCAATTGTCAGCGCATTACATAGTTTTTTAACGCATCTTGTGAATTTTGTCCAAGTATTGCGCCAAGAATTGAATGCACTGATTCATGTGATCAGCATGTAGGATTAAGTTTAGATTATTGCCCATCTCTACACATGTCAAAAGAATTCTGTGGCTATGTTCATCAAAATAAATTGTTTCAACTAATTTTGTGCAATACCTAATTAAATACATTGGTATGATGGTTTACATTGTTTCATCGTGTGTTTCAAATTTCAACTAAAATGAAATGATGAGTTTCATTTCAACGCCTATAAAAGGCATCTATTTGATTTAAAGCATGGAATTAGCTCTGAGCATAAAGAAGTTTGTAGAATTAAGGAGGGTATTATCGAGAAATGAGCGAGCGAGCGGCATATTTTTCATGATTTTGAGCGGTGAGCGATCGAAAGGATTATTTTGAGGAAATGAGCGGTGAGCGAGCGACAGGGCGATTATGAGCAAATGAGTGATGAGCGAGCGAAAGCGGAATTTCGATCCGCTCAAAAACACTGGTCATGAGTATTTCATCCAGATGTTGTGCAAACAGACATATTTACTTGGTTTTTACAAACAAGATTCGAATATAGCCAATAGAAATAATGTGTTCAATAATAGTCATGTTAAGGTAGTTGAATTCAAGAGATTGTGCTCATTGAAAAAAAAATTGAGGCAAAACTCATTTGTGGCAAAAATCACAAAATGGCATTCCCGGCCTATTTAAGTATTTCGTTAAAATGTAAGGGCGATTCCCGGGCTCGGCCGCCACCCTGTATCATACATCCTGTGGCTTATTTTCAAATTTCTTATTCAAGATGGCTCACTCAAAGAGTGATGTTGAATGAACACATCGTTGTTGGGACTCGGGTGTTGTAAATGAAAAGTTTCTTATTCAATCCACAGCACCGTTTTATCTCATTGTTTTTTAGTTTTTGCAATGCATCTACATTGATTTTGTAAGGTATTTTTTATCTCGTCTATCAGTTTTATGTAGAAATTTAGTTGAGATTGTACTTTGTTCACTAAGTATAATATCTATATGTTTTAGTTGTAAATCACAACTAAATATTCTTGTGTAAAGTATGAAAGTTCTGCATAGTGTACCTGCAGACCCCAAATCATTTCTGTTTTGTTTTGAAATTGCATTCAAAGTATACCAAAGGCGGACGAGCAGTGGTTGCGAAATAGTACGTCAAAGCAGGTGTGATTGCTACGCAGCAACGGACTAGATTTCTCACTTTTATGCATGTGTAATGTGTGTTGTAATTGAAAAAGATTCAGTGACTTATGAACTGGTCGATAACCATGGATTTATTTTTTATCGGAAGTGTACGTTATCAGATGTCTAATGCATACGAGTATATTGCAATCTATGTCTCTCATCTCATTCTTTTGTTCTTAGATTTGACAAATGCTTTAGCACTAATTTTGTAGTAAAATTTTTTGTTAACAAAACACTGTTTCGAAATTATGAGTGTTCCTGTGCAAAATTGTCTGCATAACACATGTCATCTGTATTGCTAAGAAATTGCATTTTTACACATCAGAGTATCATGAATAAATTATCTGCCACTTTCGGCACTCAAATATTGTTTTTTTCGATGACAATAACGATGAGGATACACCCGTAAAAGGAAAATTGAACTTAGTAGATCAGACTTATGGGATAGTTTCACCATTGTCGTAAAATCTTAACCTATCATTTTGATCGATAATAAGTGTTACTGATTTGACATAAAATAAAGATTAATGATCGTCTATGTAGAAAATATGTTTTCTATGCAAAACTTGGGGCTATTTCTTTATTCACGAAATATTCGAATTGATTTATTATAAAATCAATTAACCAGATCTAAACTGATCAATAAATCGGTGATATCTTCTGTCTTACAGTTGCATGTATGATGAATTAGACAAAAAATTCGTTTTTGCCTACACAAAATGAGCTAAGATGACTGTTCACAATTGCTTTGGAGTGATTTTCTATGGAATCAATCAAATCGATACTGATCGATGTCTCCTATATATATATATATTGATTTTTCACCGTGGCCAATTTCTTTTTCTGAAACAGCACTTGAAACTGTCTATCCCTACCAATTTTCATGCTTGTATCACAAACTGAATGATTTTGCTAAAAATTGGCTTGTAGCTGCTCCACGACTGGTTGTAGCATCCGGGTGTAACTGGAAGACAGGAGCAGCTTCATGCCGCCATGCTATTCGCACGAACAGCAACATGCTTGCTAACCTCTTAAGATTATGCAGCCAGTATGAGAGATGAGATCAAAATCATCAAAATGGCATTTTCTAGTGAATTGCAGCTTCCGAGGTTTCCCAGGATCACCACAATTTGAACCAGAAAATGGCTGAAAGATGGGAAAATGGGATAATGCGTATCAAAGTAGAAATCGTCCTCTTATTTCGTTATTATGCACTTAAATCAAATAAACCTCGTTTGAAGCATTTCACTGCCTTATTTTCATGTTGAAAAGCAATTGAAACTTGTTAGCAACAGTGTTTTGCAATTTAACTGAATTTAAAGCAAGATATACTTACCACTCCGTTTATAGAGTAGGAATGGAATCTGAATCTGAATCATCATGTCTTTGGTAAGATTCTCTTTAAGGGTACTTTTTCCAGTAGCAGCACTTGATATGAGGAAACAATAGAAGGGGACAAGCGTTCTGTAACAAAGAAATAAGTTATCAGCTTGAATACAGAATACGATATCAAACTTGAAAAACCATTGATAATTCTCTCGACTCAGAAATAGTCATCAGGTGCAGATGGATGCTTGGCTAAATCTAAATGAGAAAAACCACCAAATTTTATTCAACAGACTTCCATTTTCAGTTAGCATGCAAAACGTAACAATTGCCAATTAAGTTAAATCTCAGCTGTAGACGCCGGTCAGTTGGTGGATGCTGCAATGACATCAGCGTTGTCCACTCACTTTGCAGATGTCATTATCCTAGGATACACAGTGCACGCGACTTCCCAAAACCACTCTGCTCATAGGCATGGCTCTAAATCGAGGAGGGTCATATGGCATTATTTGAAATTCCAAAGATAATTTAATGGATAAGCCTACTGAAATTTTGATAGTGTACAAATCGCTAAGAGAGAGGAAGCGATGGCATTTCGATGAATCTTCCTTTATTCATGCTTGTTTCTCAGCTTCGAAATCTAAGTTTTAAGCTTTTGAAAACATAGTGAACAGGATGGCGACCAGATTTATAAGTTTCAAATTACCGGGCCATTTCATCGAATTTCCACGCTTCCTTTATGTTGTCCAGATATGTTATTCCAATTGCAACGCTAAAAAACTACTATTTGACTCCATCGCATTCAGCTTTCAAAATTTTTTGATTCTGTGAGCGATGGTTCCCAAAGATCATAAACATACATGTACGAGTATACCTTTCTTCAATGGCATGTAGCCAGTGAAGCATGCACGTACTAGATCTAAATTATTTTATATCCACAAACATGTCAATTTCCTGAACTTTCCAACGATCAAAAAATATTTCTTTTTATCAAGTGATTCATATAATTCTAGGACGTTGTATTTAGTCGATTTTATAGACTTCAGATAAAGTAGAAAATTGCATTTTGGAACGCGACATTTTGAACAGTTATGTATTCATGCCATGATAGATTACCATGATATCAAAATGCATATGCTCATCCAATGGTATGATGACACCAAAACACGAAGAAATATCGAAAAGAGAAGTCAGCCACACTGGACGAAGACCGTAAACGCAAGAAGTGCTCCAACTTATCATTCTCTTAATATCAGTTTGCGCAGAAACAATGGGCGCATGGTAAACGTCAGCCAAAATCTGATATTTCCAGCTGAGTCAGATAATACTGGAGAATAGAGGGTTCGATCAGTGGTCAGGTTTAACTCAAACTATACAGTCTCGAACTTTCTTGATTCAAATAATAGCGATGGCGGTGCAGCGCAGAAATGCTACCTCTGTATTTGGGGACAATATCATCGGAGGAAACCAAGGCAGAAGTTTCTTTATCTGGTTCAATTTAACTCTATCTGACTTTGTATTCCTCTTAATCAAATTATTCGGCTCACTTCTTCGCATTGTATAACCTATTTAATTACAACAGTTTCAGGCATTATGTGTTTACTGAAATAAAATTCCTAACATGTTGATAACAAATTCAATGCTGCAAATTGAGAATACACAGCTTTTAAATAACACATTAACACTAATTAATTTAAAATAACACACTTCATAGAGCAATTTGTTACTTCAACCTTGCATGCTTGAAAGTTGAAGTTTTGAAAAATTGACTAAAACAAAAATTACATGAAAAAGTTATAAAATTATATCAATCAGTTGATGAAAGTGAAATATTTTGTGATCATTGTAAAATCGTTCAGATCGCACAAATAGCTCACATGCTACACGTCACTGAATAAAGGCCTGATCATCTGTGCTTGCTTGACAAAAACAGTTGACCGGTCAAATGTATGATGAAATGTACAAGCCTAGTCAAGCTTATTCAAAAAACTTTTATGATTCTGATTACTTTCAAAAACAATTGGCTTACTAAAACAAATGTCATCAAAATTTTCATAGGGGCTACCTATCAGCCAATCCCAAACTATTCATATATTTTATTTGACCGTAGACTGGAAATGCGGTGCACATTGTCAAGAAATACGTACGTGTATATCGAGCTTAACCGGTCACATGCATCCAGGTTTCAGGTAGCCTCATTCAGGCTAGACCTCATTTCTAGGCACATAGTATAGGCCAATAAAATTTACCTGCTTAGTTGCATAAAACTAATATTTATCACTAGAAGAAGCTCTAAATGGCTCTAAATACTAGCGACGCTACTTTGGGTCGCGACCCCGATACTTGGAAGCAGTGGTTTATACATAGAACTCATTGGTTTGGGACTTGGGTGGCCTTCTTGTCATCATTTACTGCGAGGTTTTCGAACTCATCACTTAGCTTAGCTTCGAATAGGTTTTGGTCACACATTTTAGATACAAATAAAAAATAGAGAAAGCCAAAATTTTTCGATGTTAAAGGAATTGATCATCAGCATTTTAGCTTAGCAATTGACTTTTATTCGAAATACTAACAAAAACTCCGATGCACTTTTCTCAGTGGCAGCGTTGAGAGAATTTTGTTGGTATAATTTGGACTGATAAATATCTCCTGAATTTGGCGTGAATGTAGAATTCTACATGTAGTGATATAGGCAAAGTGCAGCGTTAAGTTGTAAAATTCTTGCTCAGATATCGAGTTATCATGAATTGCTTGCTTAAAAAGTTGTGCACATGTACTAAAATACCCTATGACTTCTGAAATTGACATCAAGTTTTCGTTATGAAATTGACAACATGAAGTCAAGCGATCATTTAAATATAACTTTTTTGGTCCATCATGGACCAAAATTTGCTGAATGTTAAAACCCCCATTACTAAAATTCCTTTGAAAAAGATGCTTGATCAATCAGTAGCGTCCTTTGACCAGTAGCCCATCGATCAAGCCTACTTCCTTAGTCAATTTGTCGTCTTACAAGTTGACGGATTCGGAGGAAGAAATCCTCTCTCTAAGAATGTTTATGTCTCTTCCTTCGAAGAAGATAAACATAAATTTTCAAAAAGCCGCAGTTGAGACCGTTGTGCAGCAGTTGAAAAATCATGGCCCCATTGTTGATGATGCTATTTATAAAATTCGCAATGCTTTCAAGGTTTGTTTTTCCAAATTTAAATTTGCCAGTAAGTGGAAAAAGTTTTCTGATGCCTTGCGCAAGTCGACTAAAAACGATGACATCATCGTTCTGAGTTTTGATAGAGGCAATGGCATATTTATAGCTGACAAACGAAGTTCAAACCGCACAAAGTTGATAAGCGATCCAAGAAAGATCCAATCATTTTGGAAGAGGATTGTATTAACCGCAAACTCCCAAATTTGAAGAGCAAGGGAATCAGTAATGGCACAGCATTCAATGAAAAAGCCGTGCGCTCTCAGCTTTCGCGTTTATGCACAAGTTAGTCCTATTTTTTTTACAAACACAGTCCTATACTAAACATGAGAAATTCCTACCTATCTAACTTGTCTAGTTGGTTAGATCAGGCTTCAAAAAAGCATATCCCTGATAAAAACAATCTCAAAGATACTTTTCAGTTCACGGAGAAATTGAGAAATGTCAATATATCAAATTTGCAGGAGCACCGCCTCTTTAGTTTTGACGTAAAGTTTCTTTACAAACATGCCCGTCAATAAAGCAATTCAGCATATTTTGTCTGTGATCGATTTAGATGCTTTTCCTATTTCTCGTGAAGCTTTGAACATTCTATTTACATTTGATGGTGAACTTCACAATCAGATCAACGGAATGCCCTTGTGTTCTAAGCTCGCACCGACTATGGCTGTATTTGCCATGGATTTAATTGAATGTCATTTTACTGAGTCACAATACCAACCTGTAACCTACTGCAGGTATGTCGACGACTGTTTTACAGTTTTTTAGAACTCAACAAAATGCGGAAAAGTTTTTGGAATTCTTAAATACTCTGGATGAGGATATCAAGCTCACCATGCATGGTTCTCCGGGCAAATTCTCCGGGAAAGGTTTCCTTGATACAGAAATCGACATCAGTTCTGGTGAATTTGACATCTCTCATCACATTAAAGAAACGAATACTGGAGTGCAAATTCATCTTGTTCGTATGCTCCATTTGCGAATAAAGTGTCTGCTATCAGATCACTTTTCACGAGAGTTTCTAAAATTTGCAGCAATTCCAAGAACTATGACGTCGCCTGTGACCGCATTTTGAATATTTTTCGAAACAATGGGTATCCAGACTTTTTGATTTTACGTTCAAAAAGTAAGACGGAAAAACGTTTGCGATCAAACGGCAATACACAAAATGTTGCATCAGAGAGTAGTAGAGTGTTTTGGCCCGTTCCTTACATTGAACACAACTGCATAATAATGAAAGATCGTATTGATGAAATCAACAAAAATTCTTCTAATGTAGATATTCAGCTCGCTTTCAAAACTGAGAAAATTCAGAATCATTTCAGGAAACAAGACCCTATTGCGGCAGCCGTGAAATCCAATATAATATACATGTATTCTTGTGACTGCTGCTCGATGCGGTACATCGGAGCCACACGGCGCCACCTGGCTGTGCGCATTAATGAACATCTTAAAGGATACCCAAACCCCACGGAAGCATCGATACATGATCAGCATCCGAAATCTGAAAACGTCTCTGTTGTCGTTAGCTCGAAGCATTCATTAAGTCTTGAATATATTCTGGTTAAAGACAATAACAATATGTTGTCCAGTGAAAGGAACGGATCAATGTCACTCCTCTTGAACTTGTAGATAATTACGCAGTTTCACCTTTGTAGATATGTAGATGTCTATACTTCCATTCTGCCTGTGAAGGTATGTGCAAGTAGATCAGTTGAACTGTTTTTATCGAGAATAATTTTATATATAAATGTCTTTATTGCATTTGTTTGCAATTTGTCGAGTGCGCTGAAGATGGAACCTGTGACGTTCCGAAACATGTTCGGTTGATAGAAAAACATTGTTTTTTTTCTATCCAATAACTTTTTTGGTTCTTGTACATGACTCGCATCTTTAATTATACACCATTAGAGGTTGCACAAATTGTCATATTGCGAGTCTGTTACGAAATGGTATGTAAGCAAGCTAAGAAGCACAGAAGATAAAAACGAGTTTTTAGTCGACCCCCGTAGATTGATAACGAGCTTACTTGTGAGTACGAATTATAGTCAATCCGATTATGTGTGCGACTTCGATGCAGCGGCGATTATTGTCTCTCATTCTCAGGTAAAAACCCACTATTAAACTAAGCATTAATAGGCAAAAAGCAGGTCCACCTACTATGTAATTCATAGGAATGCACGTCTTCATCATATCGTTTCAAAATACATACGAGTACGTCCGCATATGCAGCATCTGAGCACATGTAATTTCTAGATGAAGTAAAAATAAAGCAGTCCAGTTCAAAACTCATTTTTTTCAATTCCTTTCTTTTTCTGACGTTGAAAAATGTCAGAAAAATTGCGATAACATCTGAATGCCACTTTTCAGGGCCACTTTTTATCATACGGGAAAGAGTTCTTTTTCAATAGAAAGAAAAGACAAACTAAACAATTTCTCATTGGACATACTCATCTTAGAAAATCTTTTAACTCTTTTGAGAGTAGAGAAGGATCTCTCACAACCACAACTAGACACGCTAAACGTTGTGAGTGTTTTGAGTAACTTTCCGGTCTCGGGAAAAACATCAGAAAAATCACGTATCAACAGGTTCATGACTAACAAAGTCATTAGTTTTATGCAAAACTTGCAATTCAGTGTGCAATTTGTCTGACAAAATATGCATCTCATCTTTATCGATAGAACAAAACAAATCATTAGGAAATTGTTTTGAATAAACTGCAAAATTTTTGATATCAAGCAACTGAAATGGCTTTAGTTCTTCAACATCTTGAAATCGTTCTTTGAAGGATGAACACGTTTTATTAATCGAATTCACAAAAAGTACAAATAGACTATCAGAGTTCGTAACACTACGAGTGATTGGTAGATCAATTGGCACATTATCCGAACAATCTGTCAATGATTTTGTTTCTCTGATGATATCTTGAAATGTTTCATCGGATCTTAGATCGCCAACACATCGCATGCACGATTTCATATGTAAGCAGCATTTCAAGATATCCTTAACGTTCTAACATAAATTGGATAAGACATTCAAGATCAAAATATCCGTCAGTTATACAAACACACAAGCCGATCGATGAACCTGCTTCGCTTTTGATGAAGAAATAAAGCAGATAGCATTCCCACAACACAGGGTAATGTTTGAGGGGAGTAATTACCCTAACGCGCCCTAACGTCTGCCAACTCGAGATATTATTGGATGACGTTTATGAATAAACGGGCGTTTCCATGCTGATTATTTCACGTAAGTATATTTCATAAATTTCATTACACAGATATGAAATCTGATGATTTAGAATCCAGGGCTGTGATTAGCCTATGAAAAAAATTGAGGATTTTTGTGAAAAATGTGAGGAATGGAAACGAAGCCTAATATGACAATTGCAAGAAAACTACAAATTTTAGCACGGATTTTGGGCCAAACTTCAAATCATGAAAGTCACAACGAAGAAAGTAACCCAAGGGTTGACCACACTACATTTTTTGAAGTTGTGTATATTGCAAAGGAATACTGACTTGGTCATAATCACTTCCCGCGTTGTTACGAAATTAATTTGTTGCCTCAAGTATTATCTGCTTAGAATGTGTCGAACAGAGGATGTCAGATCAAGCTGCTGATATCGCTCTGCTTCACGCTATCGTCTCTAATTCAATGATGCTTGTCAGATTTGTATACTGTAATTTTTTGAATGTAGGATATATCCTCAACCAAATGCATCTGGGGCTTTGCAACGATTAATTTTTACGGACTTTAGACAAATTTGGGAGGAGAGTAACCCATAAGTATAGAAAGCTTAAAATCGTTGACGGAATGCTTGTGACTTAAAAAAGTCGGTAATTTATCGTGAAGGATACGCCACATTACACACTAATTTATTAATATTACTTTATGCTACATAAGTTTTGGTGGGTTTTGTTTACTTGTTAGCGTTTGATCATATCGTTCCGATCTACAATGAAATGTACATGAATTGTCTCATACAACACAAAACAAGTGTCGGGAACAGGCTTGCCAGTTGAGTTGTTGGTCTCATACAGGCAAAGAGTGAAAGATTATCACCTCTATTCGCATGAAGTTGCGCAGAGATATTGACGTCCACATCTTGCAGTAGACCCAGGTTGAAAATCTACAAACCCAGTACTATGTGGTTCAATGTCTTAATTAATCTAAGTTCACATACAACGATAAACAATGTGTGCACCAGTTTCACACCAAGCTGTGTTCAGCAAATTATAAAAACGATCTTTAAGTGAATAATTCATCAGGATAAATGTCGGTCGGCAGACCCTGGAAAACGTAGCTGCAAAAAGGCTCATGGGATAGCAGAGCTTCATACGCTTCCAACCCCCGCACGCTAGTGACCAGGAGGCAGGTAGACACTAAATTTAGGGACCATCCGCTTTACCCGTCGGATATGTCCATGTTCAGCGGAAATAAAATGGAAGAGAGTGAGTGAAACAAACGATTCAGTTGATAAGAGCACTGAAATCCAAGTGGGCTGAGCTGCCTATATGTTATCATATAATGAATATGGAAGATCGATATCCTTAAGTTCTTTAAGAAGTACAGGCATGCATTTTGCAGCCATATAGTCGCAGAAACATATAAAGAAGGTTGTGACAAAGGTCAAGATAATTAATGAAAATAATTGAATGTGCATTTTATTGTTGGAATTCTAAGCAATATTATGAAGTTAGAAGTAAAAAATTGCAGTGTTCAACTATACAATTTCTGTAGGTTGATCGCAGTGTTTCACTCATTAAATACGTGAAAGCATTTAATGAGTGAGTTCGACAGACAATAACTTCGGACAACTTCTCTGCTTAGCAAAATAGGTCCAGACGAACCGGAACATCTGCAGCCCTGTAGCTTGCAGAAATGAAAACGACATTCAACGTAACAAAGTGCGTCAAGGTAACAAAATTAAAAAAAACAAGATAACGACTGGTTAATTTTTGATGTGCTAAATATGACATGGCTAATAGAAAATCATTATATCCAAAAATGTCTAGAAATTTAAAAATACTTACTAGAAGGACAAACAACTGTTCTCCTCTCATGTGGAATGAATTGGTGAGTAAGTCGCTCTTTTCAAAATTATGTTTATCACTTATATATTGAAAAGATTCTATTTAACAGTCTGCCCATTCAGATGATAAAAGGACAGGTCTGTTTCCAATCAAAATATCAGATCTAGCTAGCACAGCGGGATTACGCTATCTAAAATCTACCAGGTGTGTGAGAGAAAAGTTATTAAGTTATAAATCATGAGAGAAGAAAAAGAAATGAAATATATCATGAGTGATTCATGATTAGCAGCATAGATGCAGAGTACATGTTGCAGGATTCTATCTTAGCTTCTTGTTTGTAAGTTTACATATCATTGCCATTCGCCGAAAAACAATACATTATCCGACATTTAATCTGTAGTGTGTCGTATTTGAGGAATTTCTCATAGTTAGCTATATTTGAGGAATTTTTGAGGATATGAGGAGTAATAAACAAATTTGAGGAGTAATCAAAGGCCTGAGAATCTGAAATTAGAATATCCACGACAAAAAGCTATGCATTCATGAATAAGAATTCAACAAATTTCTATGACATTCGATTCAAGTTTTGTGGTGGGAGATTCAGGATTTTGAAAGTAGATGTAACACATAGAAATTAATAATACCATAGAAAGTCCTAGAATGGAAATTGCATGAAAATTATGGCACACTCCGGGGGAACTTAGTTGGGGCAAAAAGCAAATTTTGCGAGCTGGCTTTCTTGTTTTCTGGTTGGCATTTTTAATTATCAAGTCAATTTGTGATCTGGATTGTTACCCCTTGTCCAAAGATCATGTACACAAAAGCAATAGTGAATTTACAAAATACTACAGCGACAGGATGACAAAGAAGGAAATCCTTTAAAACGTTCTGTATGGTCATCATTTTGAAATATCGCTCCTATAATCAATCAATAGTATAGTCAGACACATATGCAACTTGTAATGTCGATTTACAGAGCATGCATTAGTCCAGCTTGAAATCAGAGGCCAAAAAAACTTGCAGTATTCATTTTACTTTGAAGGATTCCCCTGTTCATTATATTTGAACAATTTTCAAAACCTTTGCATGCTTTCGAATATGAGCCTTCAAAATATCATCACACTATGCCATATAAATCATTTGGTGATTAGTTGAAAAGTTCCAACGACATTTTATTTATTTGATAAATGTCTGTCGCTAAAGAAGCTTTCGATGTGTTTATTTCAGATGAGTGCTAGGTTTCTTGACCGTTAGAAGGAGAAATTATCCAATAATTAGAATTTTTATCTTTGAATTCTTGAAATGTTCTTACAACCAGTACATCGGCTACTTTCGATATGACTCTGTGAAACAAATTTCAATTCGTATTCCAGTGTTGAAAAATTGCAGTATAGTTGTTAATCACTGCTACAAATAGACACAGTATATCAATCCATGGAAAAGTAGGCTATTTCATATGAAACAATGCCACCATCTCACTTAAAATTCTCTTCATGAAGATCCTGCAATTTGCTGTCAACAACTTCCACAACCAACAGGGCGATTAGTTTGACTGTGATATAATGTTTTAGATCGAATATGATCTTCAAACCATAGATTTTTCATGTGCCATCATTGTACATAGGCAAGATATCAAACTTCCATTCTAGTGTACTATTATCTACTTCTATGATCTAACATGAGTTATTGCTCCACAGACGACAAACGACCCACATCGCGCAGTAAGTAGTATAAAAGAATTTGTCGAAACATAGGTTTTAAAATTTCTTATCGCACTGCAGTAGTGTGCCATGTATTCGTTGTATGCAAGCGTCTTCTTCAGGACATACATGTAGAAATAGAACAATTAACATTTGCAATGGCTAAGTACGGAGCTACTCTAAAGCAATCCTGTGAGATATTTTGATAAACAACGCTATGATAACGCTAAAATAGTGTTCACTTTAAGATTTCTATATACCGTATTTACTCTTTTAGAAGACCAGGGCTTGTATTTCAAAATCACTGTCTGAAGGGGGTTACTATAGGAGACTGGTCTACTAATGGAGCCTGGGTCATAATTAGTGTTTTTCATTTTAAGATTTTATTGAAACCGAAATAATTGACCCGCTTTATTAAAGATTCTTGAAAACAACAATTTTCCATTCAAATTAGATGTATTTCCTATTTAATTTGACTCATCACTATCACACACATCTGAATCTGAAAGTACGGATAATGTGTCCATTGCATAAACAGCAGAAGGTGGCAGCTTGGCATTATCGATTTTCTTCCAAGTATAACGATGAAAATTCACAACTTAGGTCGCACAGTCACTCGGCTGTTTCTGACTGACAGTGGTACTCCTTCGCAAACTGAACCGATTACGCCGTAAAAACTTCTGAAGCCAACCATTACTACTAGAAAATATTGTTTCCGGTTGCAACTGTTTCATAAATGTCTCTGCTTCACGTTTTATCATGCTGCGAGAGACACGAAGACGATCGTTTCGCTTCGTAGTTATCCATTCAACGAGATGTGCGTCGAGATCGTTAGACAACAGTTTTCTACCAGCACCATCTAAGCAGCTTCGATTTGAATTACCAATGCATTTGAGGGCCTCTTCGTTATTTCTCCATTCTCTAAATTGTTTTCGTGTCACTTGGAAACGACGAGCCGTTTTCGAAACATTATTTGATGATTTTAAGAATGACAATGCTTGTAGTTTTGTTGTAACTGTAATCGAACGTCGTCGTCCATTACCTTCGCCTTCCATCGTCTCAATGCTAGAATCTGATTCTCATCGACCTGCTTGAAGTTGAGTGCATATCGTATTTGCGATAAACGTCACACGAACCTTAATTGGAGTTCAGACAATCGACACACAATGCGCGTGCTCACCCTTTCCCCGTCAATCGATGCAATTATATGTGTAATATCTGTTTTTAGGTGGGTTTGTATTGGAGGCTGGTCTTTTAATACATTTCGTTCGTTATCAGGTGGGTACTATATTAGAGATTGGGCTATTAAAAGAGCCTGGGTTACAAAAAGAGTAAATACGGTAATGGAAAAATTGGTGAGCCAGTGCATTGCTATTCTACGTCATAGAAGTCGAATTATTATCAATGGCATTTACGTTATTGTCCAAAATGTTCTATTGTAAAACTTAGTTTAATTTACATAGCGTCAGTTCATGAAGGAACGCGCTGGCTTTGCGTCCCCAAGGTACTGTCTAATGTATGCTGAAATGTTGAAACCGGGCAATTAGTCTCCGCCGCGCTATCAAGCAATATGGTAGTTATCGCACTCGCCAATTTGTACCAGCAGTTTTGTACCATTCAAGCTACATCAGTTACTATGAGCGCGGGCCATTTTCATCTGCAGGCGAAATTTGCACTATATTTCGAAGTTCTTTGTCGGACAAGATGTTGTGCAGTTTGTGTTCGTTAAAATCTTTTTATAATAAGCACTAAGCGACTTTTCACGTGCCGCATGAATACCCATGCAATATTCAGTTAATGTTAGTAAGAGCTAATAAAATAAATGGTTTTATAATATGAATTTGCTTTCTGAAGTATAATCAAACATTTCTAATTTCGTGAAATGCTGATTTCGTGAATCGTGAAATCAAAATTTCGTGGAAGTATCAGCCCTACTGGGACAAATCGGGTTCAGACATGTTCGGAACATGATTACCAATAAGTTCTAGTAGTTATAAAAACAATAATTCAATCATAAAACACCTCAACAGCTTAAATATTTATATATGCAGAATGGAATAAGCTTCTTTCACAGTGAGGCAATCTGTGAAACACTTTCAATCTGCGTTCTAAGCAGTTCATCTGATGACTTATACTGCGTCCGAAGATCCACTCGCTTTGCCTGTAGCTGCGCGAGGGTCACCTCTGCTTCCTGCTTCCTCTTGAATGTGATCTCTTGACTTTTGTCCTTATTTTTTTTTTGGCCTCTAAAGCGCAGCGATATCTCTGAAAAGCACCGCGGAGACTTTTCATCATCAATGGGGTAATTGCCACGAACAGAGGCCCACCTGCTTCTGCTATCGTGTCATAAACAACTCTTTGCGAAAACAAAGATGATTCAGCTAAATTTTCGACGATCACATCTTCAATGATCGAGAATCCACTCTCCGCTTCCGCGTGAAAACAGCAGCGTCTTCTTTACAACATACCACAAGTCTTCTCTTTCGCTACTATTACCGACAAGCTTAAAGTAAAATTCATCAAGCCGTTCTTTTTTATAAAGCCGAATATCCCTCATAAGTACTTGATCTTGACAACACGTACTGAATTGTAGTTTGGCAGAATCAGCAACTTCTGGAGATATTCGATTTTGTTTCATCAGAATCTTCAGCAATTTTTGGATACGTTTTTCGCAAAGACTGACGTTTTCACCTATCAGGTTTGGTAAAATAGCACAAGAAGTTATCACAAATTTGTAATTCAGAGGCAAGCGCTCAATCAGATTTTGATTAGAATTTGCAATAGATTTTCTAATGCAAATCAATGCAGATCAATGATCTTTTGATCAGATTTTGCAATAGAACCGACGGCAAATCAGTGTGAAACAGATTTTTTGTCCTTTCCTCAAGTTTTCTAATAACCGAAGATGCACCAAATCCAATATTGGGCCTCAAAAGAAGGCCACTGTTAGACTTCAAATCAAGCTCAGTAATTTTTCCAATTTTGCTGAACTAATAGAGTGATTGAGCGTCCATGAAACGCGACAGTAAAGACTGCAATGATATCCTTCACTGCATCTTGCATCAATGGCAGTAAGGGTTCATTACTTTGAAATCTGGATAAGAACGGATCTACCAGTAATGCCACTAATTTGAGGAAGTGAAGTATGCAGGAAGTGGGCCATCGAGGTATGCCTTAACATGCTCAAAAACTTCATTTCTTGATTTCTGTCCAATAAAATCAACCCATTTCTTGAGAGATGGTAGGATTTGCAATGTCCTGTCTGCCACATCAGCATTTTTTAACCATCTCTCACATCACAGAACTTTAAAGGGAGCACATCTGAATCAGCAACATTCATACATTGAGCTCGTCGTGTTTGACATTCTTTGAAAAGCCGACAGATGTTTCTCAGAAATGCACTTGTATTCCAACCAATTTCCGAATGTCCACTTTGAAGAGATCCATTGACGATATGTAACACAGTTGCCTGTATCAACCAAACATGGTGAATCAGGATACGTTCTCGGTAGAATTAGTGGTTGACGGATGGTCCATCCATAGAAATTTGTTTTACTTTCTTCAGGGGTATGGGTTCCAAACCTTGTTTAGAGATATCCAAAAGATCCGCAACGGTTGCACGATTCAGAAAAACTGAATTATACAGTTATCGACAAAAGTTTCTGATAATTTGTTTTAGTTGAATTTTCATGAAAAGATAACCACTCGGTCCAATTTCAGTGGCGGGTCATACCTATCAGGCTGTGAGCAGATTTTGCTACCTTGGTGACATGATAGAAATCGGTTGTGGTTCAGGGGCTGCATTATCTGCACGAGTTCAATCTGGTTGGTGGTTGGTGACATTATCATAAACTTTTGTCGGTAACTGTAGTACCTAGTTGACACAATGTTCTTTTCGCTCTTATAGCGAATGAGCAAATCCATTTGCCCTTTTGGAATTCACGGTTTAGAGACTCGTCAAAACATACAACAATGTCCTCACTGTTTGAAAAGTAGATCCCTGAGGAAAGGAGTTAATCCATAGAAAATAGAATATCCGATTTTATCTCGACCCATCGTGAAAGAACTACTTGCTATGGAACATAGTCTGGGAACATCGCTTTGAGAATACCAGGAATGCCATTTTACAAGTACATTTCACAGCTTGAGCAGCATAATATTGCATTTTTCGTCATTACAAGAATGTAATTGAGAAGACGAGTCGTCTGAGAAACTTGAAAACATTGAAACTGATATCAGTATGATTATCAGATTTATGGGTTAAACACAAATGTGTAGTTGACACTAAGTCAATCTAAAATTCCCGATTTTTCCCGACCGCGGACACCCTGTTCATTTCATCGACAACTCATAGGCAGAATTCTATGGTCCATTTTGATAATGCGTTCATTTGTTCGAAAAAATTGATCATCGGATATCAATGTATTACTTTTCTATTACTCATTGACAAAATTTTTGAAACATTTACTTCTTTAACTTCTTTCTTTTTGACTGGTATATATACATGTATGCATGATGCCTTGATAATTTAGTCACAATCTCCACCAAGTCGCTAGCACAGAAAAACAACGCATGTAGCAGATTCAACTTAAATAGCGCGTGTGCCCCCCTCTGGCTCCAATACATTCAGTAATCCGAGATGGCATGGATTCACAAAGTTTCTGAATGAAGGATGTTTCAAGGAGAAGCCACTGGTCTGTCAGTCTTTCAGAGAGAATCTTCAGGTACACTGGTGGAAGTGAATAGCGGTCTCTCACTCGCCGCCCAAGCTCGTCCCAGACTTGTTCAATGGGTGACAAGTCAGGTGAGCGCGCAGGCCAGTCAAGGGTTTGAATGTTCAATCTCCTAACAGTGGCAATGACAGCCGAGGAGCGATGTGGTCTTGCGTTGTCGTCTTGGAAGACGAGATCCTCCACCCTGGCCACTGGGGCTGATTTCGGTATATTTCATTTCTAATGTATGCGCATTACGGCATCAATTCTTGATTAGATAAGTTGAGATTACATAAAGGATTCCTCCTATAAATATAGAGATATTAACAAACGCAAAGCTTTGAATCTGAAATTATCTGCTTGTCATGTATGCATGTTTGAAATTCAACTTTCAAATATGATTTTTCATTATTCTTGTTCTTTTTAGTTCTGCATCTGATCAGCAATTATTGAAATTTTTCAGAATCATATTGCTTTTAGCCTCATTGTTTCGATGTCATTGTTTCGAACAACAGGAAGCACAATTTCATTGAGATACCTCTCTCCAGTCAACGTGCCTTTGATGATGACTGCCGTCGTTCGTCCGCCATGCCAAATGCCACCCCACAGCATAACACTTCCACCACCATATCTGTCGTGTTCTTTAATACAGCATGGTGCAAAGCGTTCACCTGGAAGACGATCTGGTAAACTGATCGTGTGCCATTTTATTTTACAAAAGCTGGATTTCAGTTCACGTTTATGTTCAATTTGTAAAAGCAATTGTGACAGTTGTATCGATATCAAAATTTGAAATTTGACCACCATAGATCTTTCTCCATTCTCTAATGTGTTGAATGGTATTACATATGGAAATAAAGTATGGTAAAATGGTAATACATATAGAATGGAAAGCGAGATATTGCATCATACATGAGAAAAAAATGAAACAAACTTCAATTCAAGCTAATGATAGTTTGTTTCATTAATTATGTCAATGAGTATATAGATCATTATGGCATAAATCATGGAAATCCCAAACATTGAGATCTATTCATGCGCATAGAAAGATCTCCAGTACGCATTATCCATAGACTTCTAAATTTCTCTAGACCAGTGTTTCTCAAAGTCTTCATAAAAATCCTCCCCTAGGCCTTCAGATTTTCTCACATCCTCCCCATCACAAAAATTAAAAAAAACTACGACTTTTTATCATAAAGTTCATGACATAAACCATAACACTATAAATCCATTTGATCCATCATCATACAATTAAGAAAACCAGAACAACAAACCAAAATAGTTAATTATCTTACCAGGAGACCAAGAAATCAGGACTAGTGAGAACCATGAGCCTGGTGCTTGGACACTAAAGCCGAAATATCTGGAGAAAAACTGGTCAACTTTACACGAAGATCTCCTCGAACAGAAATATCCAGACCACCTCTCTTTTTCGTCAACAAATCAGCGACAGCGCTAAAAGCACACTCAACTATATAAGTCGTTGGGAAGGGTAGAAGAGTCTGCTGTGCCTCAGTGGCCAACTTTGGATATTTTTCATTCACGTCTGTGTCCAGCCACATCATCTGACCTTTTGCTGAATGAATGGCCTTCATACTGACATCGTTTCTAAATTCCAGTAGCTCGTCTACTTGGTCAGGGTCCATCATTTGGATATCATCACTGTCAGTGTCAAATAAGAAAGGCTGAGCGATCCAGGAAGGAAATTTCATTGATTTTAAATCCGTGAATCTGGAGTTTAAGTCGTCTGAGAGTGCAGAGAGATGGCGATTGATGATTTCCACTGCGTTATCTGAAACTTGGCATTGACTCAAATGAGCAAACTGAGAAAAATTACCACGAGAGATCTGAGACCTCCAAAATGCCAACTATGAGATATCTTGTTTCTTCAGATTCAAGAAACTGAAAAAGTTCGCAATCAGCACCGAATTCTACAATTGTGTCGTATAACACCACAAATCTCTCGAGACACTTCCCTTTGGATAGCCACCTCACTTGTGTGTGAAGAAGAAGACGCACATAATCCTCGTTCATTTCTTCACAGAAAACCTTGAAGAGTCTCTCAGTTTTCGGATGAGATTTGATGAAGTTGATCACTTTTATGCACTTTTTCATCACATCGTTGAGCTCCGGAGTTAGGCCCTGCGCCGCCAAATTCTCTCTGTGAAGAACACAGTGCACGGTGATCATCTCAGGGTAATCATCTTTGAGAAGTTTCAACACACCATTCCTACGTCCCATCATGGTGGGAGCACCATTGGCAGCAGTGGAAACGATGTTTGAGATTGGAGGTTCATTAGAATCCAGAAAGGTTTTCACGACACTATAAATATCCCCGGCGGTAGAAGTGGTTCCCTCGTACTCCGAAAATATTTTGGGCAGCATGGCCTACGAAATGGGGTACACACGTACCCCATAGATTTTTTATGTTTTATTGATATCTGTGGTGGAGATTATTGCTGAATAAGATAAAATAATAATCTCTACATTAGCACCTGTTGATCTGATCACTTAAGAGTCCTCAGTTGAAAGAAAAAAAGACAAAATTAAATGAAAAATCAAAAGCATCTATTTTTCAAATTGAACAGGTAACTTACTACCGGAGACAATCACAGGAAAGCAGAAAATTTGACTGCGAACAAAAATATCTATTTTTTGAATTAGGTAAGTGTTTTACGACTGTAAAGAATCACAGTAAACCATAAAATGTGGCTGCGAACAAGAAAATTTATTCTAAAATTGAACAAGTGTTTTACGACTGAAAACAATCACGGCAAACCAGAAAATTTGGTTGCGAATGATCCGCACAGACATACATGTTGCATTTGTGGCAACGATTTCGACTCTTGCGGTCCTTCTCTCTGCCACACTTTTGACATCGTCCAGTTCCGAAATTCGTCGGTGGTTCTGAGTCCAATGAAGCGTCCAAAAGCCCGCGTCTTTGCGCTGCTTCACGCAAGTACGTAGGTACACCGACAAATGAAGTGGCTTTCCACTTGTTGATTCGGTTTTTCATTTGTTCTGCAATCAACTGTTCTGCGAGGCATTCAAGGCGCAATCGGCGTTGACGTTTCTTATTTCTTTGAAAATTACATGAAAGTTACATGAAAGATGAATTGTATGCGTGAGTGTTGCATGACTCGCTTCACACAACCTTGATGATCATGACGGTTTCGATACATTTCGTGGAAATGAATTTCTGCTAATCTTTCTCTGAAAAGCTGACGAGAAGGCCTACATGAAATACCATCACGGCCGTAACAAGGCTTTCCTGCGGTCGTGGGCAAGACCATATTTTGTACCGCCAGGCCCCAGTTATAATTTTTACCCTACCACTGAGGCGCAATTATAATGGAAACCTGCGCCCCTAGGCAGACCCCCCCTCCCCCCCCCCATCTTGCTACGGGCACGAATGCAACGAGAAAAATGTAAATCCAATAAAAACTGAACATCTGATATCATTTTCTCATTTAGTCAAGCTGAATGAGAAGTTACGTGGACATAGTTTGATTTTTTATCTTGATGATGCATGAAGAAAAAAGTGACCATGGACACCGAAAAGGGGTACACGTGTACCCCACATGTAATAAGTCGTTGAAAACTCTTAATAAAATGAAACTTATCCTAATTTCAAATACCGTGTTATATAAAACAAGTTAAGATATTTAAACACTCCGGAGTAAATTTATCAAGAAAACATATGTTCATAGATATCTGCAAATTATTATAGCTGGGGTACACCTGTACCCCATTTCGTAGTGCGAGGGTTGATGATTCACAAAACAGCATCTCCTCCACAAACGTTGAGTTGAGTTGGAACCTGGCGTAAGCAAGTAGAAGGCACTCACTGTCTCGGACCGTTGTTTCGTCGAGGGCGAGAGAGAATTTGTTTTTTGAAGGACTTTCACCAATTTCGACTGAAGATGATCCGCGATTTCATCAATCCGACGTCAAACGGTATCATTGCTAAGAGGCAACGCAGCAAGTTCCCGTTGGGCCTGTTTACTCTCCTGCATCGTACGCAGGAAGATTTTGAAGGCCAGCTTCAGCAGTTTTTCACCAACAGTGTGGGGTCGACCTTGCTTTCCGAGGAGATAACTGAGTTCGCAACTTGCTTGGAGGCCGCGGTCAGTTAAATTGGTTGCAGATTTAAACAGCAATTCTAGTTTCTGCTCTTTTGATTTTAACGATTTATCCCGGAGGCGTTTAAAATAATCGAGGGGCTTGTTCCGGTGCTCGGGATGAACTTTTGTAATATGTTCATCGAGCTTCACTGGCCGCATTGAGTCATTGCAAAATGATCTGTAGCACAACAAACAGTACGGTCTTGTTTGGTCAGAAACATCACTGATAAATCCAAATTTCAAGTAGTCCGTGGAATATTGGCGAACTTTCCTTTTACTGTCTGATGACAATTGATCTACATCCTTGCGTTTGAAGAAATCACAACATAAACTGGCTCAGTTTTTGTCACAAATTGACTGAAGAAATGCGAACTCTATGTGCGGAAGGATCTAATTAACAAACGCATTGGCTTATCGTGCGTTAACTGCAATCGGACGCAGTAGGATAAGAACAGCATCGGAAGCAGTAGGAAAAGAACAGTTAGTTCTTGGGCCAATCAGAATTGTTCTCGACGCATAAGAGAACAGTGACTGTGTGTGTACGTGACACACGAAAGCAGGTGTGTCGCGCACCAAATATAGGCGAGAGAACAGCACGCACTTGGTAGAGTCCATAGAAATAAATTCCTGTGCATGAGCGGTTGGTGGCAAAGTAACAAGAATTCATTTCTATGGTAGAGTCTAACAAAGCAGCTAGACTGGCCTAACGTGTGTCTCTACCGCACACCCGATTGTACGCGCGTGTAGGAGGGAAAGCATCATGCTTTATGTGTTGTACACATATGTATACATTATTTTAAACCGAGTTCTGAAAATTTAGTAGCACTTTATCTACGATATTTCAGGTAGTTTCAATCCTCCCCAAATCCCCCCCTCACTGTTTAAATTCCTCCCCTAGGCGTCCAAGTGGACCCCTTTGAGAAACATTGCTCTAGACAGATAGGTTGAAATTGGCTCATACACGTACATAATCAGGCCACCAATCCTAAATTAGACTACCATACAAATAGACTGTCAATAAGCATAATCAACATTTTAGAGAACAGGTTGCCTGCCAGCACAGCATGTAGTATATTTATGTACATTAGGAGTTAGGACGCATGAGCCTACACATGCCTATGCGCTAAACTCACGTGCTACACCTCCGCGTTATTTGCTAATTTTGCGATTTTTCTTCTAACAACTTTTTCAGAACTGAGGCATTTGAGATATCATGAACATATTTCTTGCACATGCTACTGAAAAATATCATTGAAATTTCGGAAATCTGATTCATGTACGTGCGAACGGTGAGATTTTACGAAGAAGTAATCTAAAAAGTAATGATATTCATCGATAGTCTAAGCACCGTCCTTTCATTTTTTTTAAAGAAAGATACTATTTTCTTAGACAATTATTCAGTTTCAGTTATAACTTGTGTAACCTGGAAAAATGGTATTCTTCGCTATTCTCACAAATAAAGTTTTTACATGAAAATTTAAAAACTATTCAGTTTGATCTCATACAATACCCTCCAGCAAGGAATGTATAGTTGAAGCACAGATGCGTTTGGTGGAAAAGACTTCCCATGATAAATTTTACTCAAAAACTTTGCAGCTTCAGGGATGTCGAACTTTGCCAACTCACTATTTGTGACAGTACACTCAAGACAAAAATCACATTTTTTACATTTCAGGAGTGAAGGGCAGCAAGTACCACTTACATTATCTCGATTATCAGGATTCATATTGATATCAGTTTTTGTATGAAAGCATTCTCCTACATACACTTCATCTTCTGTGGTTGACTGCATGATATTTTATCATCAGCATTTCTCAGAATAAATCCAGAAAACTTCAATAACGTTATTGTTTTCATTTTCTTGTCACTCACTCTCTGTAAGGTGACGCATGGAGATAAAATAATATGCACCAGTCATTTGACGTATCCAGCTAAAACCGTTCTCAATGTTATCTGGCTGTGCTTATCCGAGCATTGCTCATTAGTCTCAGAAGAGTCTCTATCACAGGTCGGATCGCTCGATAACTGTTCAGACCTCCTTATAGAAGTAGCTACTCAGGTTGTAAATGCTTATTGTGTCCATCATGATTGTTTTCATGAAATTGAATGCAAAGAAGGATCTCCGTACAGTTCACTTTTCTGTTTCCCCTCATTTCAGGACATTCATAGTGTGGAAATCGGTGGCTTCTCTTTTCCTCTCGACACTGTCCCTTACATAACAATGGTCTATGCTTTGGTTGGATCTTCCGTCCGCTGAATTCGGCTTCACCAGCAACTTTGTCAGTCTTTCCCAAGCATTACATGATTTAATCCGATTTCAAATTTCTATCACTGGCTGGTCATCGAGAGATTATCCAGAAGTCATCAGATTGACAACTTTGGCAAACTTGTGATAGATGACAGATAGATTATGTGCTGCCTGGAATGGATATCTCTCTGTGATAGATGCAAATATTCGCAGATTTTTCGACAGTCAATTATGAAAAGATGCTGAGGGGAAGATTTCAACTTATGATCGCCATTTTTAGTCCATTATCGTTTTGAGATGTCACAAACCCACTTGTGTTTCCATTGCCAGGACATATGCTTGAAAACGTGGCCACGCCGGATCGCGGCTTTGTAGTTGTTTGGAGAAGCATCTACACAGATAAAGGAATTTTGATGGCACTGTACTTTAGATCACGCTTTTCCATTTCTTTAATTTTTCTTCATTGCTTGCCATGATGATACATGTCCTTCGTGGTAGCATTGGTCAGATTCATGGAATTGAAGGTTACACAAGACGTCACACAAGGCTACACAAGAATGTTTAGTTGGGATATAATACTTTCAATTAAATTGATGCAATCAAAAAGTCAAATTTATTTGTTATGCAGGCAGAGGAATGTATTTGTGTTAAACCGTCATTGCATTTCTGTTCACAGCCAGCGACGGTATACCGTATTTGTTTGCATTTTGCATTCGGATGAATCGCACAGAGACTCACTTCAAATAGCATTTATCACTTCGATAAGCTGCAAAATTCGATTTTTTGCAACACAAATGTTGGCTGGCCTGATCATGTAGAAAATCATTTCAAATTTTGCCCACCTATCTGTCCAGAGAAATTAAGAAGTCTATGCATTATCTATATAGAGGCTCAAATCAAAATTTAATTGGAATGTTTTAGATAACATAATTTCTGATATTCATTAGTTTGCTCCGCAATTTGATAAGATAGAGGGAGTTTCAAGAAACAAAAACATCAAATGATGAACCTCTACTTATTTACTTCGTTCACCTGATGAAGTCTTAGACGAAAATTCGTGAATAAACAATTTTATCTTGAGACTACGTTGATTTTTTTAATTTATCTTTATTATTAAGTCTCATGGCGATTACTTATGATCATATATATATAAGAAATGTGCGCTTCTGCCCCACTGAATTGTACTCTCCTGCCCCACTTGTACACTCCTGCCCCACGGACGAATATGAAATGTACGCCCCTGCCCCACCACTGTACGCTCCTGCCCCCATGTGCACCCCTGCCCCACTGACTCTCCTGCCCCACGTATGAGCTTTTGCGGAATATGATTGTGCATTGGTATGTACTGTTGTGAAAGAAGTTCTATGGCTGTCACAGCACCTGTGCCTGGTCCGACGACTGCTGTAGGCCCTGGTCCCTTCAATTTTCGTATTTAGAATTAGCTTTTGCGGAATATGATCGTGCTGTGATATGTACTGATATGAATGAAGATATATGACAGTCAGAGAACCTCCAATGCCTGGTCCCTCGATTGCTGTAGGCCCTCAATTTTCGTATTTAGAGCTAGCTTTTGCGGAATATGATTGTGCATTGATATGTACTGATGTGAAAGAAGTGCTATGGCTGTCACAGCACCTCCAAATGCCTGGTCCGACGATTGCTGTAGGCCCTCAATTTTCGTATTTAGAGCTAGCTTTTGCGGAATATGATTGTGCTGTGATATGTACTGATATGAATGAAGATATATGACGGTCAGAGCACCTCCAAATGCCTGGTCCGACGATTGCTGTAGGCCCTGGTCCCTTCATGTACAAGTGGGGCAGGAGAGTACAATTCTCGGTGGGGCAGGAGCGCACATTTCTTATTTATATATATATATATTAGGGTGGGTCCAAAAAAATAAAAGTTCGAAAAGTCTACCTCTCACCCCCGCATTTTGTGACACTTGGTAAGAAACGATCGCACATAAATTTTCAGCTCGATACGATCAAGTTTAGGGGTGCCCCAAAGACCTTGAAGTTAGTGAAAATTGCAAAAAATAGCTATTTTTTAATACTACTTACAAATATACTACTTACACATCACTCCCTGGCAGTTCAAAAATATTTTGTAACTGTTACATATGATATTCCCTTCTTATTGAGGGCAATAAATTATGATATGATGATTTTGTAATTATTAAAGACTCTGTAAGGCGTCATTACATGACGAAAAGGCTTATTGATCAGGTGATGACTTCATATCATTTACTTTTTATCGCATTCTTATATTTTGTGGCGACTATTATTTGATATTTATTACGATTGATATCATTTGTTTTTAAACTTAAACTTAATCAAAGAAATGTTGCTAAAGATCGCAACAACCTCAGCTGATGATCGAGAAGCCACTTCATCCGGAGCGTGCATCAGTATGGTGTGGATTGTCCTCACAAAGGATTTACGGCCCATATTTCTTCGATGGTTCAATTGATGGAAACGCCTATAGACACATGCTTGTCGATTGGTTCTTCCCTCAAGTGGACAGTGATGAACCCTGGTTTCAACAGGATGGTGCGACTCCTCACACCGCTCGTGAAACTATGACCATTCTGCGTGAAAGATTTCCCAATCGATTGATTTCGCGATTCGGAACAATAACCTGGCCTGCTCGTTCACCAGACCTTTCTGCTCCAGACTTTTGGCTCTGGGGCTACCTTAAAGACCGTGTCTATACCCCAAACCCAATGAACATTCAGACGCTCAAGATGAATACTGAGCTTGAAATCGCGTTGAAAACTCCACACATGCTTCTCACCGTAATGGAGAACTTCAAGACACGCATTGAACAATGCCATGTGAACGGTGGAGGACATTTGAAAGATGTCATATTTCATAAATAAAGGTCTGCCTATCTATCATGTTTTCACTTTCTGATTATTCATTATGTCTCATAAAATCTCCAATGAAAGACGAGTCTTTTTCGGTAGTTTCAGTAAATAATTCATAAAACCAGATAACTTATAGCTTTTTAAAAACCGTCAGTAAATTATTGGCCACCCTGTACATATAATCTCATTCTTGCACAATATCGATCGCTTGTGTTGTTCCAGCAACAAGCAAAACACGACAACATATGATGCAAATCTACACTAACATGTTAGAAGAGTAACATTAATCTAATACATAAAATGAGGGGAAAAGATCAATGAGATGATGTTGAGATCAAAGTATCCGCAAAAGTCAAAATCCTTCTTCAAGATATTTGAGATTATTTTCGGGGATTCGGGCAATTTTCTGAAAAAGTCAGGAAACTTTTCTTCACATTTTGCTGAAGAAAACATTCGGGCATTCGGGCGGGAGTAGGATCACTGAAAATGGCATTCCCGGGCTGTTTAGGGGCTAATTGGGTATTTCAATAATATCTAAGGACGATTCCCTGGCTTGGCCGGCACCCTGAGTGAAACATTTGGAAATAGTGTACGAATAATTTTGATTTAGATAAGTATCTGTCGTCAAATATTCAATTTATCAATATATACAGTTGGCCAAAAAAAACATGGCCGCGTGTTTTCTAACTTTTCCTTTTTTTTTTTAAAGACACGTCCTGTTTGAATAGTCACGAAATCTTAGCTGCCTTTGGGCAATGCCGTGAAGTTGTCACTTGAAGCTTCACTTTTTAAAAGCAATTTATTTGGAATTGGTGGGTCCAAATTAGTGAAAACCTATACATTTTTAACGAGCTGCCGGCGCTAAACTGTGTTTACACTAAGAATGATTTTATAATGTGCAGAGAGGAAATTTCCGGCTGTGTCAAAACATGTAGAAGTCATTCCGGTGCAATGACTAGCCGAAGAGCGCTTTATGATCTTTGCATCTTAATGAAAATTGAACCACGACTTCAACACGAAAATCACATTTGAAAATGTTTAGATCTTTTGTGTAATTATCTATGAAACGATATACATGTTAAGATTGGATGAGGAAGGCAAACAAAGACAACATCTTCATCTTCATCTGTTTCAACATCTTAACAACTTACCGTTTGCAAAGGTAAAACGTTCCATCAATGTTGAGTTTGTCCTGAAGAGAAAAATAGTTCAATAAACCACTATCTTCAATAAATATCATGTCGATTTCAACGAAATACGAGACAACATCACAGAATAGTTCATCTCATTTTCAAGGTTTATATATAGCACACTTAAATTCATACATTTGACAAATGAAAGCAAAAAATTGGTAAAATCACGATGTATTTTATTGTAATGTAGCAGCGGCGCATATACAATATATATATTCAATGACAAAATCATATCTTGTAACAAAGTACGTTAGTCAAACAACTATCTTACATAAATTAAGGAGAGTTTTCATGAAACTGCTTTCTGTTTTGCTAAACAAAATATGTTTACAAAACAACTATCGGTCTATTAAAATGTAATGAAATACAACAAGAGAATATACGTCGAAACATAATACGTTTGTATAAGGTGTGACTAAAAATTATTGAGACTTTCATAAGAGAGATGAAATAACATATCTATGGTCCAAAATTTGACGTGTCGTGGCAAAGTAGCGTTCTGGCAATTGTCTGACAAAAATTTGAGTCTCTCCGATTGCCATATCACATGATTATCGCTGATTATCATAGATATGCAAACGTGCGTGCAACGAGGCATTACAGAAGTTACTTTTGAATATTGCATCGAATTTTTTCACCAGGTTTTGCACCCAAACACGAATTTTGTTAGGCGAAACACGTGATAATGTTTTCAATGACTTCTGAACTCCATATGGGTCATTCCACACCAAAACGTCAAATGGCATGTGGCGAAGGTTCTCAGATTTTCTTGAAATTCACATATTTTCATCATTTGGGTCTATCTAGATGAAATCCAAAATATTTCGGAAAAATTCTATCGGGAAGGTCACTTGCGTGGTCTTGACTTATTCGAATTTTTCTATTTTTAGAGAATTTATGAAAAATCATATACATCTTTGATGGCCTACAACACCAATCTCGCAGCGAATTTGAGAAAAATTCTTCTTGAACTGCTTAATTGGTGCCTAACCATAGATGTTCCAAGCGGAATTCATAGCTTTTTCGCTGCGAGAAAATTTGTGGGCCCTCAAAAAAAGCAAAATTCTCAAAATTTTTTTGAAAAAATCGAATTTTCAAACATTTCTCTAAAAAATGCAAAAGTAATTTTACGGTCCCTTCTTCCGCAGGCGACTACAAATGCATCCAAATGATTGTAAAAAAATATTTAGAAAATCACCATCGGGAAAGTGGTTTTTGAATCTTAAATTATATGAACAATATTCAATTTTTGACATCTATGACTCAGTCCTTACAATTTCTCGCCTCAGCTACGTCAATTCTGATAGGTCGAGTGTTTTGCGCTTCACATGATCTATCTGAAACTGTGATCAGAAGTAACTTTCTCAGACGCCACTCACTTTTTCCGAAATTTGACATTTTGATGTGGAATGACCCATATGACAATGAAACTCTTTCCCATTTCACCACTTTCCGCTAGACAAAGATGCCATCCGTGTCCAGTGAGTCCGCTGAAGCTTACAGAACAATTAGTCGAGCAAAATCAGTGTCTATCGATGAAGTGTGGTGCCCATCGGCGGGCTTGTAAGGAGAGACATTTTAGCCTTCAGGATAGTGAACATTTAACAGGAGGTTAGCATGGACTTGTTCATCCAGGAAAAACTGCAGCACTGCTACTTGTGTTTGACCCGAGTTCATCGCGCCTTGAACGGACTTTGCTTCTCAAAAGCGGCGCCATCTCAATCAGGAATCGTCAAACAGACCTGAATAAATGAGTTTGAATAAGTGCTCAAGACGATATCTGATCCGAAAACGGGTGAGAAACAATCTAAGATGTGACTTGTTGCGGTTGAACCAACTCCATCTCTGATCAACAACACGAGTCCCAATTCTTCCAAAACACAAAGGAATTCTTGACATTTCGAGGTGTCGATGCTGTTTGGCAATGGCCTAGGCCTACTCACCAGATTTAAATGATAGGTGTCACGTTGAATGACTCGAATAAGAAATTAGGAAAATCGAGTTTTCAGATGAGGATGTTGCTGTGCTTTATTATATCGATTCTTTCATTCAATCTCCCAAGAGGAGTTCTTGACCAAGGTCCGAAAATCACCTAGACCATTGTGACAATGTGATTGAATATGGTGGAGATCATGTAGCTAAATGAATGTCCCGGTCAGCTTCAAGTAATTTCTAACAAAATTTGGTGAATTTCCATGAAATTCTGACAAAAAATGTGATTAACTGAAACCATTTCTGATTTAATTTACAAGATGCACACTAATTTATTTATGTCGTTGCACTCGAAATGCTAGGGTTTTTCAGAATGTGCTGAAGAAAGGTAATTTTATTTATTTCCATCACATTGTTGATAAATAATGAGCTTAAGCACCATATGTCTCCAAATTATCACCGATAATAACAAAGTCGTCCATTAAATTGATCTTCTGAAATAGTCTCAATTTATAGTCACATCTTGTAATAAATAGTATGATAGTCACCTTTAAATAAATTGTTTTGTTTTCGAAGTAAAAACAAAACATGTGTGAGAAATTTCATAACAAAATCCACAAAGCTGCTTAACGCGATTTGACATCGATTCTTTCGTCAGAACAACACAACAGTCATATTTACTTCCGATGATTTGACCTCAAGAGCACGATCTTCTAGCTCTTTCGCTTTCTCGAGTAGTTTCACACTTTCAGACTCAATGGAATGCAACTCATTGTTAAGCTGAAGTTATTTCAAAAAGAAAATTATTACAAATAGCCAAGGAATCTTTCCGAGTTTTTGAGACCACGCTCATTCACCAGATTGAGCTTCTAAGTTGGGAAGGCTGTTGAAGTTCCGATCTGATGATATACAACTTCCATTTAAAAATCCTGGCCTTATATAGAAGAAACACAACCTACTATTTTCAATAATGCAGTCTCCTATTTGCAACCCCCAAAAGTGCTATTTAAAAAATCCAAAAACCCACGGGGGTTTTTTTAATATGCCAACCTGCTTCGCGGATGTCGAAAGTTAGCAGCTGATCCATGAGGATGTCAAATATCTTATCTATAAAAATCTCTCTTCCGAAGTTTCTATCCAGTTTTGTCGTTGGCGACAGAGTTGGGACACCCTCAAAAAGTTGGAAATTAAACGTACCCGGGTCAAACAACATTTCTTTTGATTGCAGCAAAAGCCTTTGACATGATCACGAGGATGGACGTTCGATAGACTTGTTATCTTAGCTCCATATCCGATGTCAGCTTTCGTGCATTCTTTTAGGACTTTCGAACCAACTTGAAGACTCATTTTCAATTCGGAACACCTGTTCCAAGTTTTCAATTCGCTCGGGACGACACATCTCAAAAGTGAATGTATGAGCGCATGGAGAAAAGAAAAAAATAGAGTCATCGGCTTATTAGCAAGAATATTGGAAGCGCCTTAAAAAAGCCTAAAACTCAGATGACGTCTTGAAGAAGTTGACCTTCGACTCATCTTTTTCGATTTCCAGTTAAATTTAAGTACTCTGATATTATTATCTAACAATACAATGGCACGACCAATCGACAAAACTATATACTTCAAAATGGATTCTTTTCGATACGAGGGACGAATGAATTTCACATCTTTAATCGAATATGACTGTCTAAAATTTCAAGGCGATTTATCCCATCCGCGAGGCATCATCAATAGTCGCATCCGATGGTGCTCAATTAGACAATGACTGAAAAGCAGACTCATTACTGCGCGTGAAGGAATTCGTTCTGTCTTCAGTAGCAAGCATTTAAAATTTTGAAATCAGGTGTTATGTCAGACAGGCAGCCTGCATTTCTCTGAAGCTATAAATCAGAATTACTTAAATGTTGTCATGTAAAACACATGCGTAGGTTTTCAGCTTGAAATAATTTTATGGTCATATCGATGAGATAAGTAACACTTGTGTGTGGGTTGTACTTGTGGATCTGATTCAAATATGGCCGATATTTGAAAAAATGAGAAGAAGAAACAGATAAAAATCAAAGTATAGTATCGTAACTACGTTTTAGCAGAATCCAAATAAAAGATAAGAGAAAATTAATAATAGCTTTGCTGCCAAATCCTTAAATAACACATAGCTACTTAGTACCTACAGTATACCAAATCAAATGTTCTGCTGCTCAAAAACTTAACCCTAACGCAAGCTGACCAACCGAAAATTCGGTGTAGGACCTCTCCTGTATGTAGGCTACCAAGTGAATTTAAAGATGTGGCAACAATGCTTTTATTTCTCTCTTTTACAAGAAAAATCTTCTATATAAATAAGTTCAAACATTAAAGTCTATTTGTCGCATAAGGCTATTATCGAATTTATTGTAGCATAAAAATCTTGCAACTGTTCTACTTTTGAGAAAGTTAAGTATTTGGGGTTTCATCCCTCTAGTAAAAACTATATATTCCTATGCATGCTGCATATTCATTCAGATTATGTAGACAAGAATTGGTATTAATAAATGCGATGAATAAAGCGGGATTGCACCAGATCATCAAACATGATTTCATGCACGTGTAAGCATATGCATATTCAGATGATGTTTTTGCGTATCCTGACCGGCCCGCTTGTGTGTGGGTAGACATTGACAGTCATTTTACCCGAAGCCAAAGGAAATTACCGTCCGGTGAAACTTATGAATACAAATTTCCTGCGCTTAGATTCAGTGCGTCTCCCGGTAATTACCGGGTTTTCCCATCGCTTTACCAGTGCGTCCCCCGGTAATTACCCGAACATCTGTTTACGTTGTTTCTGCGCACGTCTTTTGCTTCTTAATTGCTCTACGTCATCTGTGACGAACCGAAACAGTCACATAGTCTGCAGGAAGAAATTGCAGTGAATGCGTCACACGCAAACTGTTATAATAGACATTTCAATCGATCACAGTTTTGATGCCACCGGCAAGCGTTCCTGCTATTATTCGTCTGCGGACTTGTGCGTATTGTTAGGTTCACGAGCGGTGTTCATTGCAACGACAAGCTCTCTTGTGAAGTTATTACTTTCAGTCATTCGATTTAGCAAACTTCTGTGTGACTCTTCCTTGGTTATGGCATCACGAAATAGATTATCAGCTGAATCAGTAGCCCAAGCTATCATAGGCGAAGATTCCGACGATGAAGATTTTTATCATTCCAATTCTTCCTCGAGCGATTCTGCTTTTGACGATTCCAGCAGTGATTCAGACACCAATGATTTGCCAGGTAATACTATTGTTCGAGGCCGTGGACGAGGCCATGGACGAGGGCGTGGCCAAAGACGCAATCAAGGTTGCGGTCGAGGACATAGTCGCGGTCCTGTTCTTGGAAGTGGGGACATTGCAGAACAGCGCCCGTCAGCTGGCCAGTGCACCAGTCGTGATCACGATAATGTATCTCAAAGCCAACAATTGACTGATGCAAGGTGACAAGCTACCAACAATATGCCGGAAGTTCCGCATTTCGTTGGAGAGGAAGTGATCAATGTTCCAGACAATTTTCGTGAAACTCCTAAAGACTATTTCGAACTCTTCATTGACAATGATTTTTTGGATCTAATAACGACTGAGACAAACAGGTATGCTGAGCAGTTCATGGCTTCTGTCAGCGATCTACCAGAATATTCCAGCGCACGAGAATGGATTCCAACAAATCGAATTGAAATGAAACTGTTCTTGTCTTTGCACATGTTGATGGGAATAACTCATCTTCCTGATATGAAACTCTACTGGTGTTGTAGAGAAGCTCTTCGTACTCCTATTTTCTCTGAGTTTATGTCTCGAGACCGATTTTTCTTGCTTTTGAAGTTTATACATTTCAATGATAACTCTGTGCAACCAGAAAGAAATAATCCAGCCTACGATCGTCTTTTCAAACTTCGCAAAGCGGTTGACATGTTACAGGAAAAGTTTATTCATATGTTCACCCCTGGTACAAATATAAGCATCGATGAAGGCCTCTATTTGTGGAAAGGGCGATTGATATTCAAACAATATACCGGGTGTTAAAAAAGTAACGCAAAATTTTCATCATAGTCAGTAAACAACTGAATCGAGAACGACTGAATGGAACTGATACCATAGAAATCTAGCTACCATAGAAATATTGCAAAACTACCAGACTTGCAGCACATTTATGTTTAGAATCGTCCACTTCACGAGTCGCTGCCATAGTTTCAAAATTGATTGTCCAGCATTGAATTGTACTCATCCACTAATGTCACTCCTCGTGTTCAGTCAATCAGCTTTGCGTATAGCTAACTATGGCTCTACGTTAATGGCTCGACGTTTCACAATCAAAGAGAGAATAAATCTGGTGAAAAATTATTATTCATCTGGATGTAATGCATCTGAAGTTGCAAGACAGGCTGGTGAGAGCCCTCCCCATGTTTCAACAATAATGAGACTCATTCACAAGTTTGAAGAAAGCGGGTCTGTTGCTGATGAGGGTCGTTCTGGTCGGCCGTCTGTATGCAAATCTCAAGAGTTTCAAAGAGTTGTGTTGCAAGAAATTGAACCGAATACTCCAACGTCAACACGTCGTATTGCAAGTCAAATATCCAATACTTCAGAATACAATGTATCTCACGTGACTGTGTTCAATACCTTGAAAGAATTGGGATATAAGCCGTACATTCCTCGATTATTTCATGCCATCAATGAGGATGATCCAGACAGGCGAATGCAGAGTTGTGAGAATTTTGAAGAAATGTTCAGAGCAAATCCTGCAAGTATTGATAACATCATCTGGTCAGACGAGGCCACCTTTAAATTAAATGGTCATTTGAATCGGCACAACTGCATTTATTGGAATGACACCAACCTGCATCACATTATCGAAAGAAACGTCAATATGCCTGAAGTGACTGTATGGTGTGGTATTTCTTCTGTTGGAATAATCGGTCCCTATTTCTTTGATGGCAGTGTTACCGGACAGTCTTACCTTTACATGCTTAAACATTTTTTGATCCCTCGCTTAGCAAACTACGACGATGACGTTATGTTTCAGCAGGACGGTGCTCCCCCCGTATTTCGCAAGCACTGTGCGAGCTTTCCTTGATGAAAAATTTCCCGGAAGGTGGATTGGTAGGAGGGGACCAATCCAGTGGCCAGCTAGGTCGCCCGATTTGACACCAGCAGATTTTTTCTTGTGGGGTGTTTTAAAAGATAGAGTCTACTCCCACAACCTAACTTCTCTCGACCAGCTGCGGTTACTTATTTCTGAACAGTTGCAGACCATTGATGTGACTCTTCGCAGAAAAGTGTGCAGGTCTGTGCGAGACACAATGGCGAAGTGTGTTCTAAATGACGGAAGACACTTTGAACATCTTCTTTGATCGTCTTCTACGTTCTCACTTCTCATTATGATCTATGAATTGAATAAAACTTTTAACAATTAAATTTTGCGTTACTTTTTTAACACTGTATACCAAATAAGCCCGCAAAATATGGCATCAAACTTTACAAACTCTGCGATGGAAGTGGATACACATGGAATTTTCTCGTTTGTACTGGCTCAGATAAAGAAACACCATATCTTGATCCCGCAAATGAGGATCCATTTGTAGGACAGTCAACTGGTCGCATCGTTGTGAATTTAATGAGAGAAGGAACATCCGAATCACTCCTTAATGCTAACCGCAGGCTATACATGGACAGATTTTACAATGGAATAAAACTTTTTACGCATTTATTCAACAAAGATATGTACTGTTGTGGCACCCTTGATACAAGGCGCGTTGGAGTGCCTATAGACATTCGAAATGTAAATCCAGAACCAGGCGAAATGATTGTGCGTCAAACTGATTTGATACTTACGATTGTGAAATGGCGGGAATCAAAATCCATGAAGCCGTGTGCCATTCTTACTTCTCTTCACAACGGAAAGCTTGTTGAAACAGGCAAACAAAAGAAAATGAGAGACGGTTCTACAGTTTTGGTGCGTAAACCATCCTGTGTTGTGGATTACAACAAATTTATGGGAGGTGTGGACAAGTCAGACCAAATGGTGAATGATTACGGAAATGCAAGAAAGACGTTGAAATGGTCCAACAAACTTTTCTTTCATTTAGTCGATATTGCTTGTCTGAATGCCTTTCAGTTGTTCCTCAAACGAGTCCAGCCAAGTAATCGAATTGGAGCTACCCATCTTGAATTCATCTTGCAAGTGGTTGAAGGTGTTATGGAGGAATATAAGGCAAATAATCCTCTTCCGAAACCAAGTGGTCGTTGGTCGCATCCAACTGGAAATGACGCAACTCGCTTGGAAGCTAGGTTTTCTGAGCACTGGCCAAAGGACTTACCGAAGCAAAATTCTGCCGATGGAAAACCAGAACGAAAGAAGACTCAAATTTGTGCTCAGTGTCGAAAGGACCCCAGTCCATACATGGAAAGAAAGGGTTTCGGGAGGCACCAAAAAGGGCTGAATCGAACATCTGCTGTCCAAAATGTCAAGTTGCTCTGCATGTGACGCCCTGTTTCAAAGTATGGCACACAAACAAGTAACGACTACCTGTCCAAATCGGTTGTGGGTTTTGTATGTGAAAAATTTGTACTAATGATCATGTAAAATTCTACATGTGATAATTATTTCATAAACATGCATATTATGTTTCATTAAACATGTTTTAATTCATATTAATCAAATCAGTACATCAATCATTCATACTGAAGATTTATTTTTGCCAATAACAAAAAAATCAGACACAAAAGTTCTACTTTTTTAAAAAGTCATTTTTAGAAAAAGTATGTAACACTGGGGTGTCGGTAAGCCAGAAAGTATGTAGCACTGAAAGGGTTAAGTAGTTCGTTATATACGGCCGCTTATGTTTCATGACAGTTTATGCACAATCTCAATATTACTGTATATTTTTAGAAAGGGAGGAGGAGCTATAGACTTACATAACAAGTACAAGTGAGAAGTTTTGGGAATGGCAAGTATAATATACATGCCAAGTTTGCAATACTGCAATTTAGTCCAATATATTTCTGACACTATACTTTGATTCTGGTAAATCCCTACGCAAGATATTTCATCCCCCGAAACAGAGATTAACATGCAATGACAACTGTGAGACCTGCAGCATCGGAGAGCATGCGAATCGGTGTTATTCTAAGAATCTGATTTATAAAATCGTATGTACGGAATGTGATGCCGTATACATAGGTGAAACAAGCCGCTGCATTAAATCGCGTCTTCGAGAGCATTTTTCTCAGGACAACAGTGCTGTACATCAACATTTCGTGGAGAAGCACAGCACCTCGTCGCCTGAATCTCACGTTCGCTGGTCGATAGTTCATCGAGGCTTGAGCAATACTCAAAAGAGAAGAGCAGTGGAAGCTCTCTACATCAGTCGCCACGACGGCATGTTGATGAACGGCTGTCATGGACGTCATGTTGATTTTTCCATATAGCTTGCTCTTAGCCTGTGTGCACCCTGCTGTGAACTGTGAACTCTTTTTAGTCCTTCTATAAATACCTCGCCATTCTCTCTGCTTTTATTGTGCCTTGATAAAGCCGTAAGGCGAAATATTGGCAATTTATCTAATAAATATTTGGCATCCGCTGAATATCTTGCTTTTTTAATCATTACTACCGGATACGTGGAAAAAAGCTCTCTGGATTATTTCTGACACATCAGCATCCATCTTCAGGGAAAACATATGCAATGCGTCCGATATGCAATATATGCAGGGACATTAATATGCTGATAGTGTCCGAAATACAAGAGGGATGAATTGGCTGACATGGCAGTGACGCTCCTACCTCAGAATTTGTCCATTAGAAAGAAAATCCGAAATATGCAAAATGAAGGTCTATTCGACTGTAAATATGGGATTTATGAAAACTTCTGCTAAATCGCTGTTCGGCGGAGATCGATGAACCCTTTTGCATTTCAAAAGGTTTTGCATTTTTGAAAATATTGATTTTTTCTTCGCCCATCATCAATCAATCACTACTACACATCAATCACTACAGGTAGATAACTCAATGGCTAAGGGATGATGTGGATCTGTTGATGGCAATTTCTATTGCTTTAAGAAGATAGCTAATTTGTTTAAAAAAAGTCGAATGGGGTGACATGTCAGCTTTCGATTTCTGCGTTTTAGCTATTCCTGGTCGCAATGATGAAAATAACCCAATCCGCAGCGGTCATTCAGAAAATACAAGGATCCACCACAATCATATTTACTACCATCATTATCTAGCCAAACCATGAGATGGAAAGTGGTCTTCGTGCAAAATCATCTTGATAATGTTGGCCAAGGGAAAGCTACCACATGAAATTTGATATAAGAAATGATTTCAACGACATAAAACCTACGCTTCTGTCAAAATTTTAGCCGAAAATAGACTCTGATAGTTTGAAAGTAGGCCTATTTGGGCCTACTTCCATGAACTGTCACAGACTATTGTCTTTCTGGTATCAAACAGTGATGCAACCTCGATTAGATTTTAATCGAGGTCGAGGTTGAATCGAGGTCGGTCTCGAATTAATTTATATAATATTGATTGACTTGGATACCGGGTACTTGCATGAAAGGAAGACTGAAACATTTGTGTTTATCATGTTGTTAATCACATTGTGTCAGCACAATAACAATCGCAATATGCTCTATGAAAGTTTTAAGTAGTTAATTACTACATCATGTGACATAACAAAATATGATTTATACTGATTATACTGATTAAAAATGATGATTGTTACCGAAAACGCTCAAAACATTGTTCAATACATGATTTAAAATCACTAAAAAACAATTTTGTAGATAAAAAAGTCATAAATTTAATTGAAATTATCTAATAGCACGAGGACTTTCGTCCAATCTCGACAGGTGCCTACGTTGGACACAAAATCTTGAATACACATATAGATAAGCACACAAAATTTGAATGACTGCGCCAAGAAAATAGAAGCATAGAAATATACTTAGTAGTCCGAACGCCAGGACGAGTTTCTGCATGAACTCAACCGAAGATGAGAGTTTCACGGAATGTTCAACAACCATGACCAAACACAAGGGAGATTCGACGCTAGCGGTCTTTGGAGAAATCCTCCTTACTCAGTGGTAAATGTGGAATATCAGCATTACGGCGGTATTTTACTATTACATGGAGGAAGCAATTGGCAAAAAGCCAAAAAAATTAACGAAGTTATGTTTACAAACGTACATCTTTAATTCTCCCAAAATGCCAAACACTTCCCAGTTCCCAAGATGTGAAATTTTTGGCGTTCAGAGATCGTTCTATTCATTTATGCAGTCAACCTTCTCTTTTGGATGAGAGCAATAGGAAAAGAACAAATCGTTAGGGAAAGTCGATGCGGTCGACACAGCTATCAATGGGAGAAGAGGCGCGCATGAGTTCAAAGTCAATGACATATTGTGATCATGTGTGCGTGTGTTGTACTCATGAATCCCAGCATAGTCATTTTACATGAAGCAATGTTACATGTATGCATCAGCAACTTTCCTTTCAATCTGGTTACATGATTTAGAAATATATTTGCATTATATGATTGAGTTAATTCAAAATATATCGGCTTTCTACACTTACATTACTATGAATTTACATTAAAATGCATGCACATTCAGATTTTTTTTAACAAAGGGCAAAATTTTAATACAACGGCAGCGGAATTAGCGTTTAAGGCATGATCTTCATATCGTCTTTTATCACGCTCTATCAAGTGCTAAAAACAACTTTCAATGTTTTTTTATATACTTGCAAGAACATGATTTGATCAAAATTCTGTGTTTGCCTTACATATGTACATTGCTGAATCCAAATGTGTTTACATTTTGTTAGGGGTGCACCGGATTTGACACTTTTTCCAAATCCGACCGGAGCCGGACTTTTTTCCGAGTCCGGCCGGATTTTCAGCACCTGAAATGCCTTTTTTGCAGACTTTTCACCCTTAGCACAGCTATGAGCCATGAACGAAGCTAGGTGTTACTCAATGAAAAGTAACAAACTGTACTATTTTAAATAAATAAAAGGAAAAAAACAGATCTTCCAATCTGATTAAGCTGTCCCCATCAGAAACCTGTTCGCACGCCTCTTGAAAGTTTCAAGATCGTATTGGTCAGGGAAGGTGGTCTGGGGAAACTGATTCCAAAGCTGTGCCGTGCGAACAAAAAAGCTTTACGAGCGACTCACAGTGCGTGCGCGTTCTAAGCTCACATTATAGCATGTGAGTGCATTAGCTCTGCGTGTGCTCCTGGAGAGGATCTTAGGTTTGGGTACGCACTTATTTACTGCAGAGCTGCTTCTACCGAAATAGTACCTGTAGAAGCGACTGAGTGAGGCAACATCCCGTCTGACGGAGAGCGGCTGCAGCTTGTTAGCAAGTTTTTCATCCATGATATTCTTGACACGTTTCTCAACCCGTTCAAGGAGGTTAAGATGCATTTGTGGGGCGCCTGCCCACAGACGACAACAATACTCCATAAAAGGACGAATAGTGGACTTGTAAAGGTAGCAGAGTCTGTGGTGGAAGATAGCTGCTGGCACGATAGAGACTACCAATGCGTTGAGCTGCCTGCTTGCTAATGGATTGGATCTACGGTTTCCATGACAAGTCTTTCGTAACCGCCAATCCAAGAAAGGAGATGGAATCTTGCTCTCTGATTATATTATCTGACATCTTAATGCTATGATCATCATCATCTCCTTTAAGTCGTCAGTGCAGAATACTCTTGAGTTTTTGAAGGATTGAAGGAAACAAGCCAATTGGCGCCCCATTCTGAGACCCTGCGTAAGTCTTCATTAAGAACGTCGCATAACTGCTGACGTTACTGAGTGTTCTTAGCAAGTCGTTCATTGGAATTGAAGAGTGTCGTGTCATCTGCATACATCACCCAATTTACTCATAGGCAGTCTGGGAGGTCGTTGATGTACAGCAGAAAAAGAGTGGGTCCAAAAATTGACCCTTGAGGAACTCCTGCATTGACAACCTTGGTGGAAGACTTAAAAATGCTGGTATTTTACCGGCTGTCGTTATTTGTCGTTCTTCTAGGAAGCTCTATAACATATTTTTCACTTCCTTATTGATGATTTTTATTTATTTCCAGGATCCATTGTTACATCAATATGTTATTGTAGTATGTAGGCAACATCTAATTTATCATTCATCTGGTAACCACAGCCCGATTTTTTTACCGAACGGCATTAAGTTCTGGAAGGCCACTCGTACAAAATGACTGAAACGCATGTTGCGCTACGTTGTGAAATGAATGTAAATACTGTCGTCTCAGGGAAATTAATAGACTAAATTTTTGTTACTTAACACGTTCTTTCGAATTTCTTTATTATCGACAGGCCTACTTCAAATGACGTGACAGCTTGGTACCATGTTCTTACTGACAATTTTAGTGATAAAACATAAATAATCTCTGGTCTTACATTAACCCTATCCATACGTGCGAGGGGATTCGGCCCCGTGTCGCATTTTGTGCTGTGAACTTCTTAATAAAATTAAGCCACCCAAACTAGAGAGCCGGATTAAGTCAACAGTAATAGAATGCAGACTGTTCTGATGACGGTTGAAGATTTAGATCATTCTGAACCAATGCATCTAAAATAGTAGAGCAAACAACCTTAGTAGTGGAGTCAACACCTTAAATGTCACAATTTTACCATTGGAAATACATAGGATTTTGTTATCCTCTCTATTTCTGAAAAGCAAATGATCTGATCCGGCAGACGCGAAGTTTTGCAGTAGGTTAGAGGTGTACTATGCTATGTGAAAGTTTTGTGTACTACCTCGTTCCCTGCACAACTTCACGCTGGCTCCCGGACTATAAGGTTGTGTGGTAGATCCGCCGGTTTCTGCAAATCAGCAATTCTGTTACCAAACCTGAGTAAATCAGTCTGCGGTTAATCAAACCTGAAAGTAAGAACGAATTTCAGGTATGGCAACATATCTTTCAAATGCGGCTTTTAAACGTTCAATTTAGTAACTACTATAGATGCATTGCACTGTTGAGGAAAAACAAATTTACATAATGTAGATTTGTTTTATCTTCAAATCCGGTAAATCCAGCCGGAATTCCAACCAGATTTTTTTGAAAATCCGGTTCCGGCCGGAATTTAAATTTTCATATCCGGTGCACCCCTAGTTTTGGAGGTGAAGGTATATGGTTGCATGACTTAACACACTGAAGATACATCATGCCAAAAATTACGGCGCTCGAGCTATTATGGAGCAAATAAGAAAAATTATGGAACATTTCTATAGTAATCTGACAACTGCTCAGTCCGACCTCAATCTCGATTAAAATCTGGCTAATCGAGCCCTTGGACAGCTTTGTCAAAACTTAGCTACAGGATCAATTTATAAAGAGATCATTTTGACCTGCACCAGATTTCTCATTAATACCTATTGGAAAGTACCTTCCAAGAATTTTCTGTGGGGGAGGAGTGAGAGCTCTTGCCTTCCCGTGGACTTCGTGCAAAAATTCACTTAAAAATAACTTCAGTAAATTCACTATCAAAAATGCATGAAGATTGAAAATTTTCTTATTCTTGGGGGGGGGGGAGGGTCTTGAGCATGGTAGCCTCACTCGTTGAAGACGCAAGTGATGCGCCTTCATACCAGTCGGTTTTCAAAACTTGATCTGCATCTTAGGAAAACGCGCACACTGTGATACCTTCCTCTATTTACTTAGATGCATTGCTGAAGACAGACAGAATGACATTTTGTTTTAAAATACTTTATAAGCCAGGCTGCAAATATTGGAAACTAGGATATTATCTAGGTAGACTTGAAGGCAAGCATGAACTGGTTGTGGTAAGATTGATCCAGTTTAGCTCTGGTTGATATTTTAATATTAACTGACATATGAAGCTTCACTGAATACTGCCATGTCATCCAACGATGGGGGTGACATGGCAGCTTTCAAACCTTGTCTAAGATTCAAATAAGGTCAAGAACTCTTACAAAATTTTGTCCGATGAAAAAAAGTTGGGAAATACGCTGAATAATACCGGTGAAGCATTGTTTTTCCATTTTTTTTCATTATTTGGATGAGATACATGATCGTCTAAAAATGCTGCCATGTCACCCCATTCTCCCCTCCATCAATCTGCCCTTAGGCATGTCTTCCATGACAGTTTATTCAACTTCCTATCTTCTGCTCTTCTCTACATCTCCACGTATCCCTCACCATTCTTCATGTCGCTGATCATCATAAGCCTTGGTCTTCCTCTTGTCCGTTTTCCCTCCATCCAACCTTCCAAGGCTGTTCGTAGCAGGTTCTCATGTCTAGAATGCCACAGGTCGGTGGTTCAAGTCCACCAAGACGCGCATTTATTCTCCGTCTGTTGAATTAGGATATGTCCAATTCATCTCCTTTTCCTCCTCTTGCCAGATCATCCTCATGATTTTAAATTGATCGATTTGACGAAATAACATAAAAGTACTTACAGAGGTCGAACGTGCGGTGCCGACGACGTAGAACTGAAATAACTGATTCGTTCAAGTAGAGCTATTGACAAAGCGATGAATAAGGCACACAGGTGATACAATGATTATGTGATCCTATTTACCAAGAAACCTAGCCAAGAAAACTAGCCAAACTCTCAACATTTCAATTCTAAAGAAATTGTCTTGAAAGAGAACAGTGAAGGACATGTTCACTTTATGGATTATTCCTTCGAAATTTTTCAGACCTCCCCGTCAGATTCATCAAAAACTGCTGGGCGCTCGGATGAGGATGTCAATCGTCTACAAGTGTCCGTCATGTTGCAAGCAATGCGTGATCATCGGCTAATAATATACTTAAGAAATTAGGCATCAGTTTACGAGTGTTTTCTTTTTGCAATGCGGGATCGGAAGAGTAAGTCATGGTTGAATTCGCAAAAATCTAAATATATAATGAATTCACGTTGCCATTTCTTCATTTTTTATAATGTTAATTTGCAAAAAGAAAATCAACAAACGGTCAAAATTGGACGTTGTAATGTTAAAGGACGATAAAGGTAATGTTGATTCGAGTGCCATGGCAGAACATTGTCTGAAATGTAGATCAAAACGTTTGACTGATTTTGACCTTGAAATTCTTGATAAGTGCAAAGATGCATTGGACACTAGACTGACTGAAGCTCGTTACATTAAACAGTTGATTCCAAAAATCAATCGAAGAAAAGAGTTGACGGTATTTTAAACATCTCTCAACCGATAGCATTGTACAGTATATAAGCAGCCCACATGAGCGGCCAGAAGATCAGTTGGTTTTAGCGAATTACCCCCTGAGGAAGAGCGAACGCTCGAAACGGAAGGGTTGTATATATCTTTTAATTAACTATTTTAATCTGGTCAATAAATTTCAAGGAGAGACGAAAGCTGTTTTTAGCATCAACTCAAGTATGAAGAACCTCCTGTTGGCGGCCATCCTGGAAGTTGACTAAGTCTTGGAAAGAACGGACAAGTTGGATTAGTGCAATAGCAATGCGCAACGCTTGTATAGAGTTTTCCTTGTACGCGAATCGGCCACAGGCGTGATGATTGTCGGCCATCGTGACTTGCATTTACGATGCACTATTTCTGCGGCAGACTTAAACTTCATGATTTGACCATGCATCCATAAATATTTTTACTTGAGATCTTCGAATATTTTCTAGCACCTATTTAGCATTCCAGGATGAAATAAAGATAAAAAATGATAGGACTGGAGCAAAAAGTAATAAATTTGCCAATGTTGACATTCTAATCGGAGCCACATGTGGTATCCACATTGTCTTAGAAAATAAGAATCAACAAGTCGAGAAATTGCAAATGCCACCTGCTATTCCCAACGTGCTGCAATACAATTGTTGAGTTGTCTTTCTTTCATTATTCGTCCGATGAATCCCGGTATTACATGAAGAACAAGCCATTAATATACCTTCGATTCTGCTCAATCTAAGATTTTCAGGAAGCTTGCAATCTCAAGTATGGTACTGATTTACTCACAATCTCATTTTTCACTTTGTCAAGGGAGAAACTCCTTATTTAATTCGATCCGAGACAGATCTTACCCATTTATTTGTTCCGCCATCAAATGTATACAATGATGTATCAGGTGATGTGTGAATGATTTGACAGATGTACTGATCGTGCTGTTGAAGCTTCCGTAACAATGTACTATTCATTTCCCAATTTTGCTACTGAGCGGAGGGCATTACATAAACAAAGTCACCGAAATGAGAGGAGGGCCGATTCAAATTTTGGCGCGAAACTTTTTTAATGTTTTGTCATTATTATCTAAAATTACATGCTTGTCAAAGAAATTGATGAATTATCACAACTATGTTGTGGTTGATTCTTGTAAATTATTTTTTTTATCTAAAATAAAAATAATGCCGAACGAGCATTGTTTTAGTGCACGCGAATTGGCCGGCGCGAATATGATAAGAGAGGTCACCTCTCTCGGTTATCTCTGCAAACTGAAGTAAATCTCGTGAGTTACTTCTATAGAAGATTGCAGAGCTGCATTGTGTTACGTGAATCTCGCAAGAACGTGCTCTCAGCCAGAGCATAACTAATGAATTATTTATGTTGAAGAAGTGTATCAGATATTTATGATTGTCCTATAACACGTCCTGTCGATTTCCAATTTTTGCGCGTATGACTGGATGGAGTGTCGCTAGAAATAGGGAAATTTAATGCAAGCTTCAGGGAGGATATAATCAGTTTCAGTGGCTGTAAGAAATCTTTAATATTAGAGGTCTAGGAGGAAGGTAAATTTCTTGTATCTATTGAAGGACAACGCCGCTAATGGGGAATGTGAATTGAAATTCAATTTGAGAAATTAATGAAATAATACAGGGATCTCTAGTGCCATGAAATTTTAACATGTATACCATAATATCATATCCCACAATGGTCGATCGCTCAGAACCGGTTTGAAAGTGGTAGTTTAGGTGCAATGCTCAGAATTCTGAAGTCCATGAATGTTAAAATAATGGGGTCTTGCTGACAGCGACCAGTGCACATAGCACTTCATAACTGAAAAATTACATGTTATTGCATGTATTTTCACGTTATTACATAATCTGCCTTCAAGGTAAAATACATTTTGTGCAATGCTGAAACAAAAGGTTTTAAATAATTGATGACTAAAGCAAAACATTGCATGCATAGAATCCCTCCTCTACTCGACTCGAGGTTGAGAAAAGCCCGACTCGCAGGGTCCAGGTTTCTTTCCTTTTTACTTTGTGTACGGATTCTACGGGATTGCAAAATGCATGTGAATCAGTAGTAAGGAAATGCTTTCCGCTGCTGTTATGTGAACAAACTAATTGATCAGGCGAGTTAACTCATTAGAAGCTTATGCTCGATCATTCATTTAGTAAAAGATGTTATTCCTCCACGCTGTTGTTTGGCAATATGCGTCCAGCAACACATTTACAATTTTGGTTTCTCCTTAACAATCTCTCCATCGGATATTAGTAATGTACTCAATGGTGAATTGCTAATTTTTAGCTCCATTTGCTGCTTTTGCTTTAACGACATACTTGTCTTATGGTTCGCGGTGATAACGACACTTCAGTTATCAGGAAATTCCAAATGTTTTGCATTTAATGCATTCCCATTGATACTTACATGTTCATCTTGATTTCCTGACTTGTTTAACCCGCTATATATATCTGAGTCGACTATAATCGACCATACATCATTCTGACTGATAGTGGCTAAACAATAATTTTCGGAGTCAATGAAGATGATTTTCATCAATAACTCATCTCTGACATCGCTATCATCACTGATTCGCTATGATGATCAGAACAAATCACACCACTTAATATTTCATTAATTACTGATGGTAGAACTATCAGTTGCTTAATAGTCCGGGAGGTAGCGCGAAGTTGTGCAGGGAACGAGGTAGTACATAAAACTTTCACATAGCATAGCACACCTCTAACCTACTGCAACACTTCGCGTCTGCCGGATCAGATCATTTGCTTTTCAGAAATAGAGAGGATAACACAATCCTATGTATTTCCAGTGGTAAAATTGTGACATTTAAGGTGTTGACTCCATTTTTTCGAATTTTTGCTCATAAAAGTTACACAACTTGGTATTTTGTTGCACTGGTTATTATAGAAATCATCTACAGATCATGATCTTTCAAATGAGCTGTCATTTTGTGACAGAGGATGAAGTAAAGTGTACAATCAGACACTTTTCGTTGGTGTAACTGCAAATTTTAACATAGAAATTTCAGGAAAATTGTTGATATACTTTAACGAAAAGTGTCTGTTTGTACACTTTGCTTCATCCTCTGTCACAAAATGACAGCTCATTTGAAAGCTCATGATCTGTAGATGATTTCTATAATAACCAGTTCAACAAAATACCAATTTGTGTAACTTTTATGAGCAAAAATTCGAAAAAATGGAGTCAACACCTTAAATGTCACAATTTTACCACTGGAAATACATAGGATTGTGTTATCCTCTCTATTTCTGAAAAGCAAATGATCTGATCCGGCAGACGCGAAGTGTTGCAGTAGGTTAGAGGTGTACTATGCTATGTGAAAGTTTTATGTACTACCTCGTTCCCTGCACAACTTCGCGCTAGCTCCCGGACTATGATTATGATAGCGATATTGAATCTTCGAGTTTATCTCGAATCTCAAGTACTCTATTCATTTGATTTGTGTTTTGCATTGTCAAATTCCAAACAGTTTTTGTATCAATCGGTGACTTGAAAAAGATAAATCAATTAGTACAAGATATCATTGAACAAACTTTACGTCGAGTATGGTAGATATACCTCATTTTTGACACAATTAATGAAAATTAAAAATCATCAGCGGTCTGTTCGATTGATTGGAAACGCAGATGTAGTACTGATGACCTAAGATGACATTGCCAGCGTTCATGCTGAACGTATTGCATGCGACGAAGAAAGTGAAGATGGAGACATCTACGAAGAAGTGAAGGTTTTCCATTGCCTCTTCGTGTCCAGTCAAATACGTTCCCAGGCAATCCAGTGGTCCTCATCGCAGACCGAACACATAACATACCGCCATTCATCAGCTGACCACCATTTCCTTATTTGAACAGTTGTTAATCAACAAGATGTAATTTTCATAGGAAGCAGTTACATCGACAAGGCAGGCTTACTCTTTGCAATGTGGACTTGTGCTTTGACTATTTTCCGACTTTTCATCAGCAATGGATTCCAATGATCTGTATTGCTCTATATGATACAGCCGTATGTCAATTTTAAAGTATCTACCTGGGTCGACATTAAATTTGAATTTTGTGGAAATCGGATTTCTATACGTTCTTCAAAGATTGAGAAGGTTATTTGATTAAGAAAAATTACGAAAATCAATGAATAAAAAATCTGAGAAATGACGGGTTAATCCCATTACACACTGTGAATTTTAGCAATTATTCTTGATTTCCTAAATTACAGATATTTATTCGGTAAGTACTGATAGGGTCCTCATATACGGCTGCCTCCTTCCAGTTCCTTCCGGTGGCAACCTAGGATGTTCTCATTAATTATTGACATATTCTACATCCGTCACATCTCCCTGTATCTATTATAATGATTCCATGTCATGTTCACTTTCGAATCTTAATGGGCGTCCCATCTCTCTTTTCAGATGCATTTCAGTAAGTGCTATTTATAACGAGTTGAAGGGTGGATCTTACGATGAGCGAAGTCATAGGTAAGTGAACCTGTTTCTATTACGATAAGATGCCGGTATCGCATGACATGGGACCACATTGAAACACAAAGAGTTACATACCGACACTTAGCGTACAGCCGCCAATCGGCTTTTAAAGAAGTCCTGATGGTATGTCCTGATGGTAGTCCTGATTAGCAGGTGCTCCCATACTTATTCAGTTGGTACTATCTCAATTGCACCCTTCGGAAGCTACCATAATTACACTATTTCACAATAATCAGAGGTTTGAAGCGGGCTTCCAGATGAATGCAATACATTAATGCAGATGCCTTTTATCCGTTTTGGCAGATGATCTCTTTTTATTGTATGTATTTTACTTTGTAAGTCTCGTTGTGATTTCAAATATTGTTGCAGGTTCACCGCTCATTGTGATCTGAATAAAAATACTTCATTTCTTTCTTTCTTCATCGACACCATTGTCCGATTCCAGAGGGCATTCATCTTCAACTGGTGTCTGTTCATCACTCGCACAGGGCATGCATCGCACTGCATTGAGGACTAAACCACACCTTGAAATAATCTAAAATCCCTAAACAAAGAGTTGAATTCCTAGTTCCTTTGCGCTCAGCTGGTATTTGGAATTAATACATAAAGATGAATCACTTAATTTATGTGTGAAAATGATGCGTTTTGGCACTGAAACAACTGCTACATGTAGGCCATTTGTTCATTTTTGCTATACTTGCATGTTAACAATCGTGCTACTTTTTGGACAGGAAATGTACTACTAGGTACTACTTTTTGGGCTTGCACATTTGTTAGACATCCTGTATTAAGCATACTCCCGATTTCTTTCAACTGATATATTTCGGAGCATTTCTAAATATGCTCCTGTCTCACGAGTTTTCCTTGAAACTTGCAAAATTGCACTCTTATTGAGTGACGGATAGCATTTTGTTCACGTAGTAGACGCGCACAACAACAATGAATATGAATTTAAAAATCCGTGTACAAAGCATTGCTGTTGCATAATTTGAATGCAGAGCTATCAGATAGTTTAATTCATGCAATTTTGTCTGAAAGTGCCCGGATAGTTTCCCTTAAATATAGGCTCCAACATGAATGCATCAGCAATTTTTTTAATTAATGCTGCATGACTTGCTGGAAAAATGATTACTTATACTGCAACTATGTATGGTTTCAAGTTGACTTGTGCGATATCATAGCTTAGATTGTTGCAGTCATTCCTGGTGGTCTCGATACGAAGCTGAACTCCTTCATCCGTTTCAAAGGGTACCGTGACGCGGTTAGTTTAGCGCAGGTGGTCAGTATATCACAGATATCATCGCTATATATTTCGCTGTTCATCTTTCAGAGGAGGTCAGAGCGTTTTGACTAATTTTTTAAGTATCTCCAGACTTACATTTAACTGATTGTAGGTATCAAGGTCGAACATGTACAATTTATAAACGTAAGATTGTTGAAGGTGGTCGAAGAACAATGTAACTGGAAGTAGGTATTTGGTAAAAATGCATGAAACTTTAATAGAAATCTCAACCAATTAAAAACATCCAATTTGCATGAGCAGCAGCGCTTTCATTATCAAACTTTTCAGGTGCTTCGATCTACAAAATTGACAGCTGTGTCATTCAAAGTTTAAAAGATAAAAATATAGCAAAAAGCATACAGACATAGCAATATTGTCATAGAACTTGAGCTTGTGTTTAAGTCATTGACTCCTAGATATATAACACTTATGTTACATATCTAGGAGTCCATGTTTTAAGCATAGACTTCTAAATTTCTCTGGACAGATAGGTTGAAATTGGCTTATACATGATCAGGCATGGACTCTTAAATATTGATTACCTTACAAATAGACTGTCAATAAGCATAATCAACATTTTGGGGAACAGGTTGCCTGCCAGCACAGCATGTATGTATATTTATGTACATTAGGAGTTAGGACGCATGAGCCTAAACATGCTTATGCGCTAAACGCATGTGCTACACCTCCGCGTTATTTGCTAATTTTGCGATTTTTGTTCTAACAACTTCCTCAGAACTGAGGCATTTGAGATTTCATGAACAAATATCTTGCACATGCTGTTGAAAAATTTGACGAAGTAATCGGAAATGTGATGATATTCAGCGATAGTCTGAGCATCGTCCTTTCATTTTTTAAAGAAAGATACTATTTTCTTAGACAATTATTCGGTTTCAATTATAACGTGTATAACCTGGAAAGATGGTTTTTCTTCGCTATTCTCACAAATAAAGTTTTTATATGAACATTAATAAACTATTCAGTTTGATCTCATACAATACTTTTTGCTATACTTGCATGTTAACAATCGTGCTACTTTTTGGACAGGAAATGTACTACTAGGTACTACTTTGTACTTAATGTCGGCGGTCACAATTGTGACGTGTTATTTATTCATTGATTATTATTGCCTTAACAACTGATGTGTGGTGGTGAGGGTTTGATCCTGCCAATTGACAGAGTCGCGTAAGTGGCTCGTAGCTCAGTTGGCTAGAGCGCAGGTCTAGTTAACCTTGGTCGTAGGTTCGAATCCTACCAGCCGCACATCTTTTGCATGGCAATTTGATCTATCGTTTATTTAATTTCATTGTTGTTAATTGCATTCACGACATGGTTTAAGATGCTTTGGTGGACAATCGATCCCCGCTACTTGCCTTAATGTCGGCGGTCACAATTGTGACGTGTTATTTATTCATTGATTATTATTGCCTTGACAACTGATGTGTGGTGGTGCGGGTTTGATCCTGCCAATTGACAGAGTCGCGTAAGTGGCTCGTAGCTCAGTTGGTTAGAGCGCAGGTCTAGTTAACCTTGGTCGTAAGTTCGAGTCCTATCAGCCGCACATCTTTTGCATGGCAATTTGATCTATCGTTTATTTAATTTCATTGTTGTTAATACCCTCCAGCAAGGAATGTATAGTTGAAGCACAGATATGTTTGGTGGAGAAGACTTCCCATGATAAATTTGGTCAAAATTTATAGAGCTTCAGGATGTGGAACATCGCCAACTCACTATTTGTGACATTACACTCACGACCAGTGTTGCCACTCGTGGCAATAATTGTTGCTTGGCAATATATTCACAATTTGTGGCAATATGCAATAATTATCTGATAGTTAATTGTAGTTGGCAATATTTTTCAGATTTAAAACGATGATACTGTGAAAAGAAATTTTTGATTTGATGGGCATGTCTTTGAGATAATTAGATAGGTTACGCGAGAATACGCAAGAATTACGCGAGTCACTGTTATATCGAATGTAAAACCTATTATTCACAATGCTTGATCGCTGGTCTCTGAGACTGTACCACATCAATACGAGACATCATTATACTCGAGTCCAATATTCCCACATTCTGGCTGTTAGAATAGCTAGGTATGAGAGGAAGAAAGTCGGTATATTTCATTAACTTTTTAACTGCGGCTCCAGTAAAATTATGAGCTAAGTTTGTCAAATGCGTGAAAATGAAATATGTTTATAAACGCCAGCCGCTATTTTTATACTCGTTCATAGTTTATATCACCGGTATTTTTTTAAGAACTTCCTTTTTAGAATCCCTTTTTAGTTGATCGCTTAGAACGATGGCGCAGATCGTTCAAAGAGATGTCTCGCTTTGAAAGATCTGGAAATTAAGAAATCGTAGTCAAAATAGGGGGTAGCTGTCTCCCCGATTTAAATCCGAGACCTAATCATGAATCCTGGAAATCCTGGAAAATGGTTTTCCAGTTTCTGTAGAAACCCTGGTTACACCGTCATTCCATTTCGGTTCACAGCCAGCAACGGTATGCTGCATTTGCTTGCATTTTGCATTCAAATAAACTGCAAAATTCGATCTTTTGCAACATACATGTTGGTTGGCCTGAACGTGTATAAGATGATCTCAAATTTTACTCACCTATCTGTCCAGAGAAATTTAGAAGTCAATGGTTTAAGTATAGGACGGTATACCAGAAGAAACAGGTAATAGATATGGCATAGTTTCTTAGGAATTTCATAGATAGGTAGATGGTTTGTTATTAAGCATTCAATTTAGGAATAAAGGATTCAATGAAATATCTTTTTTTTAGTTTTTCTTAAAATATTATTTCTGTCAATGATATTATAAAATGGAAAAATGATTCATTCATCAATGTGCTTACTTAATTCAATTTTAATTGTATACTCGGACTCTTTCTCTAATACTAGTTTTGGACTCGCCGATGTATGCAAGAACATAAAGAACATTTTGGTTTGCACAATTCATATTATGTTTTATATGGAATACTTCTCCGTTAAAATTACATTTGGTTACGGAAAATGTTTTGTTTTGTTTTTATCAAACTTTGATTTACGTAACAATCGTTTTAAATTCATTGGAGTTGCTGATGGGAGAAATATTGACATTACTGGAGTTATAAGTATGAACAAAAGGTACAATACTTTCCGGAAAAATTTTTCAAGTATAGTGGAAGCTGGGGTGACTTGGCAGTGTTTTTTTCAAATGCCCATCCCGGCCAAACGACTAAATATTACAGAATTCCTTTAGTACGGGTTGACGGAGAGGAGTATTAGGAACATTTTTGCTTCAGACAGTTTTGCCACAAATTATTGTCTTGACCTTGAAAAATTCAATTACAGAAAAGTTCTAAAACTGCCAAGTCACCCCACTATTGGGGTGACTTGGCAGTGGGGTTGGGGTGAGTTGGCAGTATCATAAAACATCAACAAACTTTTCATATTATACTGATCTAAGCTTGCATTATAATTGCTACTACAAATATCTCCAAATTAGTTGCAAAACACAATCTTGGCAGCTCATATAAATTTTAGCATTATGGTGAATAGGCCTATTGATCCATCCTAAAATCCGTTGATGGCAAAATGGTTCCGTCTTTATCCCGTGACTTCTGCTACCGGTATGCTTTTCCCGAGTCACTATCTGAAGAGAAAACGTGGTTACATGTATCATAGGCAATCTAAAAAAAAATAAAAAAGAATATTGAGGATATTGACGTAACAAAATGAAACTTTCGCAACTGCATCTTCAATTATGCTATCTTGTTAAGAGCATTTTGCACGTCATCACGAGAGTAGTTAGAGCGCGTCACTCGTTGTACGTAGGTCCTTGGCAGTGTACTGCGAAGATGAAAATGAATTAGGGAAAGTGTTGTCACTGCATGTTGTAACTTGAAATGAACCAATCAGAAGACACGACGAATCAACAAATAAGAATTTGTTTGACGTAGATGTTTCTGAGTCATTTTCCAATGGATAGGCTAGGTGTTTAGTTGTGAACTTGTATTAAAAGGTGTGAGTCACCAACACATCACTACCATCAGTTCACATTAAGTTAACAGTTACTATTAAGGACACAAAAAATGATGCTGCCATGTCACCCCAACCTAAGTAGGCCTACGGTTAAATCCTCAGCTCCGGCTAGAATGTTTTACACTATCAGGGTTCATGTATTCTGACCTAATTATAATGTCTTCAACATAGATTTATCTGAAATCTATCACAAGGCGCGGTGGCTCATCGAATTACGTTTTTTCAAAAATTCCATTTTTACATTTTAAGTAGGCCAATAGGCCTACTTTTTTGCTCTGAAAAAGTAGAAGCCCGAAGCAATCTTTCTCTACAGTATTTTCATTTCAGAGCTACTTTAGAAAGTAATAGGGTTTTCGATTTGTGAAGCATATTATTTGCAATATCCATACTGCCATGTCACCCCAACATGATACTGCCAAGTCACCCCAACCCCAGTAAGGTAAGAAAATGAGCTCAAACGCAATGTTAATATGATCTGAATGTTTTTACACTGTAGGTGTCCATGCACCATGACCTAAGTAAAATATCTTTAATAATGGTTTATGTCAAATCTATCACAAGACGAGAATGTCCCAAAAGTTGAGCATTTCCAAAAGTTACGATTTTTGCAGGTAAAATAGTTTTTTGCTCCTAAAAAAAGTACAAGTGCAAATAATCCGCAGGCATCTTGCTCCAGCATCTTTATTCTAGAGCTACTTCGAAATGTATATTTCGGATTTTTGATTTATGAAGCCTATTAACTGCAAGACCCCCACTGCCAAGTCACCCCAGCTTCCCCTAGAGATCCCAACTTTTGAATGAAAAATCTGAAGTCGAACCCGAAAGCATTTTTTGTTCATACTGATCACCCTAGTAATGTCAATATTTCTCCTAAGATCAACTCCTCTGAATTTAAAGCGATTGTTATATAAATCAGTTAAACATAAACGAAACAACATTTTCCGTAACCAAATGTAATGATTTGAGGTGTGGTTCGTGCGATTACATACTTGAAGGACAAACATATAATGTAAACGGAAACTATTCTATGTAAAACATGATATTAATTGTGTAACCAAAAATGTTACTCATGTACATCGGCGAGACCAAAAACAGTATTCGAGAAAGAGTCCGACTACACAAAGAGCATTTCAAGATTCCAGAATATCTTAAAATTAAATTAAGTAAACATATTGATGAAGTTGTTGATAGATTTTTTCCCATTTCATAAAATCAATGATGCAAATGATATTCTACTCCTCGAATCACGGATTGTACAAACGAAATTATTTTTACAGATTGGAAAGAGCCAAGTAAATTGTTAGAATTTATAGTTTATTACTGCAATATATTTCTCCTACTATCCGTAGGTATCATCAGGCAGTTAGTTAATGATTTAGAGAACAAAAATATTCCCAATACAAACGAAATTAAAGATCCCGGCGGGTCAAAGTTATCCCTGTTCCGCTGTGTTTTGTCTTAGTGTCAGTAAATATGAATTAGAAAACATCAAGAGTTAGAAAATATGGAATTATCGTTTCAAGAAGTTGGTCGTATCTAATATCTTAAAACCGTGGCCATTCTATGGCATTTTAAAACAGATAATCTTTTACTTCTTGTTTCATCACAGTTTCCAAATTCTGTATGTTCATTCCTGACGTTTTACCGTGTCCTATCTCAATGCTTACTTACTATTACCAGTTCTCCAATTTTTTTAGCATATCATTCTTTTTTCCGATTAATGCATTATATATTTCCTGATGTCCCATTTAAATTCTGATACGTCGATGGAGGCCGAAACACCACGCCATCGCTTTTTAGCTTATGTGGATATTTCACTCTTCTAGTTGTACATATAAGCATGTTCATACTTAATGATGCTGTCGTAGCTCTTCTGCTTGTTTCATAAGCATTGAGTTTCTTTTTCAGCTACGTGATTGATACGCAGGGGAAAGCTGGACTGGACAGCAATATGATTGGGATGTCTCAATTGGAACGAAGAAGTAACGCTTGCGTCGAACGCATCATAAATAGTCAGTGAACTTCCAAACATCTGCAACGTGATTGCTCTTCTGACGAGACTGAGTAACTGGCGTATCCGATCTGTACACGATATGTATCCGATCGTACACTATGTGATCAATCTTTTCTGTTTTTCTTATCTGATATGTCCATCACTAATTTGAGGTATTGTTTTTTAAGCTCATTTTGGCCATGCATTCCGTTGTAATTTTCTATTAAAAATTGTGCAGTCACCTAAACAAAGGAATATTGGTAGAAAAAAATTACGCACAATGTTTCGAATATCTTGTTCGTGGGATATTAACTCAATGAAATATAGGTTAATGGTCATAAGACATTTTGTGCTATGGATTTTCAACCATCTTTATATTTTTACATAATATTTTATTTGTAATTTTGTATTTGAAAGTTGAAGCTTCAGGATCATTGCACATGAATGCGATGGTCGAAACGTTGTGCATGTAATTCTTCTGTCGATGTACCTCTGGTTAGGCATCTGCGCAATTTATAATTAAAAATTACAATTGTATTATATTTATAGTGTTTTTGTTCTAGAATCAAATGACTTCTCTTTTTATGAGACTAAGTGATGATTGTACACGATATGTGATCAGTCTTTTTCTTCTACTTAATTGATATGTTTACTAATTCGAAGTATTCTGCATGAAATGATTGTTTTTATTTTTTTCGACTTAAGGATATATCCGATTAACGCAACTTAGTGTATTTTTGAAGTCAAAATTAAACGTTCAGAGGGCTGTAGAAAAAAAGTGGATAGAGAGATTTTCCAGTCTTAGAATCGTCAGTAAGGTGGTCCAAAAAACGGCTCATCTGCGGACATTTTATAACGGAAATTAGTCGACTTTTTAAGTCGTAAAAAATGTTACTTCTCCGATTAAATTTCTTTTTGATAGTGGGGAAGGATTGACTGATAGTCGAAGGCATAGCGTTGGACCTCAACTACTTTGCAGTTTTGAATAGCACAACACAACGGAAAGCAGAAATTGATCTTGTGGTAATTGTCTAAACGATGAAGCAGCAGGAAAAAGGGGCTATTAGAAAATGTTATCGAATGGTCAAAATTGAAAATAGAATGTTACCTTTTCATTCAGTGTATACCAATATCTATCCTTGTAGCACTTTCACCATTACGACCTAAATTAGCCTATATCACTTAGATTTCATTATCAATAAAACGTTGTGTATAGTAAATTAATGTGTGACATACACCACTTTTCGCGGTTATGTTTCCACTTCGACGTCGCAACAACCGTCAATAGGCGTACTTCTTGAATTCACGAGAACTTAAATCAAGAAATGATGTAGGCGTATCACTGGTGATATTACCACGTAATTACGGACTGCCCTAAACATCCGTGGTTAAGGGCAGTTTATGCTTCAACGCGCTGCACTAAGAGTCAGCAATCACGTGATCTGATGCTGTCGAAATATGGGGAATATAAAACGCGCGGGCGAGTTTACGCGTTGTCGCTTGATAGCCACGGATGAACCGCTTCTATCTTTGCATGTAATGCAGGGGGCACATGCATTGAACACCCATGATGGGTCTCTTCACTGGTTCACTACAACTTCAGTGCCCACCTCGATACTTGTCGAATCTTCCTTTGAGTGAACGAAATGATTTATCAGTTTTGATATGTGATTTATGATATAAGCTGATCGGGCGCTTACAAATTGACTTTTCAGAAATATTTCAGCAGTTAATAAGGCAGTAGCTTTTTTTGCGCAGTAACTGTTTTAGAGAAACAAAACTACGTGGTGTTTGCCTGCAGTGCGGCCTATAGCGCATAATTGAATTGATATTGGAGAAATAAATTAATTGATATAAATATGCGATCTTAATCAAAATAATGTGGCTTTGAATACAATGCAGCCTTCATTTCTGGTCAAACAAATTGACTTTGGTATGCTTCTAGTTTTGTGTAACCTGGATCCATTTTATGACAACATTTGTCAAAAATGCGCCGTCTATATGTATATAATTCCTTCTGAACCGATTTTCATATTTTTTTCTTCTTCATCCTTAGGATAGCATCTTTTTGGTCATATTCAAATCAATCTAAACAGGTTACTTTATGAAAAATTTAGCTGAAGGCAGAAAATGACGAAGTCCCCATCCCTATCTTATAGCCTATATGGGGAAGAGATTTCGCTGTGATATGAAATGATCTCATGGAAGCGCATACCTTTAAACAGACTAACTCAAGATTGCATTTACTCATGCGAAATATTTTTTGAAAAGAAAATATTTTTCAAAATCCCGATAAACGACCAAAATCCGATACCACAAAATTATCGGTCAGAAGACACATACGGCAGCCTAAGTGCAAATACAAAGCTTGTATGAATACTCCAGTTGTGGTCGCCACAGTGACGCACGCGTAATTACGGACCACCCCAAACGTCCGTGGTTAAGGCAGTTAATTTATTCTTTAACGCTGCACTAGCAATCACGTGATCTAATGCTGTCAAAACATGGGGAATGTTTATGAATGCGCAGGCGAGCGTTTTTTGCACATCGTCCACGGTTGTCCGCGTTGCCGCTTGAACCACGGATGAGTCGCTTAGCATATTCCGTCTTCCCTGAGTATGAAATTGAGGTCCCATCACATTGTTTAGCCTCGACTGATGCATACAAACACATGAGACGGAGTGTATATAACAACTGCTGACATATTTTGCAGCAATGTCACGCGTAGCCGCGGATGTAGGGTCATATGTTATTACGCGTAGTTTAGGCGTGAATTACGCGTAGTTGAGCGTGACATGTCACCTAGTGCAAGATGATTTTCGAATTCAGCGTGAAAAATTGAACATAGAAGGAAATTTTCAAAGAAGACGAAGTGCAAAGTTGAAAAGACAAAAATTACTCATATGGTGAGTTCTAAGCTTTCCCTCAATGGCTAAATGTAATACGGAGTGCCTCATACGCATGTAACCCTTTCAGTACGAAATCACATAGATGCCTGTCCTATTGATACGCGTGTGTCATGAAATCATTTCTCAACATGTCAAAATTTGTTAATACTTGGTCGATGTTACGATGACACGCAATGTGCGTCTATGTTGTGATCCAATTTTATGTCTATACATTTGCTCAACAATTATTGCCATTGTCACCGTAGGCTTATAGTGCACATCGGTAGTACAATTTCAAAATTTTTTCATTGATAACTGCGACCGATGAAGTTGAAGGATTTCACTGGGTTTCCAACAACACATACTCTTTTGCAATTATACGAGTATATCATACACATGACGCTCGTACATATTTCTTGCATGCTTACTTCCCATTGAAATATCAGTCCAATGAAACCTTTTAGTCGTTAAAAGTGAGATCAGACATAAAAGTTACTAGTACGCCTCATGTTTTCCTAGAAATGGTCCACTAGGAAAATTGTGCAGTATAAAGATGCTACCCGGTACCTTTTTTGAGATATTTCATATTATCTACGTCTATTGAAATGTATTAAATGTATCAACATACAGCTTACTCAATATGATTCACTAATTTCAATTTTATCTTTTAAGGAACCTACAATTTTCTTTATTCTTCTGAATTCACTTTACTTTCAATTACTTCTGCTTTCCCAATTCGAATGTTATCGTAAATCAGAAGCCATTTGCTGCAATATATATTCAACGTAATAGAACTTATGAAACGTTTTGAGAAGTTTTGTTTATTACTAATATTTTGAAAGACAAGGAGCGGAAACCTAGAACTTACGTTTTACAGTATATAACTGATTTATGAATCCACTTATCAACACTCTATGAAATGGCGGGCATAACGAACAAGAGAAAGAATAGGCATTTACTTCTGACATATATGTATTTTTTGCCAGTTCAATTTTCACAGAAGCAGCGTAGAGGATGCTATATACGACGCCAGGACAAAACAGACGGATACGAAAGCAGGAGATGTTAGATATGGCCGTCGTCAACATTCCACTGGACAGTAATGAATAGGGAAGGGCTTCATCACCTCACCCCAGTAAATGTGGTCGTATGTTGGAATCAGTTGAGATAGATAGTAAGACAATATCTGGAAATAGGTATGGGAACCGGATATGTCCAAGCTGACTAAAGTAATACATACGATGGCGTTCGACACACGTAGTTTCGCGCCGTGGCTTTCAGGCAATATGAAGACCGGGATCACTATCACTTATGAATGGCATTGACAAAGTAGAATGTCACACATTCTTTCTCCACTCAAGCTGTCCAGGTAGTTGATTGACTTTGGTCTTCGACTCAAGGAAACTGCAGCACCTGAAACGGAAATCGGTGACGGAATTGACGAGCAAATTCGTTAGGATGAAGAGGACACGGACAGAATAATTCAAAATGAAACTGATGGGGACTCGGTCTTACGCACGCATGCCTCTTTAGTGCACGACGATTACTCATGCTGAATTCAAGAATTACTCGTGCGTGATTGTTTGTCCGTAATGAGGGGTCTTGATCACGCCTCGCCCATCAATAGCTCCTCAACCTATCGAATGAAGAGGAGAGTTACTTCGGGTGTGATTAGGTTAGTGTTTATCGCAGCGAGAGAATGCGCGCGTGTTGAGAATGCGCGCCTATTGAACTCGGCCACCTCAAGCATGGGATTGTGCATGAACAGAGACAAACCGACCGAGGGTCAGATTAACGACTTTCTCCATGACCATTATACTGAGCATCATAGAAACAGTAGAGCCCAACGATCGCGCCGCATCCAGATAACTTATTAGTTGTAAAAAATGTAAAGATCATTGTTTAATTCAAGAAATTACCCAAACAATTTCGAAAAGCATACATGGCAAACATCACTATTCTAAGGGTATTAAAACTGAAATTATGTTTTCAATCTTGAATTTCATGTAGTTATCGGATTACAATTAGGCCTAATAGAAAAATACGGCATTTAACTGTAATTCCGTGTAAAGTAAAGGAGCATCATGATCAAGTGAATCCAAACATCAATGTTTCCACTTGATCAGACACACACACACGGATCAAATACATGTAGACTACATGTACACATCACATGTGCGCTTACTCCGAATTATATTTACAAGATCAGATCATGAAATTATCACAAATGATACATAAAAGCTCTCGGTCAAGTGAATCCAATCATCTATGTTTCCACTTGATCATGCAACATGTGCTCGCAGCGCTTCCTTCAACTCATCGGGGCACTACGAGTATGCATCTGAGTGATCTGTTTTCTGGGCCGGGATAATGGGAAACAAAGTGGGATGCGTGCATTTTGGTGCTGCCAAACCGCACCGTCATAACCTCAATGCCACCCACCGCCCCATCATGTCAGAGTATCCGCGTTCCAGCAAGTGGTCATGGGCTGCATTCAGCTGAATAGCTAAACTTGCGGAGTATCTGCTGACCTTTACTCAAATTAGGTTGGCACCCACGCTGGGAGTTCAGGATCAGTAAATTTGACGTTTGTTATCATAAAGGAATTTGTTGACAACGGATTTCCAGAACCATAGTATGACCTATGTTTCGCGGTATATACTGCATACCGGTATATATCAGGCGACTAAGAGCTGCATTTTAACCGCAGCATGCTGAAGCCTACGCTTCAACTAAGATGCTGCAGATACCACTATGCAACTATGCACTGATAGAATTCATATTGGACAGCATCTTTTGCTACATCGAAATTTCTTCATGTTCGTAATAGGCTATTTAGGTCGGTCAATTATTGCATCTTCCAAAATCTCTTTAGCGCTGAGACAGGAGATTCGAACTCCTAATGCTTAAAGACTGACACGACACTAATGGATGTGTTCCATATTAAAACAGGTATGTAAGTGATTAATTGTTGGACTGGTGCGTCGAAGAGTGCCAAGAAAAACTTTTGCACTCTACAACCTCTATACGGGGTCCGGCTCATTCCTTGTAAGCAGATAAAATTATCTATGGGGCTGGCCAAGCGGTAACGGAATTTCATTTTTACTGTTAACATGACTGGTACTCAGTCAATGAAGATATGTTTTCCTTTTGAAATGTTTCGTGTGACAATTCGGTGGGGTCTTCAATGACACAGAAAAGAATTTTTGAGAAATTCATTTTCTCCAATGTGTCCATAAAACTGCTCGGTAACGGAATTTCAAAAAGTTAACTTCACTTCAACAGGCATGTAGCACATGTCTCATAACATGCTGTTCCATTATGAAAATGCGTGTGTGATGAATGACGTATCGTTTTAGGGTTTGTAGACAATGTTATCACCAATTATTATCCTAGTTGTGATAATTATTACATCAATAAAATAAAAAAAATAATTGGTGCTACATAGTGACGGAATTTCAAATGTCCATTAAGTCCTATCACGGGATATAGGTTCCCTTTTCTAATTTCTATCCTTACTCCTTATTACCTGGGGCTGGGTTGTCACGTCCACGTGTCCTTAAGGTCCAGGTGTCGACCCCTCGTGGCGCTTGTAGGTCGTGCCCCCTGGATGCTATCGGTTGCAGGTCTCGCCCCTTGGATTACTCCGATAATGACCAAACAACCCACCGAGTCGGGCCGGTTTAAGACCAGAAGAGCCTTGGTCTAAATAACCAAGGTGAAGACCAACGGCGACGAAGATCAAAGAGCCACGCACATCATTTTCTCACTAGCTTGAACCCCCCCAACAAATCCAGGAAGCGACTGTCCAGTAACTGGCGGCGACCTGGTCAGTCAAACCTCTGCGTCTGGTGGCATCCACCGGCAAGTTTGTACTGCTTCATGGTTCTGCACCGAGATGTAGAATATCCTTACAAGGTTGGCGTCAGGAAGGGCATCCGGCCGTAAAACCGGGCTTCATTCAAATCTTCAATATGACAGTTGCAAAGCATGGACGGGGTACAGCCCGAAGTACCCTGTGGGGGTCCTCTTCTCCTCTCGTTAAAACTCAAGATGAGGGACCCGGGCGATGTGACGGCGGGTTTACTCCCAAAAATGATGGCTGCACGCCTGAGGTCCGGAACAAAGCCCGGTTTCTACGTTTTGGTTCGTGGAATGTTGGAAGCATGTCTGGAAGGTTTACAGAAGTCGTTGAAACACTGGCGAGACGGAAGATTGATGTCTGTTGTGTGCAGGAAACGCATTGGAGGGGTGCAAGTGCGAGGCTGCTGAAGGGGCGATCCTGCAAGTATAAATTCTTTTGGCAAGGACGGGCTGATGGACAGCACGGGGTTGGTGTTCTCCTATCTGAAGAGCTTGTTGACAAAGTCGTTGCTGTTGAACGCTATAGTGAAAGACTTATTATCCAATACTTACTTTTTATTTTACTTTCTCCTTTTGAGGGTTGGACGATGTGAGACTTCCCCATCGAGAACGGTCCTTCGTAGTCTCAAAAGGGCCCCTCACAATCTTAAAAAGGCACACGCAATCTCAAAAAGGCCCCTTCAAAATCTAAAATAGTTCAAAATCCAAATTATTTGTTCCTTGGCAAAACACTTTCTCACTACGGTACTTACTTTTTCACTACGGTACTTACTGGCCATGTTTTGCAGTGAATACATGAAGAATAGAGTATCTTAACTTAAAACATTCACACGCATGGTTATGCATTGTGTGAGGAATCTATTGTCAAACGGGCGGATACTAAATGGGTTAAATAATTAGGGACACTGTACACGCTATTGTAAATTGACGATGTTGCATGAACATCAATATCGGTAGTGCCGATATATCGGCCGATATTTGATTTTTTGCCGATAAATTATCGGTATCGGTTATCGGCGAAATTTCTCATATCGGCACATCCCCAGTGTCGACAACGCTATTTACCTTGGTTGTTTGTTGACGGAGTTGTACTAAGATATTTACAACAAAAATGAAATCCCTGTGGTGATCTACACCAGACTGACCACTTCGAAAGAAGAAAAAAAGAGACCTGTAGTAAGTAGTATGGAAAACGCGAAAAATTACACTTCATGGAGTAAGTTGTTCTGGACATGGTAGTAGTTATTAAATTCAAACTAGGTTGCGCATGTCATCAAACTCGAATATTACGCACTTTCGATATCATCCATAGCACATGTAGCAATTAAGGAGTGTCTATGAGACATGCTGATCATTGCAAGCATGCATGCACGACCACAACTACATGTATTTAAGTAAACATTGCCCATGCACGTGCATGAACCTGTTAAATAAAAACGGACAGACGTGTGAAAAGGATATGATGTATTTTGTAAATTGGAGTAAATAAGAGTACAAAACAATAACAAAAACAAAAGGCTGCATGATCGCTGATTAGACCGGAAAAAATTATGTATCACAAAATTGAGATCAAAACGGATTATTAGACTAACAAGTGGCAAAATGACTACATGATAATAACAAGATTGAAAATGGTGAGTGATGAGAGACGACTATGGTCCATGTGAGGCAACTAAGGGCAACTCTGAGACTTGGGACATATGGACTGAAAAGTTTTTCAAACAACTAGCAATTTTCATCACGAATTTTAAGATATTCGGACTTAACACGCAAAGTGAACTTTTGCGTAAATAAAAATCCAAACTGAGCCGATTATTTTGAGTGTCGTCTACAGTTGCTTTTACAACAAGGATTTCTTATCAAGATGTTCTACATCACTGCCCATAGTTTTACTTTATATGTTACATGTTCAACAAAATTTAAGGAACAAAGGAATGGTCGAAGGGAGAAATTCACTGCCTAAGAACGCGAGTTAAAAAATCTGTCAATTACCGATGTCGATACAGTCTCATATCGATCGGAATGGCTTCGGCGTTCCTCTTCTAATTTTTGCCGTTTGGCACGAAGCTTCTCCATATCTTCCTCAGCTTTCTTTAACTCTTTGTCAAACGCTATTATATCCGCCTTGACACTCGATGGATTTCTCCGCTTAGACACCTGCAATTCTCGCCGCAGTTCCATTGATTTCAGCGACACAATGGCTTTCTGTTCTGTCATTTCCTTTGAAACTGCTCTATACTTGCTGCTTGCCTCAGACAAGAGCTTCAACAAATCAGTAGGCGGTTCGTAAGATTCAAATGTATCTCGACTGAAAAAACCGCTAACAAAACGTCTACTGTCGTAGGTTTCAAGAGTGATGTTCGCCTGGAACTTCGATTCACTATGCTTCATTTCACTGAATCCCCTTTCGACAGACATATTATGTGGTAAAATGAGCAAAACACTTTTACAAACGTGAAGCAGCAAAGGGCACCCTCGCAAATGTCCCTTTTCGAAAGAAGTTACCAGGCTTAAATCCATGATACCTTCGGCTTGAGTTTTCACTCGAAGTGAGCTTAACTCATCCTGAACGGTAGAACGAGAGCAATCGATAGCTTCGCACAGCAAACCAAGCCTGTTCACGCTTTCTTTTGAAAAATCTTCGATTCTCAAGAAGAGAACGTAACAATATAATGCACTATGTCCGATGACAGAAAAGGTGAAAAGCGATTCAATAACCGTGAAAGCTGATCTTCGTTGTGCTTGTCCCATTCAGCTTTGATGTCACGAATTTCACTGTCAAGCAAGTGGTCTAATGCAGCGATTAAGTGATGATTGTTCTTCGAGTATTGTAGATTTGAGCACTGTGAGGTTTGAGAACTGAAGCTTCGTGCAATATACAAAATTTTACATACAAACGTATCAAAGCATGACTACTTCGATAAAAAATTGTCTGTCGGCAAGCGACTTGCAAAAATCATTCATGGCATGAAATGATAGCACTCTAATGTTGTGGATCACAAAGATGTAATCCATTGATCGTACTGGCAAATTGAAGTGAATGACTTTCGGCGACGAGGAGTTGATCATGAAGTTCAGGAGCGAAACTTGCGGTCACGTCACATGAGAGTTGAAAAATAGGTGCAATGATATGATGATTTTTCATTCTAAAACCCCAATTATAACCCAGATCACGACAAATCAATATATTCACAAAATTACTTTGCCATCACCAATCAAGTAAAGATTTCGTAGCTGTTCCTGAAAGCAAAATACACTTTTGAGCCAAAGCATGCTGACTTTCAAAACTTATTTTACTCATAAATGATATATTGTGCCATCGATTCATCAATCTTTGAGAATCTTAATGACACATTGTGATTGAATTTTCTGTATCAGGACAATTGATTGATTTGTTTAGATAGTTTATGCATCCGCTTGCATGAAAAGAATATCCCACACTTCAGATTAGTGACTTAAAGAGAGGTTTCTAAAAAAAGAGACCTGTGGAAAAAAGAGACCGAAAAGAGATGAAAAGAGACCGGTCTCTAAAAAGAGACCAAGTGGTCAGCCTGATCTACACTGACAATAAATCGGTTTGTGAAAATCTGAAGTCAATCAAGCAAGTGCACGAGAAGAGATTTCGTGTCACTATGGCGGAGTTACAAGAAATGATAGCTAATGAACAAATTCACGAAGTGAAATGGATTCCTTCTCAATTTCTGTTCCCACTAAAAGTGGTGTGTAGTGATTTAATCAAGGCAAAGTACTTAGGGAGTAGTTTGATTCGTATCTTATACTTCTTTCGCACTCCCTTTAGTGGACTTTTTTCATGAGCATTTTAAGAATTTGATTGTGCATTTATTTATTTTTTTTGGTAGCCAAATTTTTTATATTTCTTTGATACCAGATCTAAATTTTGATAAGAAATAGAAAATCCGGGAGATTTGTTAACTCATGAAGTACAATTTTATATTCTTTTTATGCATGTTTTCATAAGTAGCGTGGACATGATCCAATTGTATCGTCCGTTTTCTATTCCCTTCCAGATTGGTGGGGCCTTTTCTTGTACATCAATAAACCTGCTGTTCTGGTACTAGACATCACTATCTCTCTCATTCGATGTACCTACGTGTGAACTTTTCAAAGCTCGCAATTTTCAATTACATCATTAGAGGCTGCATAGTGCACCAATTTGCCATATTACGAGTCTGATACGAAATTGCATGTAAACTCGTCAAGAAACAACAAAAAAAAAAACGATTTTTGTGAGTTTATGCGTGCATATCGTCGTCGTCATGCAAAAATGGCGTAACTGAAAATTTTCGATTTGGGGATTTTAACAATTGCTGATCATTATTTACATGGCGGATCTGATGAGCACATTTTCATAAGTGTAAGAGATGATTATTTGGGAGAAAATCAGAAAATAAAATTGGCGTATTTTTCTTAAGAAAATTATCTCACAATGAAAATGGCGTATCTGGTTTCTTTCAATTACAATGAAATTGGCGTAACTTGATATTCACAGTTATGAAAAATGAAAATGGCGTAAGTCATGCATTTCTAACTCTGTACTTAATAGATATCACATACACAAATTATACATTTTGGCCCATAAGTATGAATCAATCCATATTCTATATTCTGCTATTTCCTACGGGTATGTATACTTGAACGAGATTTAAAGCAAAAGCGAAGGGGCGAATTCATATTGACGAGTTCAGATATCAATGAATGCATGAAATAGCCATAGGAATATTCATACTCAGTGAGATAATCAAAATTCCGTCACGATAAACATAGTTTTGTATTGTATCGTTCAAGCTCAAGGACCAGTTACTATATATTAGCACTACGGATCATGAAGAGATCTTCTCAAGCTAAGAGTATGAAAAGATATCCTACAATCTAAACCAGCACCTCCCAAATCCCACACTAGAGCAAGACATTATTTGTAACTGATAAAAAATCCTAAAGCAAAGCGTTGACGATCACGATGATTCGGAAATTCCAAATAAAGAACCTGATGTGAGTGACTATTTAATTGAGCAGCCGAATTCTGAATCCATCAACGAGAATTCCATAAGTTCCAGACGCAAAAGAATACCGAAAAACTGGAAGTTCAAGCTGGAGGTCCAATTTGGTAAACGTTGCCACGGAACCAATTGTGACAACAGAGAAAATTCATTATCAGTTGGATCGAATTATCTATTAACTGAAGAGAGGAGACATGAAATTTTTGATTATTTTTGGATGGAAAACAACTGGAACCAACGTAGAATTTATGTATATTCTCTCATTGATACCGTAGAGAAGAAGACGGAAACTGAAGAATCAACACAGTCGCTCTCTACTCTATCATCATTTAAAGACAGGTTCTCAAGCTGATGATAAGATTCTTGTTGGTGCTACAATGTTCCAAAATACTTTCCGAATATCGCATCGAACTATTTCGAAATGGCTAGCAAAATCCACACATGGATTATCTAAAAGTAGTACCAATATTCCGAGGGAAAATAGGCTCATTGGTCAGAATCTTGTCAAGAAGGAGCGCATTGATATTGCAAAACGATTTGTTGATTCTTTGGACAAAGTTTCATCTCACTATTGCAGGAAGTCAAGTGATAAGCAATACCTTGGCCATACGAATTCACGAGTGTACCAAATGTACATCAGAAGTATGTTGTCTGGTTGCAACAACAAAATGAACGGCAAAATGACCCCGTTTCCCTAACAACATTCAAAGGCTTATTAAAAGAAAAGAACATCGAAATATTTCAACCCCGTAAAGACCAATGCGATGTTTGCAACAGTCATAAACAAGGAAGCACTGATGATGAAACTTATTCACTCCACTTGAAATTGAAAGACAGTGCTAGCTAGTTATGAAACGAATAGATACAAAGAAAATGCAAAAGCCCGCGGTGGAGGCTTGATTGCTATAACTGCTGATGTTCAAGCGGTCCGAACAATTCCGAAGTTGAATGCAAGTTTTTTGTATTTTAGAACAAAATTGAACTTACACAATTATACTATCTACAACAACTCTAACCAAGATATCCATTGCTATGTTTGGACTGAAATAAACGGCGGTCTATCAGCAAACGAATTCACTAATTGCTGAATTGATTATCTTGATAATCAGCTCACATGTGAGAAAGAATTGAAAACAAAATTCATTTGGAGTGATGGGTGCGGGTCACAAAATCGAAACTGCACTCTCCTTTCTTCCGTTTCACAATGGGCAAAAGTGAATAAAATCATTTTTTAAATACCTAGAGAAAGGACATACACAGATGGTGGTAGATTCTGCTCACTCAAAAATAGAGAAACTCTAAAAGAATATTGACCTACATGTGCCCGCAGACTACTGTAATTTGGTTATATCTGCAAGGAAGAATCTTTCTCCTTTCAAGTGCAATTATCTATCCTACAGTTTCTTCAAAAATAATGAAGAAATACAGACACGAGCATCCGTCTGACCAGGCTATACGAAAGGAGACCCAAACGTATCGGAAGTGAAAAGAGTATAGATGTGATCCCTCCGGCGATATATTCCATAAGCTTTCCCATGATACTTCAACAGGTTTCACTCTTCTGCCACAAAGAAACCGAAAGAGCATCTCTCAATTACAAGATCTATATTCCGGTTTGATCCCCATCTCCCGAAGAAAATTAAAAGACTTGCAAGAAATAAATAAAGTTATTAATCCAGATTATCATTCTTTCTATGACAACCTTCCCTACAGTGTATAACATATCATGCTGTGTGTTCCATTTTGCTGAATACTCTGATACATGTAAGTAATGACATTTCAATCTTTTCATCATCGAATACTGCACTCCTGTTCTCGTTCTTTTTTAAGTTAGTGAATTTTTACTCATTGTTCCGTGTAAGTTGCTTTGTATATGAAACATCAACATTTTCTGATGAATCATACATGTGCATGTACACAATTCCGCTAAAATAATCTCTTTTATTCATTGCGATAATTTATAGGCTTCGTGTATCGTATAGGCAGGGTTGGTCGGCAAAAAAACCCACCCGGGGTTTTATCGGGTTATATCCGGGCGGGTTTTTTATACCGGGTTTAATCTAGTTATTTCGATTTTCTTGAAATTAAGAGGTAATCTCTTATTTCATAATTATCATTTTATTGAAAAATCAAACTACATTGCACACATCAGTGTAATGTAAACCATGATTAAAATACAATATCATGAGAAAATATCGGTGAGTACTTAATATAGGTTACTGTATTTTAGCCGTACCAAATATTCAGATAATTACAGGCTATCTGAATAAGGAATCATATAAAGTTATTCTCTCACCTACATTTACGAATAGTATACTTTACACATGATTGGCTGTTATCTAAAATTTATAAGTTTTTTTCTACTATTGTATTATCAGAGAGAAAACACATGTGTACAGTAGAGGCTATAAACTGAACTTTATATTAAAATGTATGGTCAAAACGGGGAAGATCTAATGAGTCATTTAAACATCGATCACCAAATATCTGTTTGTTATACCGGTATTCAAAAAGTAAGAAAATATAGGCCCAACTGTTAGCAGTATTACTGATACTACAGCTAAATAATACGCAGATCGTTTCGTCGAACTTTCATATCATAATTTCGATTCATTTTATTTATTTTTTTTTTGATTACCTGAGGATGGTCGTTTGGTGTGGTCGAAAGACCTCGTCCTAATATGTGAAATGGAGGACGCACGCTCTTTCTTATGGTCCGAAGTGTCCGTCGCAGACTTGCAGCCTGCTGCGGTATCAGTAATGACGCGCGCGCACCACGCACGCGCCACCCCGAACTCCCCATCATTTCCGATTGTCTTTTGTATGCGATAATAACATTCATGATCAGACTTGTGGGCAGTGGCTTTAAATCATTGTTTGCCAATATCTATCTTATCTTACGCACTTTCGACTGCACCAGCCACCCAAAGACATGCGACCAGCAGCGTCAACCAAAATGCGTGCGCTCTCCCGAATTCCCCATCATCTCACGAATGCATCACTACAGTCCGCTGTTGACAAATCCAGGCTGGCTGATGTCCGGCGAGTCAGGGATGGACAATGGGCATCATATCAGCATAGGCGCTAAGTTTCTTGCGCAATGAAAACATCGGACGTTGACATATTATTCGGTTTTCCTTTTCCTTTTCAACATTTAGTGTTGTAGTAAGAAACATGTAGATTACGGAATTGTATACATTCCATACGATGATTTTTGAGAAGAGGCAGAGTCAATAAATCAGAAAAATGAATTGGCATTACTGTATTTTAATTAGAAGCATCGAAAAAATGACATATGGAAAAATCCATTTCACCCGATTTCACCCGCCGGGCGGGTGAAATCGGGGTTTTTTCTGACCGGGTGGGTTTTGACCAACCCTGCGTATAGGTAGGTTGAAACTACAGTGAATTATGGCCAAAGGTATTATCTACGAGCAGAAGAAAGTAGCGTAATCAATAAGCAACAATTGAGCTGTGAGACTAAAGGTACTGCAACTCTACCCATATCATACCTGTAGAATTCAGGATAATGACGAACTACGAACCATGCATTCTGGATTAGTTGACTTCTGATAATTACCTCCTAAGGAATCATTATTCCATGGTTTTCAAGTTTCCAATAAACTTTCATATACCTTTCAGATTAATAGCCTTACTTCTTTTTTAATTAAGTCAACTTATTTCTTAGGCCTAATAGTGATAATGCGGTCCATCTAAAAAAATTATGCGTCTAGCAAAGTAACAGAAAACTCAATAAAATGCTAATAAGAAAATGGCGTAACATACCATTGACGACGATTTTTTCAGAATGAATTTGTCGGAACAGATGCTTTTATTGGGAATAAAAGTTATATATTCGAAGTTGTGATGTTGTCCTCTATACAATGGTATTTCATTTGTCTTGATTATATAGATTTTTTCAGAGAAGAACGGTTTTTCGTGATTTTCTCGAATCATGCTTTTTTGAGTTACGCCATTTTTGCACGATGACGACGATATACGAATGAATTAGTTTATAGTCAACCCATCGACTTCGATGTGAATAGCCAAACGTTCATTTTGTAAGTTGCAACATTACTTATTTGCAAAGCTTCATCATTAGCAAAGCTACGACATAACCATCGCCTCAGAAATATCATTTAGAATCACATGAAAAAGAAACAAATTCATGTACTCATTACGTGTTTTATCCAGATGTGCAATCATGAGGGCTGCTTATCAAAAATAAAAACCGGATTGTCAAATCGGAATGGGCCCCCTTTAAGTAAAAAAGACTACGATCATTCGATATCCCACAATCCGATTAGCTTTGAAAGCTTACATGCAGAAGTTGGGTCTGTTGCAATAAAGATGCCAATGAATCCTCAGTCAGCAAAGTAAATAAATGGCATAATATTGCACTGATGCTTTTTCAATCATCAGTTTTTGCCAGGTGTGCTAGAATGCATGTCTCGAAAAACTATTTTCAAAAGAGCTGCTTTTGAAGGCTAGATAGAATGTATTACTGAGACTCCCCCCCTCCCATAACGAAAAAATCAGCACATGTTTCAAAAATAAACTTCATTTCGTTCAAAAATTTTACATATTAAATTAATAATTACATATTAATTAATATGTAAAAATTAATTAATAATTAATTATATATAAATTATACAATTAATTAATTTTACATATTAAATTTAAGAATTAAATTATATTAAATTCTCGTGCAGCTCTCATTTTGTATTAATCATACCAAGACGTCACACGATACAAGATCTCGTCTTTAATGTGAAGATTTTTCATGAAGCCACTGGGAATTGCGGTTCAGCTGTTCAATGTTTGGAAGACTGCTTCTGCGAAGCGGTCTGGTCACAAGAAATACCTTAACACAAAATCCATGGATCAACGCAGTCTAAAAGCTTGGGCTGGTATTTCCTTATGAAGCGCAATTTTTTCTTTCGAGAAACTGACAATGAATGGTAAAAGCTTCCTTTCCATGCTGTATAAAGTGATACCGAATGTCACTGAGGATAGGAGCATCTTCATGCAGGATGGAGTGGCAGCGCACTACTGCCGACCGATCGCAAATTATTTCAACAATCATTTTCCTAAATCATGGATTGACCGTCATGACAGCCTATGGAATGGCTTCCGATATTACCACATTCAATGCCTTGTGACAGTTTCTTCGCTTCAGCACGGTAAGGAAATTGTGCATTGGAGTCATGTCAATCAGTTCATCCTATGCATTTGGATGAACTGGAAAACAAAATTTGCACCGTTTTTCAACAGATTGACGAGCGATTGTGTAGAGACATGCTCTTGCGCTGCTGACCGAAGAATTACATTGTGTTCGGGCAGATGGTGAGCAAGTAGAAGATTAACTGTCATAGAGGTACTAGTGTTGCCAGTGTTAACAACTGCTTTCTTTTTGAATCTAAACTAATTGCCACTAACTAACGCTAATTGCCATTTCAAAAAACTTTGAAATGATCAGTGAGAGAATAATTGATAGGAAAGTGACGTTGGGGCTCACTGTGGGATATCCTCTATATTAACAGGAAAGAAAATTATATTATAAACAAAGTTCAAAAGTAAAGCATCATCCACCACGCTACACAAAAAAATTAATCCATGTCACACAGCATGAATTGACGACTAAAAACTATCGTACATTACAGACACCATGCTATTTAGTATAAAATGATGCCCAGACCACGGAAGGATAAAGGCAAGAGATGAGAGAGATATTTGATTTAAGCCAATACGAGAAATAGTGCACTGGAATTTTAGCCGTGCAGTCAGTATGCTTGTAAATAGTCAGTAACTCATATGCAGATAAATCTTCATCCGAAATACAGAAATCTACAATTGATTAAATGCATGTAGTTGAAATCTCATTGTCTAGAGCTCGTTTTCAAAAATTGATATTTGCAAACAGGAATGCAAATAGCACAAATGTGAGCTGCCGAATTTCCAAGCACATCCACATACTGATGGTCAGAGCGGTGAGATGCTGATTCCTTACAATAGGGCACATTGCAATGATGACGGCTAAGAAGCCAAAAACGTTTACAGTTCCGACTGAAAAGTGATTGTAGGTCCGGCAATGATTCAAATAAAAACCATTCTCTCATCTCTTGTATTTCAAACATAAGAAATGAAAAAACAATGACATATCAAAAAAAATAAACAAACTAGTGACAGCTAGTTTACTAGTTACTAGTTTACTAGTTTACTAGTTACTAGTTTGATTTACTACAAGTGGGGTCCCTCAAGGATCACTATTAGGCCCCTACCTTTTCGGTATGTACATTGCCTCACTTCAGCCTCTGTTTAAATCGACGTCGATGGTGAAATATGTGGATGACATTTCCTTAGTCGTTGGAATTCGAAAGGCGACACCTGCGGAAGATATAAGAAAGGTCAAATCCGAGATTCAGGAAATCCAAAGATGGTCGTCCGCAAATGGCATGCGACTAAATGCAGGAAAGACCGCTGGGATCGTACGGTACCGTGGCTCCTTTCGTGAAGTAAGCGATGTTGGCAACACAATCACAGAAGTACAATTTACTGATAGTGTTCGCTTTCTCGGTGTTATTCTTGATTCGAATTTAACATGGAATTCACATATTCAATATATTGAGAGAAAGTGTGCTCAACGCTTATACATTCTACGGAGGATGAGGTCAGTGACTAGTGAAGAGCAATTCAACATGGTCTATTCCACCCTCGTCCGAACATTGATGGAGTACGCATCACCCGCTTTCATCGGTTTGACAAGTGCAGATGCCAGAAGATTGCAGAAGATCGAAGATCGGTGTCTAAAAATAAAAGGTATTGGCTCGACTGACCTAGCTACAAGAAGGAGCCTGGCAGCTCAAAGACTTTTTCATGGCCTGTCGAACACTGCTACGTTTTTGAGACATAGAATCCCAAATCGCTTGCCTAGTGGTCGACTGTCTGTTCCCTTCTGCCGCTTGTCATTGAGACGCAACTCCTTTCTTCCTTTCATGAGTATTTATATGAATAACGTTTACTGTGACTAACTCCGTATTTGCTCATTTGTAGCATTAATCTTTTTATCGTGATTTGTATTTTAGCACTGCATATTGATTTCGATTGTCATTTAAGTTCAATAAAGACATCTCTCTCTCTCTCTCTCTCTCTCTCTCTCTCTCTCTCTCTCTCTCTCTCTCTCTCTCTCTCTCTCTCTCTCTCTCTCTCTCTCTCTCTCTCTCTCTCTCTCTCTCTCTCTCTCTCTCTCTCTCTCTCTCTCTCTCTCTCTCTCTCTCTACTTTATCAAACAAAGCTCACAGGCCATGGCACAAGTAAACATAGCATCAATACGAAAGGAACTGTTGATCACTTAAACAGTTGCTTGCAAGATTTCAATTTTCATTGGTGTCTTATCCGAAATTTAACCGCTTTTGCAACAGGTAATCACATATTCATTCGTCAACCCCTTGTATTCCCGAAACATTTGGTAGATTTCTCTTTCATACTTTTATTTTTCTAGCACGCCTCTTGAAAGGCGCATTTTGTAGAGAATCAAAGCAATCAAAACTCCATACGAACGTAGTACAAATTTTTCTTCAAGCATTCCCACCTAAAATTATTTCTTATTTCGGAATCTTGATTACTTGCGTTGAGTCCTGTTTCTTCATGATTGACGAAGGAATCAGTGACTTGCAATTGTAGAAGGATCTTCTGATCAAGTGTCACGCGGAGTTTTCGAAAGCACCTGCTTTGAAATTCATGATTGTTTAAAATTGAAGGGCCCCTTCACGAGCTGAATAGGCTCCTTCACAATCTAAAAGGGTCCCCACACAATATCAAGAGGGCCCATCACGTTGTCAAAAGGTCACCTTCACAATCTAAATGAAACCCTGACGATCTCAAGAGGGCCCCTCTCGCTCTCAAAAGGGCCCTTCACAATCTTAAAGGGACCCCTCACGATGTCAGAAGGGCCCTTCACATCTGAAAGGGCCCCTTCACAATCTTAAAAGGGCCTCATAACGATCTCAAGAGGGCCCCTACACGATGTCAAAAGGGCCCTTTACAATCTAAAAGGACTTCATAGCGATCTCAAGAAGGTCCCTACAATGCTGCTCTAAGCAAATTTCTGTTCCTTAGTAGAACATTTTCCCTCTACTCAGTTAAGTTTAAAAAAAGCCGGAATTCCGGTTAAAACCGGAAGAGTGGCATCCCTGGGCGAATCAAAGGGACCTTTTACCACTGCAGCTCTGGTGTTGGCAGTCTGATAACTTTTTTATCATTGCCCTTCATCGGTGGCTATACTATGTTGATATTGCGGGGGGATCCTGACAACCGAATCTCATGTTGGGATATGCATCAAAGCTTTCAGAGCTTCATCCCCTGTGGCATATTATGACTTCTCCCTTTCCAAAGTCCCCTCAGCGATGGCCGCCGCCCCTCTTCGACGGTGAGGGTTGGGGCCATATCTTCACTGAACTAAGGTTTGTTGTTGCAGCGAAAATTGAATTGCTTGGACCAGGTCTTCGTACCGCCTTGGAATAGAGATATCTTGGTTTCATCAGAAAACATCACAGTTTGCTGCATACAGTACCACATTCGTTCAGTGTGGCCTGGTAGCCCCATGGAGAATTTCTGGATCAATAAAACAATGCATAAGCAAGCACTACTGGTCTTCCTATATAGAAATTATCGAAGTTGTGAAGTTCATCCGGACTACAGAGAATTCGGCTGATTGATGTAGGAAACTTATTGAATCCATGCCAATGCAACTTGAAAAATATGGGCAGTTTTACCGATCACTAGACTTCAAGATAGTGGAAGCATAAGAGGCATAATGTGATTTTGCATTATCCATTGTTACTTGAGCTAAACTGTCGATTACAGAGTTTGTAATGAAGTATTAAAGTATTTTGCCGATCGACGTTTTTCACGATTTCGACAAAAATGAGAAGTGTTTCCAAACTTTTGAACAATATAGGCTACATATATACATTTCCTACCATTGTTTATAGGCTATATACACAGAAATTGTGATAAAATAATTTTCCAAATGCTGAATGTAGAGCTCATGTACTGTGCTACCAAATGTACCGGTGCCTTGAAAGATTGGGCGACTTCATTGGATTTTAAATTATACTGATATTATAATTTCACAGAATTAAATATTTTGTTTATCTGAAGCGCGCGCCGATGAATCTAATTCTGTGTATAATTTGCTATCAAAATCAAATTAAGCTCTCCCTCTGTTTGATCAACGTACATTCCTCCAGAAGAATCAATTAAAAGAGAGACCCGACGTTTCGTCTGCCACAGATTTATATCTGCTCAATATCTGTCCGCAATATCTGCTCGCACAAGTATTTACAAGGGCAATCTTCAGTCGTGTGAATAGCTACATTGATGTTATTATGCTCAAACTAAAGGCTGAGGTTGAACGAAAATTATTAAAGAATGTATTTACTGATCGACTAGAAATCATATTTGTAAATTGGAAAATCCCTTTTATTAAAAGGGCGTTAACAAGCTAAAGAATCGAATTCATTTATTGATGCTTTATACCTGAGAAAATCAAAATGAGATTGATTTTCAGGACCTCCAAAACCACTTACTTTGTCCAAAACGCTTCAAATTATGTGCTAGAATGTGGACGCTATCTCGAGTGAGCTGAAGTCCACCCACCGCTTACGTTTATTCATATGATCGTTGCAATGCGATAGGTATGTCGTCGGCATACTATGCGCCACTTAACTACTCGAATTAATGAATGAAATGCTCTGGAAAACCTTTTGACAGCCCCCTGAGTTATCTGTCCATATCTCATCTTTAGTGAGAATTTCACAATATTTGGCAGGTTGAGATTTCAAAAAGTTCTGGAAACAATCTTGATCAGAGATAACTTTGACGCTTTCTCTAATGAGAGGAGTGGCTCTCAAACACTCTGCCTGATCTTACATGAAGGTAGCATCCATATCCTCACGAAAATTTTTCATGAGAACTCATGAAATTTAATGCGGATTCATGAGATTTTTATGAGAGCTCATGATATTCTCACAAGAAAATATTTAACTCATGATGTTCTCATGATGCTTTGATCGCGTTCATGAGAAAATCATGAGCATTTATGAGGTCTTCGTGAAAATTAGCTTATAAGTAGTAAGCATGCTAGCCGCGAAAGGAAATAACCATAAGAAAGCTTATTCAATCGATTAAGATCTTCAAGGGAAGTCTATAAAAGATAAAAATAAAAATATATAGGATGTATCATGGCGATGTGCAACAGAATTTTCGAAATGATGCATATATAATTTGACTTTACAACTGTCATTATTATGCAAGAAGTTAAAAATAGACATATATACAATCACAGTTACACTTACGACCATACTACAGTATTCGCCATGGCATTAGAAATTATCTGCTTAACACGATTTGGTAGAGATGTAAGGTCATTAACATCTAAATATAACTCTCATAGTGTCTGAATCTGTTGGCTTTCTATGACGCTCTTTATTCAAATTCATATGCTGATCCATTAGAGTAGAAATGTCAGGTTTCTATGGTAATTTATAGATTTTTCTTTCATGCAACCTGTAGTGTTAAGTAGGTGAAGCGTCACAAATTCTGATACATCGACGAATTCTCATTGAAATGGGTAGGAAAGCAGACATCAGCGCAACTTTAAAAGCTCAAGTTCTTATTTACACGAAGAAGGTTATCGACAAAATGTAATCGCCGATCGATTGTTATTGTCTTGCTCTACAGTGAATCGCATTATCCACGGAGTGATTTCTAAAGAGCGCAAAGGTCCGAATAGAAAAACTACCCGACGAGATGATGCTCTTTTGAAGCGATTGGTGAATAGTCAACCTTTCATTACATCTTCTAAAGTCAAAACTGTGCTTCCTTCGTTTTCCAACGTGTCGACACGCACCATCAGAAGAATATTACAGGTTGATCTCAAGCTACCGTCTCGCATCGCGTCGAAAAAGCCCTTGATGCCGAAGGCAGCTGTGAAACGCCGCATTGAATTTTGCCGAAAATATGCTCATTGGACATCGGAAGACTGGGCAAAAGTGCTATTTTCCGATGAGAGTACTTTTAGACAATTCAATAATGTGCGGGGCCTTGTCCGTCGACCTCCTGCATCAAGTCCCTACGATCCGCGATTTGTAACAACGACCGTAAAGCATTGCCCACAAATTATGGTTTGGGGATGTTTCTCCTACGGTGGCCGCGGTGGTCTCTATTTTGTCCCAAAAGGTCAAATGATGAATTCTCAACGATACCAGAATGTTCTGTGTGACAAAGTGCCTCTCTGGATGAATGTCCTATCATGCGAGATATTTCAACACGACTCCGCACCATGTCATAAAGCAAAAAATGTGACTGAGTGGCTGAACACCAATCAGATCAAAGTGCTTGATTGGCCGAGTTACTCACCCAACTTGAATCCGATTGAAAATTTGTGGCGATTATGAAGGAAAAAATATCAAAGATTGAAATCACATCCCTCAGTCATCTTGAGGAAGTGATAAAGTCTGTTTGGTGCCGTGACATCAGTGCCCAACTGTGCAAAAACCTTGTATTTTCAATGCCAAACCGTATCAAAAAAGTCTTGAAAAACAAAGGACACGCTACGAAGTATTGATTTTCCTGTATTGATGCTCACTGATTTTCGTGTTACACATTGTTTTATGATATTTTGTAGTCAAAAAATCGATGATACATGTGCATATTTTGGTTTAATGATGATTTCCCTCATTTTTACAAGAAAAAATTTCTAATGCCATGGCCAATACTGTAAATAGTGGTCTATTTTTGCGAATACTGTAATAACATTGTAGACATGGCATGGCAATGCTTTAGGGCAATGTGGCTAGGCCAAGAAAGCTTCAATAACTATATGCGAGAAAAATAAATTCAGAAGTATGAAAAAGTAATTGTTAAGCTATTAATGAGATTTTCATGAGAAAGCTCATGAAATTTGATGATCATGCGAAAACGTTTCAAATCCGCATTAAATTTCATAAGATATACATGTATATGAGTAAAAATCTCAAAAAATCATGAGGAATTTTCGTGAGGGTATTAACCGAATCACTAACCCATGTTTCCAATTCAACAAGGTAATGCGATTTGAAATACAGATCGCTTCAGCTATTAAAAACAGGACTACTGATTGGGTCTCAATTGATAAATTCAACAAATAAAAACAGCTAAATCCCCAATGAGAATGCCGTTTCGATTTTATTCTTGTTGCTACGTAGTACCATGTGTGGAATTGACACGGAAATGACTGTCCATGAAACAATGCAGAAGTAGGAATAGCATTTTATTAATCCTTCCAGCCACTTACATTGGAGAGGCAATATATTTTAAAATTTAGGCTACTTCGATGGATTGTGATCCAAGACTCAGCATTGTTGATATTTTCTTGTGTCTGATCATGTCACAAATTACCTAACAGGAAAAATCATAATCAAACACATCGATCATAATTAGATTAATATATGCACGTAAGAGGTCCGCAATGATATTAAATTAAACTAATAATAAAAGTTAATTTAACAAATCATATAAAGTCACAGCTAAGAAAATCGAATTATTCCACCTGAATGAAACTGTATTGTATTATCACAGCAGTGTGATTTCAACCATTTAGAAATCAATTCTACACAATGACTTATTGCCCGTATTCAATTAGTATTATTGTGACAAATGTCTTTCAGACTGCTCGAAAAATCTGCAACGACTTGCATATTGACCATAAGTCAGCAAACCCGAAAATTGAGCCTCGAAGAAGAATAAATTTTCAAGAATGATTGTATGATATGTTGTTACAGTTCCTAATTGTCCCGTTAAAACGGAGAGATGTCTCGATTAACCGAAGATTTTCCCTTAGTCAAATCGCTACTAGAATCGGGGCATTGACACTTCTTCCAAGAATGCGACTGCTCCGATTCACCGGAGTGCACTGTATACAAAGCTTTCCCATTACTTGATCTGTGAACATTGTTATTGTTTAGTGATGTTACATGCACATATTTTGTTTTGCCTATCGTTGGCTAAAATTTTAAATTGCAATTTTGTATAATAAAGGCCTATCATAGTTTGCAATTCATCACTCTGCGAATACAAAGTTAGTGCTAATTGCAAAGCCGGCCTGAGAGCTTGACCGGGCATGGTTTGAGGCTGGTTCCCATCTCTGCACTGATTACGCTTACTTATGCTGAATAGGCCTACAGTCAAAATGTCAATTATAGGGAGATCAAAGACGCGCATCGAATGATATTTTTAAACACTGTATGCTTGCATTAAGCAATCTGCTTTTGCTTTATGCTATGACATGAAGGTTAATTCGGTTCAGCGAAAGCTAGTGAACGAATAAAATGTTCTGCTCTATAGGATCGTGCATTCTGCAATTGCCGATAATCATAACAGCATTTCACCAATAGGGGAAAACAATTTCCGACAGTGCAGCCTACATGGCTATATCTAGGATATAATGCATGATTTCGTAAGGCTCTCTATGTCCACAGGTTAATAAGTTCCACGAAGCAGGTAATCATTTTCCTGATTGGAAATTATTAACCTGGTGCAGACTTCTATGGAAAAAGTCATGCATTGGTAACAGATAATGCATAGATTTCTTCGGTCATTATTTGTCATAATGACCTCGAGCCTTCGGCTCTCGGCAATTATAGCAAATAATGACCTCAAATCTATGCATTATCTATTATGTTCGTCAAGAAGCTGTTATTGCATAATTTGCTTTAGACCTATTGGCTATCGAATATCAGCTAATGACAATGTACTGTAGGATCAGTTCGCCTATAATACGGTGAATTTCTATGAGGTCTAATTATCATGGCTTCGAATAGAAAGCATTAAAATCAAATATTCAAAATCAATTAGGTCCATAGAAATTAACAATACCATAGAAAGTCCTATGATTAGGTCTATTCCGTGAAGACGTTATGAAAAACATTTCAATGAAATAAATATCTATATTGACAAATGTCGAAATGTTCATACGTACATAGGATTCGATTTCATTATGTCACCTAACAGATTTATTACATAGTCATTCGAAAGATAGAGTTTAAAACCAGAATGTAATTTAATTCAAACAGGTCGTTCTCACAAGGATGTCGGTAACAGAATAAGGATCACAGTTTGAGGCGGGACGTCTGTCTTCTAAATATCCACATCCATCTTCGTTCACTTGGCATGGAATCCTAATTGATGCTCCCCGATTGGCAACGCCTGAAACAATGAAAGTAAATGTTGACTAATTCTTTTGTTCTTAAAAAGGAATTTAAGGTGATTGGAAGAACTCTTTTCGAAAGTGACCTTAAGTAGGCTATTGACGAAGAACCCATTCTCTGAATTATGAAGGCCAATTTTTGCTTGCAAGAAATATTTATTTGCATTAAGGAAGTCATCAACTTATTACTCCTCGCAGGAGTAGATGTAAAGTCCAACCGAGCACGACGCACACACAATATCTGCAAATAATGTTATTATCATACATTGGTGTCATACATCTGGTATCGACATTAAAATACCAGTCTTTATATTATTCACATCATTTATTCATTGATTATTCACTATTGATATGACGATTGGTTCGTGATGGTGGAGACTTCATCCCAGCCACCGATGCTGAGAAGGCGACTGGATCAATCATAGCAGATTATTATTATGCCACCTGTCTTGGCTCATACGCGGTGGCTGATGGATACAGTCACCTCTATTCCATACGGGAGTTATTCATGACTGGCGCCTCCGTGTCGCTACGCTGGTAGCTGCGACCAGAACTGCAGTAGCTAAGTTCAGACAGGAAACGTATGTGTCGGGGTATATCGCTTCACCCTTGTCAAGTATACGACTGCAGACTAACGACGTAAGCGGTGGAAGAAGGGGTCCTTCAACGGCAAAAGGTATGAGTCTTCGGTTGCAAGATGTATCCCATCAACGGCGATTATGGCCGCATGCACTATTGTCAACAAAGACTACACACCTACAGTAAGGACAATATAATGCGTTCAACAGAACATACACCCAAACGGTACGAGTATGTGAAGGCAGCACAAACCTGTAGATAGAAGTAGTAATGGGAAGCCGAAAACATCGATGTGAGAGCAGATATGAACAATCTGAAGTCCACGGCAATTCAGCAGATTTCCAGCGAAGAATCTAATGTCAGCACCAAGAGCTTGGCCTAATATGTATCTGTTAAACACAGTTTCACTTGCTAAACCTCATGCACTTGCGCATCTCATCTCCCTGCGGATTTCACAGGGAACAAAATTGATGCAGTTCATCAATAGCATGATGAATTTACGATACATCTTCAAGCATATTGCATCATACGCAACGGAGGCGGTGCTATTATCATTCATTAGTTATATTAACTAACTAGCATAACAAATACATACACTAGACAATGAATCCGAAAATGAAATATTATGGATCGAAACAAATATCAATTATCAAAGTTTTCTCGTCGGAGTATTTAACCATCCTCCAAAAGTACACGATCAAGTATCGAACTGATTTTCGGACTACAGGCCTATTGACCACAATTGAAATTGTTAATTGCGATTGATGAGAAAGTTGACAAATCAAGATAGATTTATAATGTCACAAAAATACCATAACTGTAATAATCTCAGACAAATACTGTTTACAATTTCGAGTACTATTTCATGGCATATCAAGAACCCATAGATGCACGTCGCTATTCAAAAACGCAAAGCACGTTCCAAGGCGAAGTTTTGAAAAAAAATTGCATGTTTTGTCGACGTGAAGCATAAACGCGAGATATGAGAATTCTCAGGACAAGCAAAGAATCATCTATATGATATAAAAATAAGACATGAAGTATTCTTTTACTAAGTGACAAACTATAGGGCTTTCAAAAAGGAAACTTTCGAAATCAATTCAAGAATTTTGACATAAAATACATTTTACATACATTTTACATTTTACCTACATTTTATTCCCGTAATATTATAATACAAAATGTGACGTTCTGCATCATGATTTTGATTATGTAAGCTTTTTCGGATTTCCGGTTGGATTATGTGGAAGAATGTCATTCATCATACTGCTAAACATCATTCAAGTAATTTCGGGATGGGTAGGACAAAAAACTCACCTGATCTAAATTCATCAATGTTGCATGTTTCATGCAAGCCTGTCAATCGACGTTTGTTGTCTTCACCTTGGCGCGGATCATATGCTTTGATGTGTTCTTTATGACGAAGACTCAACTTCTCTATTGCCTTTTCTATTTCCGTAATTCCATTCTCTTCTCTCATAGGTAGAGTGGAATAGTTGGTATGCGCTCCTGAACCATTCCAATCACCAGGAATCGGTTTAGGATCAAGGGAAATATGAACTCCAAAGTCTTCTGCCACATGATGAAGAATGAATCTTGAGATCCACAAATGGTCTCCCATTTCAATGCCTTCACATGGTCCCACTTGATATTCCCACTACAAAAGAAATTACTGTATTAGTAGATTCTTCTCAACCCTATCTCCCGCAGGTGAATCATGAGCTTGAAGGGAAAGACACGCCTTCTAAGAGCATGCAAAGTAATGACAATCGCTTCCAGACGACATCGGAATATCGATTAACGATGCAGGCGACACTAAATTAGTTAATACAAATTAGCACGCTGTAAGAAATTTGAAAATTTAATTTCAGAACTTCTGAGCATATTCGTTCTGAATGTGTACTTAGAGACTAATACTTTGCGGGATATTCCCTCGGTAATTGCTCTAACTGCAGATTTAGCTGACATGCGCTATGAGCAGGAATGATTGATAACCGCAAGAATATCTTGTAGCTCAGTTGGTCAGATCACAGGTCTAGTTAACCTTGGTCGTAGGTTCGAATCCTACCAGCCGCACATCTCTTGCATGGCAATTTGATCTATCGCTTATTTAATTTCATTGTTGTTAATTGAATTGTTATTATGAAATATTAAACAGTCGCTTAAATAGTTGATTATAGAGCTGTCATATCAATCAAGTTCATCACCTACAAAAGCAAGGAGCAAAAATAATTCGAAATGTACACAGATCTGAATAGCCGCCATCCAATGTCAGGAATCATCAGCAGACAGCACGCCTGGTTCGCATCCTACAACGTCATCACAGCTCTATATTCAATGCATAGCCATACCCGGTGTAAATGTGAGATGCGCATTAGATGATTCCTGATATTGGTTGAAATGTCGGCTACTCAAGTCTGTTCCTACTTTTCAACTGACGGTACAACTAAATATTTGATTATTCTGCTTACAGTGATCACATAGATTTGAATATATATGATTTGAATCTTTATGATGGTGATGATGATGACATTTGTTATCATGAGAACATACAGCATTTAAAAGAAAAAGTGACGAACAAATATCAAGCCCAAATGGACCAAAAATCAACAAAAATCAATATAAATAAAGAAGTCGCACGAGCTTCACACAGCATGATGAAGATAAAAGATCGCGACAATAAAAAGACTTCTTAATCATACCCAGTGCACAATTTGCTTTTGAATCCATTGAAAAAATTGATTTTTGAAATTCAAAGTTGTGCCAACCTTTGTCATGTTCACTTGAGGATGCTCATCAATTAAGCACCGACAGTCAAGATTATTACAGCTAAAATAAACTACATCAGGTTACATACACTAAAATTAAGTCCAGAAGTCACACAACTGAACTTACCTTGAAAATGCCAAAAATGATCATTTAGATTTTTTATTCATTGCTTTGAGTTAGCTCCGGGAATAATCAAAATTCGTTAAACTTGAATATCTCGTAAGCAAGAGCGCGCCGGTACTTCTTAAATCTAGTCATACATCTAGATTGCTACTGGGAGACTCAGGCTGCCGACCAAAATGCAGGGTGGCGCACGTAAACCGCCAGATTTTAAACTTTTATTATCCCTCAAATATTCATCCGATCGTCATGAAATTTCGACTCATACTAGTTTGCAGTATAGGATTTATGAGGATTATACCTGTTGTACTGAGAATTGTCAGAAAATTCTGATTCTACTGACCGAATGACATGTAGTAAAATTGACATACCAACAATGTATCTTAACATGTAAAATTCAATGATAAACATTTATTTCCCTTTATTTCCCCCACGTCTTTGTCAATAATGACCAAAACGAATTAAGGTATATGTCATAGAAAACATTTATTAAATGAAAAACATAAGAAAAAAGTGTTAGTAGTCATTGAACTTCAACGTGTCCTCCTCCATTCTCGAGGACGGATTCGAGTCGCTTTAGGTAGGCCAGAGCAGTTTCTCGACACATCTCAGTTGTCACTTCTTGAAATGCTTGTATGATGCGGTCATTCAGGTCTTGCATGGATGTTGGCCGTGTATGGTAAACCTTGGACTTGACAAAACCCCACAAGAAGAAATCGCAAGGCGTCAGGTCAGGTGAACGCGGTGGCCAGGGCATGTTAGGAGATCCACGTCCCATCCATCTGTTAGGCATCTTCGTGTTCAACCACTCACGCACAGGAAGTCCCCAGTGTGGAGGTGCACCATCCTGTATGAATATGATGCTCCTGCCTCTTCTGTCCGACTGCACCGCTGGCCAAAATTCCTCCTGTAGCATCTTGAGATGCCGATCTTTGTTGATGGAGGTGTCGAAGAAGAACAGTGCGTAGATACCTGATTGGCTGATTGCCGCCCAGACGGTGGTGCGTGGCGAGTGCATAGATTCTTGCTTGATCCAGTGAGGGTTCTGGTTGGCCCAATAACGACAATTGTGGCGATTCACACCACCATCCAGCTGGAAGTGAGCTTCATCGGACCAGGTTAGTTCCACTAAATGGCTCGGGTTGGCTTGGATGCGCTGCAGCTTCTGTTCTGCGAACTGCATTCGGCTTTTCCAGATCTTCTTCGTGTAATCGCTGCACCACCTGGACATTGTACGGATGCCATCCATAGTCATGGAGGATGCGCTGGATAGTGCGGCGACTCACTTGAAGGGCATTAGATGCACGACGGGTAGATGTGTTTGGGTCCTCCTCGAAGTGCTGCACAACTCGTTCCACATTCTGCTCCGTTCGTTCAGAAGATGACCGGTCCCGCTTGACAGTCACCACACTACCACTGGTCAACAGGTTTGTGTGCCACCGCTTTATGGTACGGGCATCCGGTGCTCTCGCGTTCTTGCCGTACTCTGAATGATAAAGTCTTTGTACCTCCACTGGACTCTTGAGCCATTCGTACCAAGCCGCGCATTTTGCTCGTTCTGCAACCGAATAATCATCCATTCTTCTATGTTCGATTCTTTTCAGATAGTGATTTAATCGTCGAATGGTATTTTATCTGACATGGAAGTAACTGAACAATATTCACTTCAAGACTGCGCACAACTCGTTGTGCAGAATACGATTCATGTTAAGTTGATTAACTTGATCTAGATTTTCGATGTCAACAAAATGAGTACATGTCATTCGGTCAATAGAATCAGAATTTTCTGACAATTCTCAGTACAACAGGTATAATCATCATACGTCCTATACTGCAAACTAGTATGAGTCGAAATTTCATGACGATCGGATGAATATTTGAGGAGGAATAAAAGTTTTAAATCCGGCGGTTTAAGTGCGCCACCCTGTGTTTTAAAGTGCTGCCGACATTTAGCCTACATCCTTTGACACACACAATAAATAAGATGGCCGCCAACAGGAGGTGACTTTTCACGGCTCAGCGAGCTCGAAGCACGTAGGGCTGTACATATTTTTAACCATCAGGTTTTATTTGTTGCCAATAAAACTATGAATGAGAGACCCGTTTTTTGCTGAACCATGAAACAGAATAAACGGAGAAAGAGAAGAAGAGAGAATCTTTACCTAGCATCCCTGAATTATATGGAAGCATATGTTAGCAGGTCAAGATATTTGACTTGGTGGTGTTTGCGTAGGCGAGGAGCGCCTGAAGTTTTGGTCTAGATTGTGACGAGCACGCATGAAGGTGTGACTACTGAGGTCAGAGTTGGAGAAGAGTTGACAGAGAAATTTTCTGTGAAGCGCAGGCTGCACCAGGGATCGTCGCAGGGCGTCGATAATGGCGTCATAATATAGCAAGAAACACAAGCCTAGGTGGCACGTCTGTGAGATGCGAAGAAAATAACGAAATCAAGAAAGTGATTGTAAAGGTATTAAAGAGCAAAGGCCGACTGGAAGAACAAGGGAGAACATCCTTGGGTGTTGTTAGGGTAGACGCGATGTTAGGGAGAAATGAGAAATGTTTTGAGGAAAGAATGAGGAGGACGAGAAGATTCAAGCACATGTACAGTTGTGGGATGAAGCATTCAACTATACCAACAATAAGCGGGGAGTTATTTCAAATTGGATAAAAATGGCTTGTGAATGACTTTAATTAAATAGGGGAATTATTTTTTACCAGAAAGTTGCTACACTTGATCCTGACGACCTTGATCCATGCATTCCAGATCATTTTCTTCGCCTATTGTAGTATGACTTTGATTAACATAGAAAGGTATGTATCTTCGTCGCAGCACGACAAATTTTCAAAAAATAATTGACAATTTTTTTAAAATCTATAAAACTATCCATGGAGTAAATATATGTAGGTAGAGTGTCGACTCAAACAAGTATGTGTATACAGCAAACATTTTTGTGTGAAAAGATTCAGTTTTTTTGCAGAGATCACGTTCCAAAAAATTATTTGAGCAGTTTTCAAAAAGCCAAAATTTTGCAAAATTATATACTACTGAGATGAATCCCCTTTATAAGTAGTATGAAGCAAGTTGGATATCAAAAGAAATGAACATCTGCTAACAAGCATCTTAACTAAGCGGAAATTAAGATGATTATCAACGGAAGTTCATGAGCTGCATTAAAATACAAGTCTTAATGAAAAGTCGAGATCTTATTGTTTATTCTTGGCTGAAATTTCAAGTTTTTAATTTAATTTTCATCGGTATAATTAATTAATGCGGACCCATTTGCATCTTTTAAGTTTGTTGTGATCATTGTCAGTGCTTATTTTATCTTACTCTTCCAGTAGCCGGAGCTTGTGATATGATCATGCTCAAGAAAGTGCGATTGATAAGGCAGTTCATTAGAGTGACAGTAATCCATCGCATGCTAATTTTTAACAAACTATATTACCTCTCCACACAAGTTGACATGAAACGGAGGATTTTTAAAATGTTATCATTCCCTCTGCTTTGCAATCACGATCAGTCAAATCCAAAATTTCTCCAGAAGTGTAAAAATGTGCATGCCTCACATGTGATGCTGGGTCTCATTCGAGATCATTTAATAAAATCGAAACTGTATGCACAAAGTGGATTTAATTGTTGCTGAGTTGCTCCTCTACCTAAAATATTTACTTTATGAAACTATCGTACCTGTCCGGGCATTACTTCCGCGTTAGAACCAGCAATTTTCACGCCAGCGTACAGACATGCACGATAGTGAGCTTCAAGAACATCTCGACCGATGGCATTCCCCGTGCCAACACTGCAGTAAAAGGGACCTGAAAGAAAGCAATAATTAACCGCAATACAGTCCTGCTTAATAGGAATCACTGAAACATACCTTGTGGACGAGGATATCCACCTTTTGGCCATCCTAAGGGCCATCCATCTGTGTCCAACATTGCGAATTCTTGCTCTATCCCGAACCATGGATGAAGATCTTTTGCTTCTTCCATTGCCTTTACACATAAATGTCTTCTGTTGGATTCTAAAATATTTAAAAAAAGTTTCTCTAAAATCATTGGATTTGGCAAATAAGCTAATATAAGGCGTACCTGATGGAGTTTTGTCGTGATTGTACGTCTCACATAGAACTAAAATGTTATTTCCTAACCGGAAAGGATCTTTGAAAATTGCTTTTGGATACAGATAAACATCAGAATTGGTACCTGATGCCTGCTCTGTGCTACTACCATCAAAATTCCAAATTGGAAGATCTGAAATTTAAAAATGATTTTAGTCAAAAAATAATAGATTTATCCCTGCCCATTTTGTCTCCTGTTATGCTCGTTTTTGAACATGTGGGCCATAACAAACCATCATTAAGTATGTTCATTGTCATCAAATAGACGATATTTTTACAGTATTCCGGAAGTTTCACTGATAATGAACGCTGATATTTCAATCTTGTTTGACGTAAATTATGAATGAAATGATAAGCGAATACGAGCAATATACTCATTAGTTTCTGTAGCATGATCTTCAAATTTTTAAGATGGATTTATTGTTCGGGAGCTAACACGAACAGGGTGGGAACCGGACCGCATTTTTTTGTACGTGTTCGGCCCATTACGGTTGAGTTTTATCGAGAGGAGAAAGTAAGACATTGATCGAATACATGGCGATCGGAAGAGCGTCTCGTTGTCAGAGCCGAAGGTTACAATTTATTGTGATAATATGACATCGACTTTGGCTGTGCTTTGACTTTGATGAGCTCAGTAAGAGTGCTATTAATGCATCTCAATAGACAGCAGAAGACAATGCTTTTCAACTGTAGAAGGACTTTAATTTCATGTACATTAAGGCAAGTAAAGAGAGTTTCTGACTCGATATAATTTATTGGTCGAAAGTAAAAAGTTATGAATTTACACGTCGCACAGCGTACGTGTCCAGCGCCTTCGGCGTCCAGCGCCTTCTTACGGTCGATCATACTTGGTGTGAAGATTTATAAAGAAGTGAATGGTATTAAGAATTGTGTTGCTTGTTGAATGTGAGGTGATCAAAGTGAGAAGGCAGACTGTAGCAAGGTAATTCATGTCTTCTATTGATTGTTGGCTTCAAGTGTGTAATTTCTCTAATACTTGTAGCTGTCAAGTCTGTCAATATTTACCTAAGTATAAATGTAGTGATAGATACGTAGTATATAGGTACACATGTAATAAATGTGGAGAATGCTACATTGGAAAGACTGTAAGAAAATTCTCCACTCGGCACGTAGAACACAGACGTGCAATAATTAATAAGTTTGCATCCAGCGCTCTCTATGAGCATATTAAAAGCAAACATAATGATCTAGGTAGCATCGAGTTCAGGTCGATTTCATTGCTAAGGTGACGAGCACTCGAGACACAACATTCACTGAAGCAAAAGCTATTACACACTTGAAGCCAACAATCAATAGAAGACATGAATTACCTTGCTACAGTCTGCCTTCTCACTTTGATCACCTCACATTCAACAAGCAACACAATTCTTAATACCATTCACTTCTTTATAAATCTTCACACCAAGTATGATCGACCGTAAGAAGGCGCTGGACGCCGAAGGCCCGTCACGCTGTGCGACGTGTAAATTCATAACTTTTTACTTTCGACCAATAAATTATATCGAGTCAGAAACTCTCTTTATTTGCCTGTGAAATGCATCGCCTGACTCGCTAACTGGTCAACTATGTCATGTACATTAAAGCCATATTACATATCATCAAAGAGGAAATAATCTTTTATCTCACGTGCATTAATTTTTGCATGGCTTTTGCGCTAGTGGACAATAGATGGTCTATAAATCGATGCTGGATAAATAAAATACAACCTAAGATAAAAATAGTGAAATCCCAACCTGCAAGCCCACAGTTGTGCAAATCCGCGCATCTTTGGAAACGCTGCAATTGTACTTAAACGATTACGACCTTTCAGTGGGTGATAATGTTCATGTGCCGGTGGTATGATCTGCATGCATTTCCCAGCCGTATATATTTTCAAGCAGGAACATGCATCACAGAGGGATGCACTACAGATTTGTTAGAAATTCCGTAGCATCGCTGTGGTTAACAAACATGGCGATTGCATGCCAAAATGAGTAAGAAAATCAAAGAGGCTCAAGAAATAAATGAAAGCACAATGCGAGAGGAGACATAAAACAAATGAACGCTCCTGCGTTGGTGAGTAAGTACTTGTTCGAAATATAAAAGGGATAATCGGAAAGGAAATGAATTCGAGTCAGCATGGACCTAGCAGTTGAAATTGATATCAGCAAGCAGCTATTGTCCATTCAAGTCCCACTATCTTTCGCAAAGCGAACGTCGGATTTCCATGAATAAATCTGCTAGCTGAAATAAATACTGAACAATAAGACTTTTGTTGAATAGATGTTGAACCGATTCGCAGAAGATCATAATTAACATTGATCTGACGAGATGAAAAGGTTCGTTGGAATCTAAAGCAATCAGCAAGAATGACCGAAATTCATAGTACACGAAAGTGATGTGAATACCGTGTACCTTTGTCGGCATAGGCTATATCAATTGAAGAAGAAATAAGAATTGTCTATTCAAAATCCTCCACTACATTCACGTTTCATTAAATAAAACGTGTTGCACTTAAAAGAAATTCTGTGAATATCATTTTGTGATCAGGACAGTCTGTTTCTTTATCTGCAACAACAACATCGGTTGTCATGACGTTTTCATTATCTTTAACACCAAATCGGCCAAACTGCCGGCTACGAGGAATATCACATTTCTGCCTTAAAAGTGCAATCAAAATCATCGAAATGACAAATCTCATTTTGAGTGACTGAATGGATATTAGATCAATACGTTATTGAGCGTGCCAAACTCGGAAGTACATGGATCTACATAAACAGATGGAATTTTGCGATGCTTGACGATCCGTAGCTGGCACGACGACTGAAACTATAACTTAAAAACTGTCGTTATATTGATTTTGGGTGACACAAATTAAAAATGATAAGAAACCCGTGCGCGAATTTAGGAAGAAAACGTCAGTAGCTCTTGGCTGTTTATCATCGGAAACCAAATAAGTTGGAAATTCGAAAATGTGACACCGATACCAATTGTCATCGGTTGTGAAGATTCACGGTTATCATCATTTCTCTTCAAATATAAAATCATTTTGAAATGTATACTTGTAATATATCGGCCATCAGCAAGAATCTGCAACAATTGTGTGCTCTTAAGATCAAGCATTCGGTGCCTAAATGGGCAGCTGAAACCATCAACAAACAGTACACTGTACTTGTTCATTTCCACTACCACTGACTTAAACAAAACGAAAAGTCGGATTTCTATGGTGAATATTTCACTGATTAATGTCATGATTTCGATTGATTTAATTATAGAAATCCGATTTATTCCGTTTGTTTAAGCTAGTGAGACTAGAATGGACAATAGAAGCTTGTTGATGGTCATTGCAGCCGATCATTTTGGGCACCGATCAAGTTTCATGTTGGTTGTTAATTGCAACCAAAGAATTAGACAGGTCGTCTCTTCTTCTGTTTGACACATAGAAATTGACAACAATAAACAGTTTATTTCTATGGTTTGACACGAAAGGAAGCATTGCAACATGTGACGTTAATGAAATGGCACAATCTGCTGACATAATGCCATAGCAATCGAACAATGAGCAGCCAGTTCAACATTAAACACGCCAAATTGTGCGAAGTTATAGTGACTGTTGTCAACCGGATCACACAGCAAAGAGACACGGTCGATGTCAAGCTCTACAGAGAAGTTTGTGAACGTTTTTTCATGCGCCTGCCAACTTTTTTTGAAATGATCGGAGGGCCCAATATTATCGAGAAAACTTTTGCGCGATGATCTGAATTCTTCGAATCTGAAAGAATCGTGGCGATCGGAGCATTGTGAAGGAAATCACAGTAATCCACAAGCGGCACACGACTTTTTTTCCTATCTCTGCAAGATATTATAAATTTCTTTTTGCCCACTTGGTAAGTTCCTGCATGTGTCATCGTCTTGAATCAGTTTGCACTTCTAGCAAAGTGACACGCTTAAACAATCTAATTTTGTGATTGCAACAGTTGCAGATTCTTCCATGAGGCGATATATTGCAACTTATTTTATCAAAATGCTTTTATAAATCGATAAGTTATAATAACTGTGAATATCTACAATGTACACTGATAAACTGCCGGCATCTTTCTATCGTCAACACGGGAGACCGCAATCGTTAGAGCTACGGTACATAGTCATGACAACTCATTTCCAAGTCCGTTCAATGTCCATATCCACTCTAGTCCTTAATTATTATCATAGAATGTTGGATTTCTATAGACTTGATGATATGTGGATCAATTTCACTGCGAGTCGTATGCGTACACGACAGCAATAGACCAGTGTCTGATTGCTTTATTTCCCAATTTTGCTCATCAACGGATTGCAGGGAAATCAATTGGGCATTTAGTTATGAAGATGTTTATGTCGCTTTCGGTTGTAGGTAAGGTTAAAGGATTCCCACAGGAATCCAATGGTAAAATTCAAGAAATATCTATGCGATTGTGAAACACTTGGCAAGTTTCGTACATTTTCTTTTGCAGAAAAGAAACTATTCGTCAGAATGCCATGAAATTTGAAACATGATTGAGTTCACAACATCAACTTCGATATAAAAGTTGAAGTGAGTCACATGATTCATTATTTGATGTCTGAGACTCTCTACAAAATGAGTAAAATTGCCAAAATTAAGTCAAAACATGAAATTTACTCATTTTGTAGAGACTCTCAGACATCAAATAATGAATCATGTGACTCACTTCAACTTTTATATCGAAGTTGATGTTGTGAACTCAATCATGTTTCAAATTTCATTGCATTCTGACGAATAGTTTCTTTTCTGCAAAAGAAAATGTACGAAACTTGTCAAGTGTTTCACAATCGCATAGATATTTCTTGAATTTTACCATTGGATTCCTGTGGGAATCCTTTAACCTTACCTACAACCGAAAGCGACTGGCTATGACACTCAAGAATTTGATTTTTGTATTCAGCGTTTCAAGATCTACAAATCCATGCTATTACGCCCTTTGTGCGCGAATTTAGGAAGAAAGTGTCAGTAGCTCCCGGACTAACAAAAGAGGTCTTCTTTCGTGAAATAGAGCTTAGAGCGTGTCATTTGATAACAAAGCTACTACAGTCCGTTTCATAAAAAGTGGATCATCCTAAAATTTGACTAAATAAAACATAAGTATGATACAGAAAGCATTTTTCATGTTATTTCATGTCCCTAATATATTTAAATGTCCTTATATAATCTGATAAGCTATGATACAGTAACGGTTCTTAAGAAGCTAATATTTTGTGGCCCTACCCTTATTGTCAATGACATTACCGATTCGTCTAGGCATTGATTCGATGATATCGATGATTTTTGACTGATCTAACTTTCTCCACTCTCTTTTTAACAGTGACGTAAGTTGTGATACGCCATCTGTAGGTAGCAGTGAACGACGAACGTTACGTTTTAGAATACTCCATACATTTTCTATGGGATTCAGATCAGGAGAACGAGCTGGCCAAGATAATGTCCTAAGCCCTAATTGAGACTTGCATAAGTTGACTCTACTACTCCTGTGACACGTAGCATTATCATCCATAAATAATCAAGTCGATGGATCACCAAGTTGATCTGTCATTTGGCCAATGTTCATTCGTAAAACATTCACATAGCGTTCAGAATTCATGGTTCCTTACTGTATGTGAAGTCTTCTACGAATAGTGGACTTAGAAATAGACGAGTATAGTGCAGCCATCTCAGTTAACGAGAGACTTGGATCAACTTTAACAAATCTCAAAATTAGGCGGTCTATGCGTTTGGTTTTGCGTGGACGGCCAGAGCCCTCTTTACGACAGAGTCGAAAATCATCATTATGCCATCGATGCACATTTGTGTAAGGGACATTTAGTCGCTTGCTTGTAGCTCGCAAAGAAAACCCTATTTCTGGCAAGGCTGACACTTTGCCTTTTGTGAATGCGATCTCGTTATTGTTCATTTGTGCTTTGCATTGTTTTCAACCGGTAAGAGATAGATTTCTAGCTGAAAGCAATCAGGAGTGCTGCCAACACCAGCGCAACGAAGTCAGGAAGCTATGGAACATGAAGTCCAGTTAATCACATGTAGCAGTTACATTGTTGATGAATAATGGTGCTATACTGGCTCTGATTGACCGATTTTCTTTATTTTTGTTTTGCTTGATAGCTTTTGGCTTGTAGAACAACATATTACATAACAAAGGAAACAAATGTAATTTTATAAGAGTGAGGTATGATTTTGTGTAACATTGCTAAATGAAGATCAAATTATCTACTACTTTTTTTATCTATAACAGGAAAACAACTCAATATTCATGCTTGAAATTTCCAACAATGATATTAGTAAGCACAACTGACATATCTTCCAAATTTCAGAGAAATTCGTTCAAGTTTGGCGGAGTTAGACAAAGTTGAAGTTAAGGCGATGTTTAAGGGTGATCCATTTTTTATGAAACAATCTGTATTTACAAGTATGACCAATATAAAGGTGATCACACAATTACTTCTATTATTAGTTCATGGTCAAAAGCTCTATTTCAAGTTGAAGAACCGAGCTTATTTCATGGTTGACATGTTTGGGAAGAATCCTTCATTCGATTGCAATTGTTATTTGCATCATGAGCTTTCTTGCAGCGTGTAAGATTTATTGAGCCCTCGATTCCAAAGTTTAGATTCTCCGGTTGTTCAGAGCCCTAGATAGGTATGCATAATACGTGTACATGAAGCAAATTGCTGTGAATTTGATTATCTAGCATTTCACATGTACTTGTAGCTAGCAACTTTATATTTTGTCAATTTCGATCCTAGGTCTTCACCAACACAATAAATCGAAATCACCAACAATTGGCAATTTGCAATTTCCCAGTTAATCTTTAGATATTAAGCTTAAAACAGTGCTAATGCCAACTTTTAGCGATCCCGAGTCCACACCGATCTCACATCTTGGAATCTCTAAAAACCAGGATTTACCATAAGCTTACATAAATAACACACTTACTTATAAATTCGCACATTTATTCAATACCGGAATTAGCTCAGGAGTCTCTGGGATTTTCGAATCCATAGTCATCTTTGATCCCCTGAGAAAATATCATAGGGGTCTACCCTGGCAGCCTGCAATATATTTCCTGGAAGGAATGTAGGATCCTACAAAGGCAGTTTTTGATTTCCCGACCGAAAAGCTAGATCTGGGGTATTTGCTTTTATTGCTTCTCTAAAAGCATGGTGCAGTAATTTACGAAATCTCCGGTCAATTGACCTAGGGTTAGTTCTTAACTATTTCAACGAGAAAATGCGAGGGAATATGAACTGTTAGTCTTCGCTTCAGGTGCATCACGCTTCATTAAATCAATCACTCACCTTCAGGATTCTTTGGAATGAAGTCTAATGTCCTGGTTTTTGCTCGAAGACCTTGTCCTGAACCGTCTATCCACACATACATGGCTTGGATAAGATTTTCAGGAATAGGAATTTCCATGTATCTCTTGAGAACATTTTTGTTGGTCAACGTTTTTAGGTCCATGATCTCTAATTGCCTGACCCTGATCTTGTCTAATGAATCAGAAGACTGAATTTATATCATGAGCACGACGATGATTGCATAGTTGTTTAGATGCTTCTATGATTGGGCTATTTCTTCCAATCGATTGAAATATCACCAAATCATGATTCAACTTGTTATATAATCAATTTTCTTAGCGTGAGCATGAAGCAATTGATGCATAACACGTATTACAATTGTATTTATCCCGGACTAGCATGGTGCAGGTAATTGACATCGTCGGTTTTCAATCAATATTAGCAGCTGCCAGCGCATCCATCATACTATTAGCATAATGTCACGATATAAATCCCCGCATTTTGATAAAAGTTGTGTCATTATCCAGGCACACTCAATTTAGTGACGCAAAATTACTTGAAACACTGACTGAAGTGTGTCTTTGACAATGGTGGCAGTCACGCTTCATACATTCACTTTTAAATCCGGAGATACTTATTACGCAACACTCCAATTGCATATTGCAGCGATAGAGCTGTTCGCCATCGAACCTATCTTCTCACACCTAACAGAATACTCTGTAGTTCTTTTGCACTATGATATACAACAAGGATGGCCAATAATATTTGGCCGCAGAGCCAGATTGTCAATGCAGAAGTCGAGCTGGGCAGCATCCAACTTCAAAAGAGCCACTAATTAAAATCCTATTTTTCAGTACTTAATCGAATGCTAGACTAACCATTCATTTTCACCTCTTGAAATAATTCAGTAGCAAACATATATATTCGCCTCACGTCTAAAAATACAGAAGAAAATTACATTGTGCTATTTGCAAATATTTTCTGCATTTTTAGATGTTAATATGAAATCAAAGAGTCAATTTTTTCCTGTGAATTTTATACGAAAACTGTTCATATTTGAATATTCAGAAAACTATTTGAATATAAACAGTTAATGAATTTATCAAAAATCTGATAGAAAAATAAATTTCTTTTCTGTGATTGATGACCTACAGACAACACGGCAAGGTTATTTGTTAAGTCTGATGTTGCGATGCGTTGATTGTATTCCAAAATCTTGCCTTTAATTCTTTTACAATGATATTTTTCACACATTTTCAATCGAGAGAGGAGTTGCTCACATGTGTTCGCACTTCCAAAAAAGCGGAGATACGAAAATGACATGTGTAGCCATACCTTGAAATCTCTATCGACTGTTGAGGAAGTTAATTTTTCTAAAAAATCCAATACTATAGATTTCAATACTTGTAAGGGTGCTTGGGCCACATTACAGTTAATTTTGAAAATGTTGAGTAGGCCGCATGAGAGGCCATTGCGGGCCTCGGGTTGGTCACCCCTGATATATAAGAAAACTTTATATTGCATTCTGTCATTGATTCATTTTTGCGTTCAGTTTTTAAATACCGGAATTTCAGATTCATATTTTACATGTATTTTGCAATATTATCTAGAGCGCTTCGCATATTCCGATTATCGTTTATTCTCATTTAATTTATTCGTAGCTCATTTTCTTGTTTCTTTTTATTTCATGTTTTCCTTTTTATGTTTGCATTGTTGTTCATTTCATAGACTCCTATACTGTAGTCAATCAGTAAATTGAAAGCACTATTAATCTTTCATGAATTCCTTTTCCTTCTGTGATATTCGAAGTTCTGCAAATAATTAAAATAGCCTCTCTTTTTTTCAACTCGTTGTGATAGTGACACTATGAATAAACTTAACACTAAAAATTCCGTGTGACAATGCTGAAATATAGACACTGACCTCATTCTGACGCGCGGATTTGCTGAACTAAGCACATGACGAAACAATTTCTGAAATAGCTTTTACTACTGAATTTCAGTCTCAAATATTTCTTCTTATTGGCAGGTTTAATCCGTGAGAGATGGCTAGCATTTAGACAAAAATAGGCACAGCCAACAACAGACTAACAACCTCGGCTACAAACCAGGGATGCGGAGTCCTATCATTTTGATAGGACTCCGACTCCGGGGGTTGATAGGACTCCGACTCTGACTCCGGGTGGCCAATATATAAAGCCTAGTTTTTTGAAAAAGTAACTGGCAACCTACATCATAGATCATTATAGGCTTACCTGAACCTATTTTTAGGGATCATTGCTGTATCAATTATCAATCATTTTCGATAAAAGTTCATCAAATGTCGCTTTCAGTTGGATGCATGCGACTCAGCTCCTCCCATCTTGCTGATGTGTGCTTCACACGGTTTTTCTCCAGTCTTAGGCACGAAAATCCCCATCCTTCTCCAAAAAATATGAGTACACCTTCGATTTTAATATGCACTTTGGAGGAGAGATCACACACGATTAACGTGAGGGCAAGAGGTAATGTTCTCAAACAAAATAGTATTTCATTTTTGTCTCTGACCTGACCTTTGGTGCGTAGGTGTGATCGAGGCTAGGAAGGCTTGTTGTCTTCTCTACTAAATCACCGAGTGAAAAGACAATCCTTTTTTCACTATCAAAGTTCATTCCGTCAACTATTACGAGCTTTGCATGCAGCAGTGTCTCTGTACATTTGTTTGACGGAGAAAGTTGACATCAAGACAGTGACAGCTATGGACGAGGATAAATAATTTGTTTGTATTATATTTTGGGTCTAATTACAAGCCGGAGTTCGGAGTCCTATCATTTGATAGGACTCCGACTGCAGCAAAAATTATAGGACTCCGGGACTCCGACTCCGACTCCGCATCCCTGCTACAAACTTGAGCAAATAATGAGTAAATAAAATGAATTACTTTGCCTTAGTTGTTTTATTTACATACAAGTATTTATGCACTGCTTTTTTATTTACCTGTGTGCCAATAAAGTGATAATTGTTGCGATACTACCTCGTTTTTCGTATATAATTCAAATCACGATGCCTTTGTTGTAAATTCGAAACGCTTGTGCATAAAGCAGATTTCTATTGGCATGGAGGTTGCTATATTTTCTTCCAACGCGCAACTTCGTTACATAAGGTAAAAGAGTGTGGCAGCGCAGTGCAAGAAAATATGACAACTTCCGATGCCAATAGAAATCTGCATTATGTACAAACGTTTTGAGTTCACAACAAGTGCTATTATAAGACCTAAACATGCCCTATTTTGAAATTATAGAAAATTGTAAAGTTATAGAAATTTAATTAAATAGCTTGCAGCAACAGTAATGCAGAATCTTTGCGAAATTGAAAATATGTTGGTCCAATAATTCCGAACTCAATTATTAAGAGTGCCGTTGATAGGTCAGAAGAATGGCTGACGTAAGCCGAAATACATTGCTCAATACATGCCGACTCACATCATCTTTTTAGCAGGACATCCTCTTTTTTGCCTATCAACAATTATCAATTGCATGTGTGGAAGACGTTATAGTCCGGGAGCTAGCGTGAAGTTGTGCAGGGAGCGAGGTAGTACATAAAACTTTCAAATAGCATAGTACACCTCTAACTTACTGCAAAACTTCGCGTCTGCAGGATCAGATCATTTACTTTTCAGAAATAGAGAGGATAACACAATCCTATGTATTTCCAGTGGTAAAATTGTGACATTTAAGGTGTTGACTCCATTTTTTCGAATTTTTGCTCATAAAAGTTACACAAATTGGTATTTTGTTGAACTGGTTATTATAGAAATCATCTACAGATCATGATCTTTCAAATGAGTTATTATTCAGTGACAGAGAATGAAGTAAAGTGTACAAACAGACACTTTTCGTTGGTGTAACTGCAAATTTTAACGTATAAATTTCAGGAAAATTGTTGATATACTTTAACGAAAAGTGTCTGTTTGTACACTTTACTTCATCCTCTGTCACTGAATAATAACTCATTTGAAAGATCATGATCTGTAGATGATTTCTATAATAACCAGTTCAACAAAATACCAATTTGTGTAACTTTTATGAGCAAAAATTCGAAAAAATGGAGTCAACACCTTAAATGTTACAATTTTACCACTGGAAATACATAGGATTGTGTTATCCTCTCTATTTCTGAAAAGCAAATGATCTGATCCGGCAGACGCGAAGTTTTGCAGTAGGTTAGAGGTGTACTATGCTATGTGAAAGTTTTATGTACTACCTCGTTCCCTGCACAACTTCACGCTAGCTCCCGGACTATTATTTCAATGCAACTTGTATTGTATTACGTTAATTTAATGCATTAGGGCGGTCGTGGGATCAGAGCTTTTGGGGCACCCGAATCCTCTCGCCAACAAACATGTAGGCTGCATTTTAACGAGATTATCTGTATGGACAAGTGAACCTGACCTGTTGGTCCATAATTTGATAGCGCTTGTAAATGAAATTCGGGTTTAATTCATATGCTTCATGAATTCCTGAGCTTTATATATTTATTCATTGCTTGATGAAACGTTGTCTATAGAAGTAGTAAGGAAGTGACAAACACCAGATAGCGCAAGATGGCCGCCATCGCTGACGTCCCCCCCTCTGGAACGGCAGAGTGTCGTGGTCGGCCGCCGTGGTGCTTCGGGTCTGAGTCCCCCCCCTCTGGAACGGCAGAGGTTGTAGTCTGTCGTGGTGTGCCGACCAGCTGGGTTCACAAAATGTTCGCTGACGTCCCCCCCCTCTGGAACGATAGAGTGTCGTGGTGGACTTGGGCGACCGCCAGGATTAGTCTTGAGGCTATAGTGTGTGATGTTTTTGGTGCAATCTGCTGAATGTTGGGTTGTAAAATGGGTTGTTTCGAGTGGAAGGAGTGGTCGGATGAGAAAACGGAGGTCGGATTCGTATTCAGCGTGAAATTCTGCATCGGTAGGGTGAGTTTCAAGGCAATCGGTGAGAAAAAATTTTCAACATTTTTCGAAAAACGACAGAGTTAGAATTTGGGACGTTTTGGTGTGTAGCGTCAAAACGAAGCATCGGATGAGAAAACGGAGGTCAGATTCGGATTCAGCGTGAAATTCTGCATCGCTATGGTGAGTTTCAAGTCAATCGGAGAGAAAAAATTTTCGGCTGACTCCCCCCCCCTCTGGACAGCTTGCTTCGATTTTGGCTTCCAGTGAACGGATTTTGTCGTGCGATAGCTCGTTTGAAAGCTAAGAGTGAGACAAATTCAGTGAAAGAATCGGCTTGTTCCTATCTGTCTTCGTTCAAAAGTTAGAGCTGTTACAAGATTTTAGGTCGGAGCTCGCTCACCTGAAAAAATCCTAAGTGTCAGAGTGACTTTGTATGGGTAAAATTTTGAAAATTTTCCAAAGTGTGGAATTTCGACCTGGGACCGTCACCAAAACATTTTTCATCAAATTTCACTGACCTCCCCCCCCTCTGGACAGCTTGCTTCGATTTTGGCTTCCAGTGGACGGATTTTGTCGTGCGATAGCTCGTTTGAAAGCTAAGAGTGAGACAAATTCAGTGAAAGAATCGGCTTGTTCCTATCTGTCTTCGTTCAAAAGTTAGAGCGGTTACAAGATTTTAGGTCGGAGCTCGCTTACCTGAAAAAATCCTAAGTGTCAGAGTGACTTTGTATGGGTAAAATTTTGAAAATTTTCCAAAGTGTGGAATTTCGACCTGGGACCGTCACCAAAACATTTTTCATCAAATTCTGAAATTTCACTGACGTCCCCCCCCTCTGGACAGCTTGCTTCGATTTTGGCTTCCAGTGGACGGATTTTGTCGTGCGATAGCTCGTTTGAAAGCTAAGAGTGAGACAAATTCACTGAAAGAATCGGCTTGTCCCTATCTGTCTTCGTTTAGATGTGAAACGCCATTTAAGATTTTGGGACATTGGCGAAAAACGACAGAGTTAGAATTTGGGACGTTTTGGGCTGTAGCTTCAAAACGAAGCATCGGATGGGAAAACGGATTTCAGATTTGGAATCAGCGTGAAATTCTTTATCTGTATGGTGAGTTTCATGTCAATCGGAGAGTTTCAAGTCAATCGGCGAGAAAAATTTTCAACATTTTTCGGAAAAACGACAGAGTTAGAATTTTTGCGATGGCTGCCTACTGTAGAGCCAAAACGAAGCATCGGATGGGAAAACGGAGGCCAGATTCGGATTCAGCGTCAAATTCTACATGGAAATGTTGTATTTCCAGCTCAATCGGAGCACTAGAACCGGAGATAGACGGGATTTTTAGTGTTTGGATGATGGGTATTACGTCATCAGCTGATCGCCACACACTATATAAGCTGGGAACCGACGGAGACTTTTCATTAAGACGAGAGATTGTCAACGGTAAGTCGTCTCTCTGAGCTCCGATGATAGCTTCGGACATTCCAAATTCCGAGTTTCTGTAAGAAACCGACTTAGAAAATTTCATTGCTGATATCAGCTAAGCCGTCAGACTTAGAGGTTAGCCAGGAGATGGCCTTCGTCTCCAGGCCATAAAAGACTCCAAAACTTTAAAGGCTTGTAACTTTGCTTCTACAAGTCCGTTTGACTTGATTCAAAAAGGGTTCGGTCGCTATTGACCTGGCCTAAGTGACAGACTACTTATAAAATTTCATAAGTAGTGCTAAAAAGTTGAAAAATTTAAATTCACTAGTTTTGGAGGTTTTCTGGGGTTTTCAAGTATGCTGAGTTCAAATCTACTATCAGATTTCAAATTTAACTAAGTCTAAGGCAGCTTTGAGGGGTTAGATCCCAGCTACTGTTCACTACCTTTGACTCGGCGTTGCTGTTACCACTTCGGGGCAGTGACAATGATGTCTTAAGCTGTAAATAGCGGGTATCGGGGAAGATCTCTCACTTCCCTAGTGATCAGTACAAGGACTTCGGGCTGTCGACGGGATCTAGTGCCACTCACTACACTCAAATCTATCATCTCACTAAGTGTAAAATCATTCTTTTCCGTTTTTATAAACTAGGAATCAATCGTTTGCTATCAAACGTTTACGGAATTATAATCATTGTTTTTCCCTTTTCACTTCAGAAAATGGTTAACTACAATAATGCCAAGACGGCTTTCAAGCTCTGCGTTTGTGCAAAGATTTTTCGTAGTGACGCCTTCAAGAAACACTCTTGTGTAAATAAGCGAATGGTAGGGGGCATTCGATACTTTTGCAGCAGCCATAATGCATCTCGCCTTGTCGAGACGTTACCGGAGTGGCATGCGAAGCATAGCAGTTGCAGTCAGCCAGAGCTGACTGAGGAGGCGAAGCAAAGTCTCTTCAGCTCAGAGTTAAAAGCTCTGGAGACTCAGTGCGCTGTCGAGGCTATCGCGTCACCAAAGCCTCCCTCATCTAGTGCACCAGCAAAGGCTCTCTCACCCACCCCGATTCTGGAGACTCAGTGTGCTGTCGAGTCTATCGCGTCAGCAGAGGCTCCTTCATCTAGCGTGCCAGAAAAGGCTCTCTCACCCACCCCGATTGAGTCTTCTCCGAAGTTGAGTAAATCCTCCTCCTCCTCTAGCGATGAGTCGGCTACTAGTAGCAGCGACAGTGAGGAAGAGGAGGAGGAGGAAAAAGGCTCGACAAAGGCTGACCTAGTCGAGAGTGTCTACCTCGATAGGGAGGTAGAGGCGGTGAGGGAAGTTGACCTCGATAGCGAGGTGCAGCCGGCTAAGTTATCGAGCAGTGGTGGGATTGCGGCTCAATGTCGCAACTTCATTATGCGCCCACCACTGGTCGATAACTATGACAAGTTGAAGAATGAGTTGGAGGTGTGGAAGAGGGACTGTTTCTTCTATAAAGCGAGTTCCGAGAACCTCTCGCGAGTCACTCAGGAGCTCAAGAAGACTCAAGCTAGTCTTTTTGAGAAAGAAGGAGAGCTCGATCGCGAGAGGTTCTCGCACCTCGCTAGTAAGGCTAAAGAAGAACAGCTCCTGATCGAGAGAGAGAGTCAAGAGAAGGAGTTGAGAAAGATGAGGGAGGAGGTGGAAGGGCTGCGAAAGCAGTTGGGGAAGGTGGTGGCGACTAATCAGGAGCTGCACCAACAAGTGATGAGTAGCAGTACTCGACGATCAAGTCGCCTCCACATTCCCCTGGATAAGAAAGGACGTGTGCCCGCAAGACCGCTCCTCTGTGAACGTGGCAGAGACGAAATGTGTTACAGCAGGGCTAAAAAAGGTATCGAATGCCTTCATTTTACATTCGACCATAAAGAGGCAATCACAGGATTCCTGTTCGAACCACGTCCGGAGAAGATCTGTAAGTTAAAACAAGTAACTTAGAGTTCAAGATGATAACTAACAACTTCTTTCTTTACAGATATCAAAGAGAAGCGCCCACCTGCTTCCGTCAACGAGCCGGAGGCGAAGCGGCAAGCTTGAGCCCCATATTTTTTCAATCATCCCGAGAATGAACCATCGGCTCTCTTAAGGGCCACCATGGGGAAAGACATGATAGAACCTCCTCGCGGTTTGCCCTGGGCAGTCTTCGGACTGGCGAATACTATCATTAAGTTGAATCTGCTATCAGTCAACTTGAACATTATGCAGTCGATTGCTATCCCTGAAGCATTCTGATTCGCTGTTGAGCAATTCATTGTTGAAAACCCTATATAAGCCAGAAGATTGTAGCGCTTCTCATTCAATTTGAAGTCACGATGGAAGCGACATCTACCGACAACATTCCCGTCTTCACCGATGAAGACAACGCCATTCCCGAGTTCGTCATCCTCGACGAGTGGGATGAGGAGGATGAGAAGAAGGGGAAGATCAAGAGGATCGTTTGGACGGATGAGGTGTGGACTCCAAATACCACCCGCATCCGAAAGGTGCCAGATGCACCAGTACGACCTCGGCGGTATAGGGTCTATGACAACCTAACCGTCATACCCATTGATTATTCCAGCCAATAGTCAAATTCACACCCCGAGAACGAACCATCGGCTCTCTTAAGGGCCACCATGGGGCAAGACATGATAGAACCTCCTCGCGGTTTGCCCTGGGCAGTCTTCGGACTGGCGAATACTATCATTAAGTTGAATCTGCTATCAGTCAACTTGAACGTTGCAAATGAAGTTCGGTGTAATACTTCCTTTCGACGGGCGTTCCTGTAAAGGGCGGCGGTGAAACCCGTAGCTATGTATACCGCAAGGGACATTCGGCAATGGTCAATCTTGTTAAACCTCTCTGCGTCATGTTTGCAAGTGATTGCCTCTGTCTCAACGTAGTATGCATTCGCGTCAGGGCGACATTTAGCCAACTGTCGAAGGTTGCCTAAAACTTTCCATTGCATACGTTATGAGAACCATGAGTTCTACCTGTCTCTATCAATGAGACGAATTGATGAATGGAATGAAATGGGAGGACACTCACGCGCCACACGCAACATAACACACTTCTCTCTTCCGTAGTCTAACAAGCTCTTTACACATGGATCGCAGTCGATTGCTATCCCAGAATCATGTAAGCTATCTTAATTTTATTTAACACTATTTCATCTATCATCATCATCATCGTCCATATGAAATGTTATAAGATTTGCAAGTTAGACTAAGCGTGCTACTATTTCCAAATGAAAAAGTATACATGGTTAAATTATTCACTAAAGCCCCATTCAAGTAAGTCAGTATGAAAGCAAAGATAATACGAAATAAACATTTATTATGGCATGTATTTCAAAAGGTCTTCATCGTCAATATCGTCCTAGAGTCTGAATTCACATAGATCACAAAAACAGTTGAGCTGCTTTAAACGTTCTTCTGCAGCGTCCCTCACTTTCTCAATGTACGCCCACTCCGCCACGGTTCGCGGTTGGGAGTTAGGGGTGTACCACTCCCATATTTGATGCAAGTGCGACTTGCTGGTCATCTCCATCACCCCTTCGGCATCATATTGTAAATATTTCCACCGTATGCCTGTTAGGTCGGGCAACTCCTCTTCATCATCCTCCGATAATGATAACTTTCGTATATTGTCCAGTCGGTACACCTTCTCCACCTTCGCCTTTCTTGGTGCATTTGGTGTAACGAGCACCTTTGCTGATGTGCATGGAGAGGAGAACTCCAATGCGGTATTTGTTGTTGGAGGACTTGTCATGTTGTCTTTGAAATGCTGACTTTGAATAATGATAATTTTAACATTTTTCTAATTCTTAAGTATACACAAGCAGCCAATCAGAATGAACATCCAATGAATGAAGAGAATGAAAGTATATAAGCAAAGTGACATTCATGTCATTTCATTTAATCTGTGAATCATACAAGTGACGAACGCACGATCTCTCTCTTTGACTATTATTCTGTCTGATCATATTTCATTAAAATGGTAAGTTAAAGATTTCCTCTCTCATCTCCCTCAAACGTGTGACTAATAGCATCTTCCTCAATTTCAGGCATCAACTTCATCACCAACGCCCTCTCTTCTCGAGGAAAGTTTAGAGTTATTGAGTATTGAGTCAAGGTAGGTTGTAACACTACACTGAGGCTTGAACAGAGATGATAGAATGATTTCTCTTTCAGGTGATGCGAGTTCCAGCTCAGAACTGTCGCGACATGGCAACGAGTGGGAATGTGCTGACTGTGGGCACATCTTCACGAGGAAATGGGATCTCACCCGACACATCAAGCGAGGTGTTTGTCGACCTAAGCCGGCATCAATCTCCGAAGGTGGGGATGATTCTGTTAACGTCGTCTCCTGTTCTTGCGACTTGTGCGCTCAGTCTTTCGAGACACGTTTTGAACTATCTTCGCACAGACTTCAACATACACACACGAACGATACCTACACCAACGGTACCTCCTCTATCCGACTCACTGAGGTGTCCATAAATAATTTAGTGAGGAACTACCAGATGGACTCCTCAGAAACCATTGCTAACTTTGAGGAATGGTTTCATCAAAATTCATCATTGATAGAAGCGCTCTTCAACAATTTAGACAATTTTAGGATGAAGGCGCTCATCTATCTTAAAATAAAATATGTAAAAATCGACCACCATACTGGACAAATAATAGAGAGGTTAGAGTTTCACATACCCTCCTCTCCTGCAACCGAGGTTGTAGACTATGAGTCTTGGATAAATTTTCACATCCAAGGATTAAAATTAAATATTGATAAATTTAACGAGCGCGATAGCGGTCTCATTTTTGACGGCATTGAGTCCGCCTTATTTAAAATCAGTTTATTAGGAAATCATAGTGGTCGAGGCTCCTTTAAACTTCCAAAAAATTTAAAAAACAAAACAGCAGTCATCAATGTCGATTGCGAATCGCAATGTTTTAAATATGCTGTCCTCTCCATTCTCCACTATAATGACATCAATGCGAATCGAAATCGCACATATAGCTATAGGCAGTGGGAGAATGAATTAAACTTCGATGACTGTAATAGTGACGATATGAAAATTAAAGATATAGAAAAATTTGAAAAATTGAACAACATTAAAATAGTTCTCCATGTTTGGGAAAAAGGATTGAAGGGTGTGCGCTACAACTCGCGTTCGAGTTGTTATGAACGTACAGTAAACCTGTTATTAGTAAAACAGGATGATAGTGAGGAATGGCACTACTGCGGTATTCCCAAAATCTCTCGCTTATACCACCACTTAGAAAACTCTAGTAGAGAGTTATATTACTGCGACAGATGTATTCGCCACTTTAGGAGGAAAACTAAATTTGAAACTCATTATGAGTGGTGTAAGCGAGGTAAACTGCAAATGGAACGCATGCCCAAAGATAAGGAGTTTTCATATAGAGAGAATGGCGATGAACTAAGTCCTCTTCGTGTCATCTATGCTGACATCGAATGCTATATCGATGATAACATCCATCGACCAGCAGCCATTTCCTGCTATGAAGTATGGCATGATCACTTTAGGAGTAGGCAAAATAAAATGCGCGTCTGGCGAGGTGAGGATTGTATTTACCAATTCCTACAATTCCTCGAACAGGCTGTAAAATTTCAACAAAAGTATGATGGTGAACTCTATCGCAGATCATTGCATATGACAGCAGATGATCAAGCAAAATTTGATAGTTGCAACGTTTGCCCCAAATGTAGGAAAACATTTGACGATGATAAGATTAAGAAAGTGCGCGACCATGATCACATCACTGGTAAATTTAGAAACGCACTCTGTTCAAAATGTAATTTTTCGCTGAGGATGAAGCGGCGTACATTACCCGTCATTTTCCATAATTTCAAGGGCTACGACAGCCATATGATAATAAAAGGAGGTTTAGGTCAAATGAAAGATTGGAAGCTTGATGTAATAGCACAAACGAGAGAGAAGTTTATGGCCATGACAGCAAAAGTACCTGTCGATAAAACTAAAGAAAATAAGACGGTCTATTTTGATATAAAATTTTTAGATTCCTACCAATTTATGACTGCATCACTGGCCTCTCTCGTGCAAAATCTAAAGTCTCTTCCACTAACACAAAATCTTAAGAAACAATATCCAAATCTAACCGATGAAGTCATCACACGGAAAGGAGTCTTTCCATATGCATATTTTGATGCAATTAGTAAACTCGGCGAGACTTCTCTTCCGCCCATAGATAAATTTAAAAATGATTTGACCGGCGCAGAATGTAAGACCGAAGATTATGATCATGCACAAGATGCATGGATAAAATTTGACTGCCATACATTTGGTGAATATATGATTGCCTATCTTAAGTTAGATGTATTTTTGCTGGCTGATGTATTTCAGGAGTTTCGACGAGTGGCATTAGAAGAAGATAAGTTAGATCCCGTCCACTTTGTCAGTCTGCCAGCCATGTCATTTAAGTCTGCTTTTAAAATGACTGGTGAGACCATTCATCTCTTACAAGATCCAGAGATGTATAATTTATTTGAGCGAGGAATTCGCGGTGGTCTCACATTTGTAAATAAACATAGGTTAAAATCAAAAATAGTAGGCAATGACCAGACTCATCTGAAGTATTATGACCAAAATAATTTGTATGGTAGTTCATTATCCAAACCGCTACCTCACTCTGAGTTTAGCTGGTTAGATGATAGTGAAATTCAACATTTCTCCAACCCTTCCAACATACTAGCAATTCCAGATGAAGGTGATTGGGGATATTATTTTGAGATAGATCTAATCTATCCAAATAATATTAAACATAAAACCGTAGATTTTCCACTCGCACCCGAATCAGGTGAAGTGAGTAAAGATATGTTTTCCGACTTTATGAAACAATTTCATAAAGATTTAGAATCATGTGGACAACCCAAGTATAAGCCTTGCCGCAAACTTTTACTCACTCAATATGATAAGGAAAACTATCTAGTCCACTTTAGCATCTTAAAATTTTATTTAGAAATGGGCATGATTTTAAAAAGAGTTCACCGCATTATTAAATTTAGACAGAAAGCCTTCCTCAAACCCTACATAGATAGTAACAGCCAGAAACGTGCACTAGCCCAAAATAATTTTGAAAAAGATTTTTATAAATATAAGAATAATAGTCTTTTCGGAAAGACCATGGAGGATGTTAGAAAACGCATAAACTACAAACTAGTCACTGATGATCAAAAATATCACAAATTGACCTCATCACCTCTATTCATCGATAGAGACATAATCGATGAGGATCTTGTAGGTATTAAAATGATAAAATCTGAAGTTGAGTTGTGCAAACCCATCTATATTGGTCAAGCTGTTCTAGATTACTCCAAGCTTGAAATGTATCAACTCTTTTATAAAATACTAAAACCGTGTCCTCTCGTAAAAGAGGTTCGTTTGTTGGGTGGTGACACAGATAGTTTCTTCTTAGGTATTACCACTCAAAAAGATTTAAATTTTAATGAAGTAGGAAAATCTTTAGAAAGATATTTTGATACATCAAATTATCCTGCTAATCATCCACTATACTCCATCAAAAATAAGGCCAAACTTGGTTGTTTTAAGGATGAAACAGCAGGGAAGGAGATAGCTGAAATGATTCTCCTCCGCCCTAAAATGTATTCTATGAAATTAAAGGATAGTGATGATAGCATTAAGCGCGCTAAAGGCATATCAAAATCCATTGTGCAAAAAATGAAACATAAGAATTTCAAGGGAGCCTATAGAAATAAAAATATAACGTTTGTCAATATGACAATCTTAAAATCTAAGTCGCATGAGATCAAAACTCATACTTTTAGGAAACGAGCGCTTTCAGCATGGGAGGATAAGAGGTGCTGGCTAGAACACAACATATCTCTTCCACATGGACATCCTGACACAAACATACCACCACCCAAAAGAATTAAACCCACACTACCACATTCAGGAGACGTCTTAGCATAATCATCCTTAACTTAGTATTTTGATGTTGATTTCTGTAGATAAACATTGTTGTTTTATGTATCGCATGAGATTGTTTTTTCCTTGTGAATATGTGTCCACATCTGTACATTCCCCATGTGATGACTTTTCCACTGAAAGACATTTTTCCTATCCCTGTATATTTCCACCCTTCACGAAGTAAAAAGACTTTTTGTATATAGCAATGTTTATTGAAGAACACTCATGTATATATTTTCAGTGGATGTTGTATAAAGTCTATTGCTTCACATTCATGTACATATTTCAATAAATGTTGTATAAAGACTTCACTTTGTTTTCCGAAACACTAACGTTATGAGGGATTTAGTATCTTTCACGTGGATGCACTCTTGTAAACCATTGGTAATTTTGATAGCAATAGAGGGTATAGTTTGTTTGATGACGGGATGATAGAAAATAGATTCAAACATCTTCTCGACTATTCCATATGAAGCGTCTTTATCATGAATGAAATCGCGTAAAATGTATTCTTTTTTCTCACCAACAGAAATAGGTAGAATCAAATCACTTTGAATGTAAAGGTGCTGTTCATGTTTATCAAGTGTCATTGGTGTTTCTATACCAATCGTATGCGCAGCAGCAAACACTGTTTGTAGCATTGAAAAACCAAAGAGTTTTTTCAAATTTTTACTCAATTGACATTGAATGTCATCACCCAGTCTCAGAACAACGCGTTGATTTTCAATTGAAAACGAAATGTGGTGTGTCTTTACATCATATTTACTTTTCATCACATGCTTCAACTTCTGTTGTATATAAGGATTTACTACATGAATGAAGCTTTCAACTGTATGATATAGACGCGGCATTATATTGATAGCAACTTTAGATTCTTCATAAGACTGGTAAATTTTCTTGATGCGATCGCCATAGATGTCCACCCACCATTCATCATAAACTGAATCAGCTTTAGTGTGATATTCATGAGAAGCATACACCACACCGCTTCCAATAATAGGTGTATAATGTCTTACAAAATGACGCAAGGTTGGAGAGAAATAAACTGTAAGTTTGTCATTATATTTCTGAATAACCAACTTATTTTTGTCCGCCATAATTTTCTCTCCATACTTCTTACCCACAGTCTCATTCCATCGTTTTACTAACTCAATAAGTGATAAAGGTTGAACACCACGCTTTTTCAAAATGATGCGTTCTTCGCATTCTACAACATCTTCATCAAATATTTTAAATCTATAATGAAATTTGTTGATTCGATTTGAATAAACTTTTTTAACATTTGCAGTAGCAATTGACGTTAGATGTAGTCCATGACCAAAACCAAGATGTGGATAGAATTCACTATCCAACCTCAGCGTAAGACCTTTAGTAAAAGAATGAAAGCGGAGGAACTGTCTCCCACTCCAATGATAGATAGTAAACTCATAAGCTTTCTGATTTTTATTCTTCATGATGGAAGTATTACCACTGTTGAATGCCTTAATAATTTTCTCATTCCCAAATGGCTCATAAGAATCTGATTTTATCTGAATCCATTCATAGTTCCACTTTCCATCTGATGTTAAATTGTATGGGAACTGAAATGCATTATTCATCGTTATTCCATCATGGGTGCGAGGAGTCAATATCATTTCTTCCAAATCATTCACATTCTGAATATTGCTATCATAGCAAATACTAGAAACGCCAACCTCCCATTCACCTTCTAAATGCAGTGGCCGATTTAATTCTACTCGATAGTCTGATGGTTTATTTTTGGGAAATTTATTCATAGAAGCATTACTGGGCAAGTAGATTAGAAACGAGTCCTTATTTTCACTTTCCATATTATTCACATTGGAAAAATATATTAGCATACGTTTGCATTAACTCTTCATTCGGAAATGGAGTGTGATACTTGTCACAGCATCTTTATGAAAAGGAATCAACGCACCAGCATCGTCATAAATGGCAATATCAATTTGTGGGATGTAGTTTGATTTCAGCTTTGTATAATGCACTTTCTTGAAAGTATGCTCAGATAAAATACTGCAGCTTTTTGGCTGGTATGGTAACATTGCTAGCAATGGAGCTTCAACATCTCCCACACGTACATCTTCACCAATATTGGAATATATCTGAAAATAGTTAATACGACGCGATAGCGACATGTCTGCGCTAGCTTTGGTTACAGTACCACTTTTAAAGATATTTTGATCAAAACCCAAAATGTCCATTAGAGTTTTATCCATAATTAGTTCAATACCTTTTCCACTTATAGTGAGAGACAAAGTACCTTCTTTTTCAGAAAATGAAATATGTTGGTCATTAATCACTTCATTTAAATAATCTACAACCAATTTAACCGAAGTAATAATGCGAGGCATCAACACTCTTGTTTCATGTAAGATACCACCTAAAGGCTCTACACACTTTCTGTATAAAGATACGGTCCATTCTGTATCAAATTGATTTGGCCTTTCACATGGTAAATGTTGCATATCAGATTTTCCATGAACAGCTGCAGAACGATGTCGTAAGAACTGATGAAAATCTTTTGAACAAACTAATACTAGATCATCATCATTTAATTTGCTTATTGCAATATGATTAGATGATTTAATATAAGTCAATGTTGCCACTTGTTTGCCATCAACTCGAAGGAGATAATTAAATTTCTTCAATAATGTTTCAGGAGTCATGTTTGTCTTTCTTGGCTTAATCACAATCTTCTTCACCAACGTCTTCTCATTTCTTGGAATAGGATCTACATAATAAGCTTCCTCTCGATATATTAACTGTTTATGACCACTTATGTGGTAATTAACGTTAAAATTATCATAGCTTGTTAAGGCGCTAGCGAGGTAACCTAAATCATTTCTTAAACTTGGACTTAAACCAACAATCCAATCTTTCTCAACTACATGATGTACATAATTATAATCATCATTGTGCGGAGTAAATTGGACAATATGTTTACTCGCTTTATTCAAGAAATCATATATAAACTTTTTACATGATAAGAGATCTTTCTTTGGCCACTGTGGAATGTATACTCGGCACCCCTTTTCACATTGATAAGCAGCTGTACGCCTCATATTAATAGTCATCACCTCATGATCAAAAGTATAGACACAGTTGCTATAAACAAGTTGAGTGACACCCACTTCCCAATTTCCATTTAGCTGTTGTGCATGATCAATGGGAGTAGAAAAGAGTGCGGCTCGATTACTAGTAAATCTCTTTGTAGCCGCATTGCTAAGCAAAATATGATAAAACGACATTTTTATATTGCTAATCTGCAACTTTGCATAACATCATGAAGACTTGGATTTTGGACTCTCTACAATATATCAGAGTTGATCGTGATGGAAACGTACATTTCAAAAATTCTCATGGTCATACATCAAGAGGAATTACATTAACATGGCGACAATTTGTCAACCTCAATGATATCATGAGGGATTTGGAATATTTTGAAACATTAAGATTCATCTCCTTGGGTGATCAAGTTTGGCTTCAACATTACAGAAATGAAATTCAAATCTACCATTCTCATTCCGCAAACTGTTTCTCATTTCGCAAATACAATTGGGAGAAGTATAGAAGATACATACATCGCTCCATCATGACATTTATTCGTCGTGAGTTCATCGCCCTACTATGCAAATCTTAATCAGACATGACTACCACACATCATGAGTTGGAAATTAGATTCCCTACAACGTATTGAAACGGATCATGATCGAAACGTCTATTTCAAAGATTCAACTGGAAATGTGAGAAGAGAGTTTGCTTTATCTTATCGTCATTTTCAATCTCTACATCATATCATGAAGGACTTGAAATACTTCTATATGAAAAGACATTCACGTATTGGAAATCGCATCTGGCTGCGCGTCAACAATCGGCGAATTCAACTCTATCATTCCCAACTTCATACTAACTTCACATTTCATCAAGGTAGTTGGGAAAAGTATAAAAGGAAGGTACATCGCTCAATTTACTCATTCTTTCATCATGAAGCGCCATCGCTACACCATCGTCAACATTCTCCGTCGTTTCAGACTCTACACCAAAATCGATCTCACAACATTACACCAACAGCTTCCAAACAGCAAGTATTACCCGGGCCGTCCTCAAATGTTAGTGGTGAAGATGAACAATTCACGGAATCTTCAACTCTTCCCAAATGGGACTGTACAGATTCTCGGCGCCCTTTCTCATTCATCGGCGCAGTCAATGCGCTTAGAGCTACAAAGACTACTACGTCGGATATGGAAGAGGGAGAGGTGTGTGATGTCGAATCTGACTGTGGACAATATGGTGATCTCTACTCAATTGAGTGACAGTCTATCATTTTTGAAGATTCGTACCAGCAGTTACAGTTTGTGTTATGAACCCGAAATTTTTCCTGCAGCTCTCATTAGTTGTTGGTTACCTGTGCATGTGGCAATCTTTCATAATAGTAAAGTGATCATTACTGGACTAAAATCTCATGTACAAGCAAATATGATCCTAGACTATCTCATTGAGTATGTACGTACCCAGCGGATTGTAAAATAAAAAACAATTTTTCCAACATGATGTTTTTATTTCAAATCATGATAGAACTTACAAATCATTTTTTCATTAGAGGATGGATTACATGAAAAGTTTTGAATAACAGATGCAAATCGAGATACATGTAAACGTCTTAAGATGAAGTACAGTACAAAAGCACCACACGTTGATGAAAGTGGATGTTGTAGTATGCGTTCATTTCGCTGATATTGACGCGTATGTTTTCTCAACCACTGCTGTGTTGGTATATTTGGAGGTTGAGCAAGAGAGTCAAATAGTTCACCACGTCGGTCTTCTCCAATAAAGATCGCTTTCCAATGCTCACCGCCTAAATTCTGTGAATGAGTGTTTAGCACAATAAAGATGGGATAGTGATTTACTGCAGGTGGTAAGGTATCGAGTGAATAGACATTATCGAAAGCTTTCAACGTCGCTTCGTCTGCATTACGCTGCACTTTAGTCTTAATATCGTCAGCAGTCAACCAACTCATTAACGATTATACTGAAGAATCACGTCACGATACTTTGTAATTTCAATATTTGAATCGAAGACTGCATAAATTAATACATTGATCGTCTCAGGTAGTGTTCTTTTGAACGTCAAATCCAAACGAATATTATGAGGCACGTTCGCTTGACGATAGGGTGCACTAATATCGCTGTCAGCAGTCAAATCAAATGCATAAATAGTATATCCACTCTTAAACTCTTTCATAGTAAGTCCGTTGGTGTCATCCGTATTGTAAAAGCCAAAGACATCCATAAAATCAACATAACTGCGCATAAATTGATCCGAAGCAAAATCTGGTTTGTAGGGTGGACCAGGATGACTCACACCATTTACATGTAAAGCAATTTCACTTAACTGATTGTGTTTAAAATTGAAAGGATTCTTCTTTATATTACCGTTAAATGCATCATTTTCAACCATTGCCACCATGAGGAGCTTCGGTGCTTCCGATGGAAAGAGGCCATCTTTCATGAAACTCTTTTGATCTTTCGGAATTGTAAAGGTGAGAAGCTTTGTATGCTGAACGGGGTAAATGGCATTTTGGCGGTTAAGGCCTTCAGCATGCCCTCTAATGACACTTGGATTCGGTACTACTCGACGAATGTAAAGTGCAATATCTTCCACATGAATTCTAAAATTGTCAACTTTAGCAAATGCATTCAGCGCAAATTCAGGCTTATTCAATGTCAGCTTGAGTCGCATGCTGGTATTACAGAGTAAAAACTTTGACTGTCTAAAGAAGTCTAAATTCAGCGGACCATATAGCTGACATACTTTACTATCTTTAATCATAGCAGATCGCTTTACAAAGCCACTGTTTGTTTCAACATCAAATTTTCCTGCTTCATCTCTATACCATCCCATGGCTTCCATATGACTTTTTTGTGCTGCTGGATGAAACTGTGATACATGATTGAAATATTATTTATAGGGATAATCGCTTTGACCACCTTCCACCTGCTGCTCTCCAATCGTTAGAGAAACATCGCGAAGTAATGTAGTCAATGGTAAATTGTTCAGTCCAACTTTATGTGTATCGTCAATAGCAGTTCCATCTTCTTGCTGAATTCTAAACCTCAAATCAAGCATCGCATAACTCAAATCTATGTAGTCATCACTACCACCAGGAATAACAAATTCAATGGGGCCAGCATTCTCAGCTGTTCGAGGATGATAATCTACAATACTTGAACTAAGAATATCTGTCTGTATGGCTTGTTGATCGAACAAACAAAAACCGGAAGTTTTACACTCCATGATTAGAAGTTATAGCAGCGTCGTCGTTTAGCGCCTGATGAATGATTAGAGCCTCTGCGACGTTTGCGTGAATGCCTTTTGACTGAAGATCGCACCTTACCAGCTCCGCGATGTTTCCTCCTTCCTTTTTTCATTCGTTTAGGTGATTTCTTTCCTTGAGTAACACCAGCAATGGTCTGCTTCAATGTTTTTAAACCGCGTTCCTTCCCACGATTCAACAAACTGCTCTTAAAACTTCTACCTCTGGAAAGATCACTAGCAACATCACCAGCAAAGCCAACGGCATTACTTAAAACATTTCGTTTTAAAGATCTACCGACATTGGATATGAGAGGTGCTACAACAGATTTCAGTGCACCAAGTATGCTACCTCCACGTTGGCGGCGAGCGCCGATGTAAATTTGTCCTCCACCACTTACATAGGAGGGTCGTGAATAAAATGAGGCAGTTGGATTCATAGCTCAAACCCTAAACATTGTTAGTTACAACTTTGCATGAATCACTGTCGATCACTTAGATGAAAGATGTCGGCACGACGCATCCAAGAGTTCATACTTGAAGGATAACCAGTCCATTTAACAAGACACCATTCTTCACCTTGCCGTTTTTTACATCGAATGATTTTTTCTACCAAATATGTTTCACTTTCAGTGACTACCTCAATCTCATCGCGGTAAAAGCTACCCTCAATTTCTTCATTATCGTAATCTTTCAACTTGTAGGTGGTCGGAGAGTCTTTTTGATTAATCCTTGATACTGTAAATACCTCCTCTGTCCAATTCGGGAGGTACCCTTTAGCAAAAACACTTTTCACTTTTGAGATACGAACTTTATCACCAATTTTCACATCACTTTTCACATGAGTGCGTTTACGTTGGAATGATTCGCGCACTTTATCTACATTGTCAGCATTTACATCTACTGGTCTGAGTCCAATAGAACGATGGATAGAGTGATTGTAGGCATGGAGTGTATCTTGTAGAACCTTTGTCCAATTTTGTGTCAAGTTGGCAGTAAAATGTCGCCACAAGCGATTTTTTAATGTGCGATTAAAACGTTCAACGAGTGCAGCTTTATAAGCGCTCTTTACACTAAACAACTCAATGTCATGCCTCTCAAATAATCTTGTCACATGCTGATTTTCAAACTCTTTTCCTTGATCACTCTGAATTCTTTTTGGAATGCGACCTTCTCGAAAAATTGTTTGGAATGCTTTTGCTACTCCTTTCCCTTCTTTAGTTTTTAAAGGTTGAGCCCACGCATAACGCGAGAAAATATCAATGACGGTTAAAATAAAATTATTGCCCGAGTTATGTTTTGAAATGGAGGCAACATCACACAAATCTGCTTGCCACTGTTCATCGATGTCATGAACAATATAATGGCGGGTGCGGTACTTCTTTTTCGCTTGTTTGTGGAGTGTATAGGTAGCCTGACCCTTTAACCATCGTTTCACTTGTGATTGTGGAAGACCACTCGCTTTTGATAATTTCTTGATAGATGCAAATCCTGCCGGATGTTTTACATCATAATAGATTGACTTCAAACGTTCAGTCGATGACGGCTGACTCTTTTTCCTCCTTCTCATCTTTTTGTTTTCTTGCCTTTCTACATTTACAACAACTGCAGCATTTAGCTTTAGCGGTTTTGCGATCGTGTTCACATTGCTTAGGGGTTTCATTATGAGAGCTGGCGCAGCAAGTGCAAGTGACAACGACATTCACCTCTTGCGGCTCATTACATGGCAAGCAACACATCTGCTTCATATTAATAGTCTGAGAACATGTATTTCCTAGGAGGAGCTGTTTTACGTTTTCCTTTTACCAGTTTTAGTGGCGATGTAGATCTACGTCGAGTTCTTCCTCTTGTTTGCTTAGTGAGTGTGGGAGGGGATGTAGCAGGTGACGTCTTAAACCAATTTGTTGGCATTTTCATCGCCTGAAGCATTGGAGTAGTAGCCACTGTTGAATCAAGTTCTTTCAATGTCTCATTATTTAAAGCAAATTTTGGCACATTATGCTTTTTCAATAGTTTAAGAAAGTATGACCAACCAGGTGGAACATAGCCCTGACGGCGCTTTCTACGTGTCGCATACTGAATCAAGTCTTCATAACGTGAAGCATCAATCACTTTATTTTCATCTATAATGATTTCTCCTCTATCATTTACATTGAGATGGGGTTCAATACTGTTGAAAAGAGATATGGCATGTGCGCGAGATGCTAAAGGTGTAGCAGTCGATACAGAGTCACGCATCTTATTCTTCAAGTTTTTCAATTGCTCAACAGTTTCCGATTGTAATAATACAGCACGATGTGGATCTTTGATGTGAACATTTTGCTGATAATCTATTTCTTTCCTATACATTTGATTTGCAAGAGGTTGCTTTACTTGCTGCATGGCAGTCAATTGTACATATTCATCCTGAGGAATAACAATCATGCGAGAATAAGAACTCATAGTTTGTAGATAATCATGGGAGTTTTCAAAATATCACTTCGAAATCTAAATTCTTCCGGACACTCTTGCGTAAAGTCAATGAATAAGTAACCGTATGGTTTTTCAGTAGCTGCTTGAAAAATTTCAATTAAGGCTTTTGATCCTCTGGGTGCAACTTGTCGCGCTAAAATTTCAAATTGACTTTTATCTCGCGGATTCTTGAAAATAGCATAATAGTGTGTATTCAGGTTTCGTGTACGAGCTTCTTTTCCATCAGGAAACAAATTTTGTGTGATATAGATGATAAAGCACCTTTTATGGTGTGCTGCGCGAGTGACATATCTGTAACATCTTTTGAATTCTTACTTTCTTTTAATAAATCATCCAATACAACAACATCATTAGACTGAAGTTTATCCACTGGAATAATTCCTTCATGTCGAATAAAGTTGCGACTTTGCAATTCCTGAAACAGCGACGGTTGATAAATACCATAACACCAAATCACTCGATTGATAGGTTCCTTAAACAACTCCCTTCTTTTATCCAATAAATTCAGCGTGAAAACAGTTTTACCTGCATGAGATGGACCTGATACAGTCAGAACTTTATCACATTGAAGTCTGAAATCCATTTTAATACTTTGAGATTCAACATTTGCATAATTAACGCTTAGAGCCAAAGATATTACCCAATAGGTTGCCCACGGCAGGAGCTATCATTGGAAGTATTGCTGAAAGGAAACCGCCCTTTTGTGTTAGAGTTTTCCTCTTTCTTTGAAGGGTGACTTTAGGATTGGAGATGAAACGCAATTTCGTAGCATATCGCTTAAGTAACTTTCGTTGTTTTGGCGCTAATTTCTTCGTCCTCAACTTCCTCACATGAGAAATAATTTCACAAATGAATTTATCGTTAGCATGTCGTATAGCATTGTATCGCTGATTTGCTTTCATTCGTCGGAGAGCTTGAATGGCTGAAGAAAACTTTTGACTTTTACGTTTCGTCATTTTACGTTTCGCCATTTTCCGTGTTAGTCTTTGCTAAAACCTATCTTTACCACATTTGCATAGGTACTAACTATTGCGACATAAGTGACACTCGAAATGAGCAATATCACAGTGGTTACATTGGCAAAGTTGAATGCAATTACGTATGAAACAGCGTTGACAAAAAGCATGCTTACATCTCTTGAAGATGCGCTTTTCATTTCCATCCTTTCGCTTACATACATCGCAACACATAGTTTCACCGTTACTGATGTCTATAGCAAGTCTTTTTGAAGATATGAATTTGCTAGCCTTTTCTAAATAATAGACGCATGTACAGAAGGAATATACTTCGAGAGTGAGCAGACATAGCTCGAAAACCAGTTGTGCTACAATCAAGTACCACTGCATTTTCAATTTTTCTTTATGGAAAGTTGAATGTGAATATCTGAAATCGCTTCAATCACTAGACTGCTAACATGATGGTTAAATGCGTTAAGACGTTCGGCAATTTTTATCATATGTCTTTTAAAAAATTCTTGGGGGTGATCTACCACTTCCATTGAATAAGAAGCAAAATGGAAAGAGCGACTTTCCACCTCTTCCTTTCCAAAATGACTAAACTTAATTTTCGCAACTAATCGCGCCATGATAATGCTATCAGAGAATGTATTCATTAACTCTAGAAATAGAGTGCTAGCATCATCAACCACTGCTTCGATGTCGGTCTCATCTTTATGAAATTTTGTCACATAATCTTGAACAGCTCCTTTTAAACTTTGCCTATGAAAACGTAATGTTCCGCAGTCGTTTGAGAAAGACATGATCGCCCTTTATCTAACCCATCCATTGCATGAAAACAACAACTCTTCTCATAGTAACATTTATTGAATAACGGTAACAAGCATGCATTATAAATCAATGGTTTGAAAGAGATAAAATAGATACAGCTGGTAACTATCATACAGCGAGCAATGATAACCATACAGGACTTTGGCAGTGTTGAGGTAAGGAGGAAAGAAGCATTGGTTATGAACGTAGCTACTACAACGAACAGACAAAATAGGAACACACAAATCCTTAAAACGTTTCGTGACTTCATGATAATGTTGATTCACTCTACTATCCCAAGGCGGGAGCAAAATATCATCAATGATTAGATTGGGAAATACTTTCCTCTCCTTACCAGGATTATTACAAAAGATGCGTATAACATTGAAAGCAGCTAACCATCGTTTAAAGTCAATAAGAAGAGCACTCTCACAAGAAAAGCCATAGTCTTGCAAATATTTCAGATTAAGTCCATGAATGTGTTTTCTCGCCCATTGATCAACATTGGGATCGCAGTTGGCATGTTGATGATAGACACTAACAATCTGATATGTCCAATTGTTCATAGCAATAGCACTGAGCTCCTGTACAGGTTCACCCTCACAATCCATAAAAATGATGATAGAAGCCTAAAACGGAAATTACACATCTAAGGAAGCGTTCTATAACATATTACAAAATGAAGAATTACATCGATGCTTTTCACGACAAAAATAGGCAATTGATATGATGGCAACGAAGAAGTAAAATGTATCTAATAAGACCACGTCTACGACACTCAAAGCACATAAGCGAATTGTCATAGGGTAGAGTTAGGAAAGGACTAGTAATTCTCCTTCTTTGATTTGCGTTTTGATGTAGCATTCTTCTCCGACTTGCGCTTCGTACCACTGCTGTTAAGGATTTGATCAATTATGTCGTCCACGTTGGGTGGTTTTGGAATATATAGGATGGATTCCATATGCATGGAGAGAGAGGCTATTTTATTATCCTTGTGTCGACCATAATATAGTCCATTCACTTTGAAAAGGATATCCCAAGTACCTTCTCCGAGCTCATCACATCTGATGGCTATTGATTGATCTCCCTCCTTCTTATAGTAAGTACACCAATGTGATACCGGTAGGCAAATGTGATTACCATCCCAAATCTTTCTATAGGGAGTATCCTTGTCATCTCTAGCCTTCCACTCTTGAGCAAGAGGAGTAGGAATGTCCATTTTTAATGTCACATACTCCTCAATAATATCAAGTTGGTGGCGAATGTACGGACTCACGGGGATCAGTATGTAGTCCCCATACTGATTGCGCATTATCTTGACATCCGTGGAAGGGAGCATTCCCGTTTGGACGTTTGGAGTACTACGCTATGATCGCCATAACGCAAGACTTGTTTAAATTTACGCTGTAGCGGTGTAGGATTATGTACCTTGGTTGTTTCTTCCACTGGCCTCAGTTGTAGATGATCTGACCGTAGCGAACCTTGTAACGTTTGACCGCCATTTTGTCCTACTAGTGCAGCAGATGGAGTAGATGCCTGAAAATCAAAAAAGATTGTATTAAGTTTACGTTCAAGGGAGGAGAGGGAGGGAAGTAGCGACTTACCATTTTAGTTGGATAATAGAACAGGGAACTAGAGAGAGAGAGAGAGAGAAAATGTGCGTCCGTCACTCGTGTGATTCAACGATGGAATGATTCTCACTGTGGAAGGCTCGCTATTTATAAAGAAATGCTTGATTCTCATTGGATGATGATCCTCATTGGACAATAACATCAAGCTGATTCCAAATCTGACCTCCGTTTTCCCATCCGATGCTTCGTTTTGAAGCTACAGCCCAAAACGTCCCAAATTCTAACTCTGTCGTTTTTCGCCAATGTCCCAAAATCTTAAATGGCGTCTCACATCTAAACGAAGACAGATAGGAACAAGCCGATTCTTTCACTGAATTTGTCTCACTCTTAGCTTTCAAACGAGCTATAGCACGACAAAATCCGTTCACTGGAAGCCAAAATCGAAGCAAGCTGTCCAGAGGGGGGGGGGAGTCAGCCGAAAATTTTTTCTCTCCGATTGACTTGAAACTCACCATAGCGATGCAGAATTTCACGCTGAATCCGAATCTGACCTCCGTTTTCTCATCCGATGCTTCGTTTTGACGCTACACACCAAAACGTCCCAAATTCTAACTCTGTCGTTTTTCGAAAAATGTTGAAAATTTTTTCTCACCGATTGCCTTGAAACTCACCCTACCGATGCAGAATTTCACGCTGAATACGAATCCGACCTCCGTTTTCTCATCCGACCACTCCTTCCACTCGAAACAACCCATTTTACAACCCAACATTCAGCAGATTGCACCAAAAACATCACACACTATAGCCTCAAGACTAATCCTGGCGGTCGCCCAAGTCCACCACGACACTCTATCGTTCCAGAGGGGGGGGACGTCAGCGAACAGTTTGTGAACCCAGCTGGTCGGCACACCACGACAGACTACAACCTCTGCCGTTCCAGAGGGGGGGGGACTCAGACCCGAAGCACCACGGCGGCCGACCACGACACTCTGCCGTTCCAGAGGGGGGGGACGTCAGCGATGGCGGCCATCTTGCGCTATCTGGTGTTTGTCACTTCCTTACTACTTATAGAGATTATATATATAATACTTTTTTATATTTCATCAAAATTAGTGGATCTTCTTGAGGGCGATTAACACAATTAAACCCGTCATTGCGTTTGTAGAGTCTGCTTAGTCCCACAACCTTCATTTTTCATGAGTTGGCAGAGCTGGTTTCTCATTTCAGAGCAACGCCAAGTTGTGGACTTATAGTCCTGTAGAAGCTAAACAAATGGTATCACCTATTTTCCACAACATTTTAGCTTTCAAGTAGCGATGGTTTACTTGTTCTGCTATTGAATTGATTGAAACAAATCAAAGCACCTCTTTTGGAATTCACTGAGAGTACAAACGTAATCATGATGAGGAGCTAGTTTTCGTGTTTCAAACAATCAAAACTCTTTACTCAGATTAGCTGCGAACACATGATTCTATAGTCGTTCCACTCTTCCGCATATCATGAAATCAACGATTGCATTTACAGCCATCAGTTTAGTGTAGAATGATCAATTCAAAAACACTTGAAAATCTCGGACTTCAATAAAGGCATCGCTCAAACGCTACCGATTAACAGTGACTGCGTCTCGATAAGGTCTGAGCTTATCGAATACCATTTGAAACACAGACCACAGTAACTATAAGTTAAACCATAGAGCATGGATATATAGGTATAGTGTCGACTCAAAAAAGTATCTGTATGCAGTGAAAATTTTTATATGAAAAGATTCAGATTTTTGTGGAGATCCCGTGGTACCAAAAAATTATTTGAATAGTTTTAAAAAAGTCAAAATTTTGCAAATTTATATACTACCGAGATGACGCCCCTATATAAGCATCTGAAAAATGTTTGTGAAAATAAGGTTCTGAATTATTTCTGAATTACTTTCCAAAGCTTTCTGGAGAGAAAAATGTTTGTCAATTTGTCGCCAATACATTTTGATTCTTATCAGGCTACTGAGATTCAATTACAATTCGATTACTTAGCAATTTTTAGCATCTATTTTTATATATATCGTATACAGCATATTTTTCATATTCGTTGACAAATTTATCAACGATTATGAATGTCCAGCAGTTTGAAATGCGTTCGTAGGCCTGATGGGTATTTAAAAATGAGATTCAGATTCTAAAATGGCAAACCCACAATTCAGTAAATTTGAAAACTATGAAAATCACGGAATATTAGCACCGTTTCATTACTTCGTGCGCAAGCAATTAGTATCAATGATAATCTATTTTGTCGCCATTCAGTGAAATTCATAAACATGAATGTCGGTTGTCTAAATGTTGAAAATACATGTAACTATCCATTCCATTTATCAGGACGTCTAGTGCGAAAGTGTAATGCACAAATAGAGTGTAGGGGAGAACGAGAGGAAATGGACCGGTAGGAGGAATGGATCCCCTATCTAACTAGAAAAGTAAAAAATGATAAGTTTCTTTATACGCATAAAATTGATCTTCATAATGTAAATGCATAATTTACAAAAGATAGTCAGATGATAGCACGTGGTTTGATTTGTCACGTGCTTTTTACTTTTCCATGAAAATAATCAAAAATATATAGCCAACTTCTATGTCCCTTTTCTATTGTAGTTTTGCGTCTTTCAAAAGTGTATAATGGTCAACTATTTATTGTACGATAACTATGATAAGTGAAGTTCCAGGATATTCTGGCTTGACCTTGAAGAATAATATAATGTCCTGGAAAGTCAAGGTCAAGTCAGAATGTCATGGAACTTCTCTGAACAAACAGTATCAGCGATTACATTGTTAAATAACACCCATTAATTGTAGTAGTTGTTGATTGTCACAGTACAGTATTGAATGTAGGCTGGAATGAACATGTATTGGTATTAGAAACAGCATTGTTGCTTGTCTGACTGGGAAGTTCATTGCTACGAATAGAAATTGTTGATGTTCGCGGTTGATCGGCGTCATCATTCCTCTTGTAGATTGCAGCACTCATACGTTTCTCATATGAGCTGGCCTCGATGTAAGCGGCGTTTGCGGCTTCACTCACACGACCAGTTTTCTTTTGAATAACTTCTTTGTTAATTCCAGATGAAATTAACCTGTTAGCAACAGTCCTCCGCAGGCTAGAGTTGGTTATATATTTCTTGGGATCACTCATGCTAAACAACTGTTTTGTGACTTTTTGAATGGAATGGAATCCCATTGGCAGTAGTAAGTAAAACTCCACTTCTGGATAGCGCAAGATGGCCGCCATCGAAGAATTTTCGCTGACGTCCCCCCCTCTGGAACGACAGAGGTTGTGGTCTGTCGTGGTGTGCCGGCCAGGTTGGTCCACGTTCACAAAATGTTCGCTGACGTCCTCCCCCCTGGAACGACAGAGTGTCGTGGTGGACTTGGGCGACCGCCAGGATTAGTCTTGAGGCTATAGTGTGTGATGTTTTTCGTGCAATCTGCTGAATGTTGGGTTGTAAAATGGGCTGTTTCGAGTGGAAGGAGTGCTCGGATGAGAAAACGGAGGCCAGATTCGGATTCAGCGTAAAATTCTGCATCGGTATGGTGAATTTGAACGCCATCGGAGAGAAAAAATTTTCGCTGACGTCCCCCCCCCCCTGGACAGCTCGCTTCGATTTTGGCTTCCAGTGGACGGATTTAGTCGTGCCATAGCTCGTTTGAAAGCTAAGAGTGAGACAAATTCACTGAAAGAATCGGCTTGTTCATATCTGTCTTCGTTTAGATGTGAGACGCCATTTAAGATTTTGGGACATTGGCGAAAAACGACAGAGTTAGAATTTTGGACGTTTTGGGCTCTAGCGCCAAAACGAACCATCGGATGGGAAAACGGATTTCAGATTTGGAATCAGCGTGAAATTCTCTATCTGTATGGTGAGTTTCAAGGCAATCGGCGAGAAAAAATTTTCGCTGACGTCCCCCCCCCTCGGGAGAGCTAGCTTCGATTTTGGCTTCCAGTGGACAGATTTTGTCGTGCCATAGCTTGTTTGAAAGCTAAGAGTGAGACAAATTCAGTGAAGCAAACGGCTTGTTCATATCTGTCTTCGTTTAGATGTGAGACGCCATTTAGGATTTTGGGACATTGGCGAAAAACGACAGAGTTAGAATTTTGGACGTTTTGGGCTCTAGCGTCAAAACGAAGCATCGGATGGGAAAACGGATTTCAGATTTGGAATCAGCATGAAATTTTGCATCTGTGTGGTGAGTTTCAACTCAATCGGAGAGAAAAAATTTTCTTCACAAAATTTTTTCGAAAAAACGAGTTAGAATTTTCGCGATGGCTGCCTACTGTAGAGCCAAAATGAAGCATCGGATGGGAAAACGGAGGCCAGATTCGGATTCAGCATCAAATTCTACATTGAAATGGTGTATTTTCAGCTCAATCGGACCTCTAGAATCGGCGATAGAAGCGTTTTAAGTGTTTGGATGATGGATATTACGTCATCAGCTGATCGCCACACACTATATAAGCTGGGAACCGAGAGAGACTTGTCATTAAGACGAGAGCGATTGTCAGAGGTAGGTCGTCTCTCTGAGCTCCGATGATAGCTTCGGACATTCCAAATTCCGGGTTTCTGTAAGAAACCGACTTAGAAAATTTCATTGCTGATATCAGCTAAGGCGTCAGACTTAGAGGTTAGCCAGGAGATGGCCTTCGTCTCCAGGCCATAAAAGACTCCAAAACTTTAAAGGCTTGTAACTTTGCTTCTACAAGTCCGTTTGACTTGATTCAAAAAACGTTCGGTCGCTATTGACCTGCCCTAAGTGATAAACTACTTATAAAATTTCATAAGTAGTGCTAAAAAGTTGAAAAATTTAAATTCACTAGTTTTTGAGGTTTTCTGGGGTTTTCGACCCTGCTGAAGTCAATGAAAGCATTTTTAATGATGTCTGAGCCAGTCTTCTCATGCTATAAGCGGCTTTTCACTGAAAGCGAGCAAGACACGGAGAGTTTTGCTGTAATATTCCACTGACAGGGTGTTCCTTCGGGACGGCGGACGATGCCGTAGTGATAAGTGTGGCAAGGGAGTGTGTCATAGTTTAGACCGTAACCGCTGGGACAACTCATGTCTCATGTTGGGCATTTGACACAGTTCTCAACGTAGGTTCAATTATTGGGTGGGCCTCTAAACATTCCATTGCGAACACGCTGGTGAATCAAGCTCTCTACGGCTTGCTAGCTGCTGCTCTCAAGTGTCTGTCAACTCTTACCTACTCTACTTGTTTTTCTGGTCATTGAGCAGTCTTCTCATCGTATAAGCTTTTTTTCACTGAAAGCGAGCACGACACGGAGAGTTTGGCTGTAATATTCCACTGACCGGGTGTTCCTTCGGGACGGCGGACGATGCCGTAGTGATAAGTGTGTCAAGGGCGTGTGTCATAGTTTAGACCGTGACACAGTTCTCAACGTAGCACTTTGAACGCCAATCGGTTGAGTCTTAGCTATCTTGTCATGGGTGGCCTCTAAACATCTCCATTGCGAAACGCTGGTGAATCAAGCTCTCTACGGCTTGCTATCAAGCTGCTCAAAGTCTGTCAACCTCTTACCAACTCTACAGGTTTTCATGTCTGGCGAATACTATCATTAAGTTGAATCTGCTATCAGTCAACTTGAACGTTGCAAATGAAGTTCGGTGTAATACTTCCTTTCGACGGGCGTTCCTGTAAAGGGCGGCGGTGAAACCCGTAGCTATGTATACCGCAAGGGACATTCGGCAATTGTCAATCTTGTTAAACCTCTCTGCGTCATGTTTGCAAGTGATTGCCTCTGTCTCAACGTAGTATGCATTCGCGCCAGGGCGACATTTAGCCAGCTGTCGAAGGTTGCCTTATAAACTATCCATTGCATACGTTATGAGAACCATGAGTTCTACCTGTCTCTATCAATGAGATGAATTGATGAATGGAATGAAATGGGAGGACACTCACGCGCCACACGCAACATAACACACTTCTCTCTTCCGTAGTCTAACAAGCTCTTTACACATGGATCGCAGTCGATTGCTATCCCTGTATCAGAAGTGTAAGCTATCTTAATTTTATTTAACACTATTTCATCTACCATCATCACCCATATGAAATGTTATAAGATTTACAAGTTAAACTAAGCGTGCTACTATTTCCAAATGAAAAAGTATACATGGTTAAATCATCCACTGAAGCCCCATTCAAGTAAGTCAGTATGAAAGCAAAGATAATACGAAATAAAAATTTATTATGGCATGTATTTCAAAAGGTCTTCATCGTCAATATCGTCCCAGAGTCTGGCTTCACACAGATCACAAAAACAGTTCACTTGCTTCAATCGTTCTTCTACCGCGAGCCTCACTTTATCGATGTACTCCCACTCCGCCATAGTTCGTGGCTGGGAGTTAGGGGTGTACCATTCCCATAATTGATGGAGGAATTTGGTGCTGGTGATCTCCATCACATCATCAGTATCGTACTGCAGATACTTCCACCTCACGCCTGTTAAGTCGGGATACTCCTTCTCACATACACTCTCCTCTTCGTCATCCGCTGGTAATGACAACTTTCTAATGTTGTCGAGTCGGTATAATTTCTCCACCTTCCCCTTCGTTGGAGCGTTTGGTGCAACGAGCGCCTTTGGCGATGAGCATGGAGAAGAGAATTTTGTATTCGGTGTTTTTGGAGGGCTTGTCATGTTGACTGTGAATAATGACTTTGAAATGTTTTCTAATTCTCAAGTATAAACAAGCAACCAATCAGAATGAACAGCCAATGAATGATGAATATGAAAGTATATATGCAAAGTGACATTCGTGTCATTTCACTCTGTCTTTGAGACGTATAAGTGAAGTGTTCTCTAGCGAATTCTATATTTGAGGCGTACAAGTGAACTGCTCTCTCGCGAATTCCAAATTTGAGACGTATTATTTGAGTGAAGTCTCTATCTTGTTGAAGTATCAACCTTAAACTTGATTTCGTTGAAATGGTAAGTTGAAAATTTCTTCACTCATCTCCCTCAAACGTGTGGCTAATAGCATCTTCCTCAATTTCAGGCATCAACTTCATCACCAACGCCCTCCTTTCTCGAGGAAAGTTTAGAGTCGTTGAGTCAAGGTAGGTTGTAACAATACACTGAGACTTGAACAGAGATGATAGAATGATTTCTCTTTCAGGTGATGTGAGTTCCAGCTCAGGACTCTCGCGACAAGGCAACGAGTGGGAATGTGCCGACTGCGGACATATGTTTACAAGGAAGCACAGTCTCCTTCGACACATCAAACAACGTGTGTGTCAACGCAAAGCGGCATCAATCTCCGGAGGTGAAGTTGATTCTGACGATGACATCTCCTTTCCTTGCGATTTGTGCCCTCTTTCTTTTGATAGTCACTTTCAGCGATCTTCGCACAGACTTCAACACACGCATGCAAATGATCACTACACCAACGGTACCTCTACCATCTCCCTCATTAATGTTTCACATAATAATTTAGTACGCGACTACTGCATGGAGTCCAATACTCAAATAGTAGATTTTCCTGAGTGGCTCCTTCAAAATTCTAACATTATCGAAGCGCTCTTCAACAATTTAGACAATTTTAGAATGAAGGCGCTCATCTACCTTAAACTAAAATATATTAAGATAGATTTTCAAACGGGTCAAGTGACGGAGAGAATACAGTTTCATGTTCCTTCCTCTTCCGCAACCGAAGTTGTAGACTGCGAGTCTTGGTTAAATTTTCACATTCAATGTTTAAAATCAAATGTAGATAAATTCAATCAGCGCGACAGCGCTCTCATTTTTGATGGTGTGGACTCAGCCATATTCAAAATTTTCCTATTAGAAAGTCATGCAGCTCGAGGCACATTTAAACTACCAAAAACGTTGTATAATAAGAAAGCTGTCATCAATGTCGATTGTACATCACAGTGTTTCAAATATGCAGTCCTATCCATCCTTCACTATAATGATATCAACGCGAATCGAAATCATACCTATAGCTATAGACAGTGGGAGGATGAACTAGACTTTGAAGGTTGTGATAGTGACAACATGAAAATCAAAGATGTAGAAACGTTCGAAAAACATAATAAGATTAAAATTGTCGTTCACGTGTGGGAAAAGGGGTTGAAGGGTGCCCGCTATAATTCACGTTCAACTTGTTATGAACGTGTAGTCAACCTCTTATTAGTAAAACAAGATGATAGCGAGGAATGGCACTACTGTGGTATTCCCAAAATCTCTCGCTTGTACACTCACTTGGGGCACTCTAAAAGAGGTGAACATTTGTATGCGACCGCTGCATCCGCTCATTTTGGAGTAAAGATAAATTTGAAACTCACTATGAATGGTGCAAGCGAGGTAAATTACAAATGGAATGCATGCCCAAAGATAAAATATTTTCACATAGGGATAATGGCGACGAATTAAGTCCCCTGCGTATCATTTACGCAGACATAGAATGCTACATTGATGATATCATCCACAAGCCAGCAGCCATATCCTGCTATGAAGTATGGCATGACCACTTTAGGAATAGACAAAACAAAATGCATACTTGGCAAGGTGAATATCGTATTTCAAAATTTCTAGAATTTCTCGATAAAGCTGCTAAATTTCAACAATCATATGATTCACAATTGCAGCGTAAGTCACTACATATGTCAGATGAAGACAAACAGAAATTTGAAAGTTGCACATCGTGCCCTAAATGTCATAAAACGTTTGATGACGATAAAATTAAGAAAGTGCGTGATCATGATCACATCACTGGTAAATTTAGAAACGCACTCTGCTCCAAATGTAACTTTTCACTTAGGTTGAGACGTCGTGTACTACCCGTCATTTTTCATAACTTTAAGGGCTATGACAGTCATATGCTCATAAAAGGAGGGTTGAGCCAGATGAAATCGTGGCAGTTCAATGTTATAGCACAAACGAGAGAAAAATTCATGACAATGACAGCAAAAGTACCAGTAGATAAAACTAAAGAAAATAAGACAGTCTTCTTCGAAATAAAATTTTTAGATTCATTTCAATTCATGTCAGCGTCACTAGCTTCTCTCGTTCGAAATCTCAAGTTTCTTCCCCATAGTCAAACTTTGAAGAAACACTATCCAAACTTAACGGATGACATGATCACTCGCAAAGGAGTCTTTCCCTATGCGTATTTTAGCTCAATGTCTAAACTAAATGAAACAACCCTTCCTTCCATTGACAAATTCAAAAACGATTTGACGGGTGAAGATTGTCCAGTAGAGGACTATGAACATGCTCAAGAGGCATGGTTAAAATTTAATTGTAAAACGTTTGGCGATTATATGATCGCTTACTTAGAATTAGATGTCATTTTGCTGGCTGATGTCTTTCAGGAATTTCGATGAGTGGCATTAGAAGAAGACAAATTAGATCCTATCCACTTTGTCAGTCTACCAGCCATGTCCTTTAAATCAGCCTTTAAAATGACTGGTGAGACCATTCATCTCCTACAAGACCCCGAGATGTATAATATATTTGAGCGCGGAATACGCGGTGGTCTCACATTTGTAAATAAACATCATATAAAATCTAAAACAGTAGGTGATGATCATATCCACCTAAAGTACTATGACCAAAATAATTTATATGGCAGTTCACTGTCTAAACCACTACCTCATTCCGAGTTTAGTTGGTTAAAACAAGATGAGCTTGAGTATTACTCCAACCCTTCAAACATACTGAAGATTCCAGATGAAGGTGATTGGGGATATTATTTTGAAGTGGATTTGATTTATCCAAATAGTATTAAAAATAAAACTGCTGATTTCCCACTCGCACCTAAATCTGGTGAAGTGACTGAAGATATGTTTTCACCATTCATGTCACAATTTCATAATAACTTAACAGAGTGTGGATAGCCAAGGTACAAACCATGCCGCAAACTTTTACTCACCCAATATGATAAGAAAAATTATCTCGTACACTTCTGCATACTAAAATTCTATTTAGAAATGGGCATGCTTCTAAAGTCAGTTCACCGCATTATCAAATTTAGACAGAAAGCCTTCCTCAAACCCTACATAGATAGTAACAGTCAAAAACGTGCACTAGCCCAAAATAATTTTGAAAAAGATTTTATAAATATAAGAATAATAGTCTTTTCGGAAAGACCATGGAGGATGTTAGAAAACGCATAAACTACAAACTAGTCACTGATGATCAAAAATATCACAAATTGACCTCATCACCTCTTTTCATTGATAGAGACATTATCGATGAGGATCTTGTAGGTGTTAAAATGATAAAATCTGAAGTTGAGTTGTGCAAGCCCATCTATATTGGCCAAGCTGTACTAGATTACTCTAAGCTTGAAATGTACCAACTCTTTTATAAAATACTAAAACCATGTCCTCTCGTAAAAGAGGTTCGTTTGTTGGGTGGTGATACAGATAGTTTCTTCTTAGGTATTACCACTCAAAAAGATTTAAATTTTAATGAAGTAGCTAAGTCATTAGAAAAATATTTCGACACATCTAACTACAATTCCGCTCATCCACTCTTTTCCATACAGAATAAAGCCAAACTTGGTTGTTTTAAGGATGAAACAGCAGGAAAGGAAATAGATGAAATGATTCTCCTCCGCCCTAAAATGTATTCCATGAAATTAAAAGAATGTGCAGATAGTATTAAGCGTGCTAAAGGAATATCAAAATCAATTGTCCAAAAAATGAAACATCGGTCCTATAAGAAGGCCTATAAAAATAAAAATATAACGTTTGTCAATATGACAATCTTAAAATCACAGGTTCATACTGTGAAAACGTACACATTTAAGAAACGAGCGCTTTCTGCATGGGAGGATAAGAGGTGTTGGATAGGACATAACACATCTCTTCCACATGGACATCCTGATACAAACATACCTCCACCCAAAAGAATAAAACTCACGCTACCACATTCAGGAGATGTATTGACATAATCAACTTTAACTCAGTATTTTGATGTTGCTTTTTGTAGATATACATGGTTGTTTTATGTATCGCATGAGATCGTTTCTTCCTTGTGAATATATGCCTACAGTTAGCCCATTCCCCCTATATCTGTGAAAAGACTTTTCATGCGCATATTTTTATTTCAATAAACATATCACAATAACTTCACTTTGTTTTCCGAAACACTAAAGTTATGAGGGATTTAGTATCTTTCACATGAATGCACTCTTGTAAACCATTGGTAATTTTGATAGCAATAGAGGGTATAGTTTGTTTGACGACGGGGTGATAGAAAATAGATTCAAACATCTCGACTATTCCATATGAAGCGTCTTTATCATGAATGAAATCACGTAAAATGTATTCTTTTTTTTCTCACCAACAGAAATAGGTAGAATCAAATCACTTTGGGGCGATCATATCTTTTTCAAATGACTGTGGAACATTGATTTCCATGATGAAGATTTAAACAGTTGGATTCGATGACGAACAAGATTTACTAGTTTGCAAGTTAAACTAAGCGTTCTATTATTTGTAAATGAAAGATATAGTTTCAACAGTTTACAGATTAAAAATAAAGTTTCAATATTGTATGTGTTAGAAATAAAGTTAAAGCTGTTTGTATGTTAGAAATAAAATAAAGTTTCAAGAGTTTACAAGTTAAAAATAAAGTTTCAACAGTGTGTACGTTAGAAATAAATGAAAGTAAGAACTTCATCGTATGAGTTTTCAAAGCATGTTTTGTAAATCAAATGTGTGTAGTCCTGACATGATAGAATCGCGTTAGAAATAAAGTTTCAGCCGTTTACAAGTTAAAAATAGAGTTTCAACAGTGTGTACGTTAGAAATAAAGTTTTAGCTGTTTATATGTTAGAAACAAAATAAAGTTTCAACAGTTTACAAGTTGAAAAATAAAGTTTCAACAGTCTGTACGTTAGAAATAAATGAAAGTAAGAACTTCATCGTATAAGTATTCAAAGCATGTTTTGTAAATCAAATGTAAGTAGTCCTGACATGATAGAATCAAGCTTGACAAACGCGTTTGTCAAGTTCATTTGATTCTATCATGTCAGGACTACACACATTTGATTTACAAGACATGCTTTGAATACTCATACGATGAAGTTCTTACTTTCATTTATTTCTAACGTACAGACTGTTGAAACTTTATTTTTCAACTTGCAAACGGCTGAAACTTTATTTCTAACGCACAAAGCGCTTAAACTTTATTTCCATCATACACACTATTGAAACTTTATTTTAATCTGTAAACTGTTGAAACGATATTTTTCATTTACAACTAGTAGAATGCTGAGTCTAACTTGCAAACTAGTAAATCCTACGATCGTACTTTACAAACAGATAAAACTTTATTTCTAACGTAGACACTGTTGAAACTTTATTTTTAACTTGTAAACGGTTGAAACTTTATTTCTAACGTACACACTATTGAAACTTTATTTTTAATTTGTAAACTGTTGAAACTTCATTTTATTTCTAACATACAAGCTGATAAAACTTTATTCTTAACTTGTAAACTGGTGAAGCTTCATTCTATTTCTAACATACAAACAGATAAAACTTTATTCTTAACATACGCACTATTGAAACATTAGTTTTAACTTGCAAACTATTGACGCTTTATTTTTAACTGGTTAACGGTTGAAACTTTGTTCTATTTCTAACATACAAACAGATAAAACTTTATTCTTAACTTGTAAACTGATGAAACTTCATTTTATTTCTAACACATACACTATTAGAACTTTATTCTTAACATACACACTGTTGAAACTTTATTTTTAACTTGTAAACGGTTGAAACTTTATTTTATTTCTAACGCACAAAACCTAAAACTTTATTCCTAACGTACACACTGTTGAAACTTTATTTTTAATCTGTAAACTGTCGAAACTATATCTTTCGTTTACAAATAGTAGAACGCTTAGTCTAACTTGCAAACTAGTAAATCCTACAATCTCATTTTACAAACAGATAAAACTTTATTTCTAACGTACACACTATTGAAACTTTTTTAATCGAGAAACTGTTGAAACTTTATTCTATTTCTAACACACAAACAGCTTAAACTTTATTCCTAACGTACACACTGTTGAAACTTTATTTTTAATCTGTAAACTGTTGAAACTATATCTTTCGTTTACAAATAGTAGAACGCTTAGTCTAACTTGCAAACTAGTAAATCCTACAATCTCATTTTACAAACAGATAAAACTTTATTTCTAACGTACACACTGTTGAAACTTTTTTAATCGAGAAACTGTTGAAACTTTATTCTATTTCTAACACACAAACAGCTTAAACTTTATTTTTAACATAAACACTATTGAAACTTTATTTTGTAATCTGTAAACTGTTGAAACTATATCTTTCATTTACAAATAGTAGAACGCTTAGTCTAACTTGCAAACTAGTAAATCCTACAATCTCATTTTACAAACAGATAAAACTTTATTTCTAACGTACAGACTGTTGAAACTTTATTTTTAACTTGTAAACTCTTGAAACTTTATTTTATTTCTAACATACAAACAGCTTTAACTTTATTTCTAACACATACACTATTGAAACTTTATTTTTAATCTGTAAACTGTTGAAACTATATCTTTCATTTACAAATAATAGAACGCTTAGTTTAACTTGCAAACTAGTAAATCTTGTTCGTCATCGAATCCAACTGTTTAAATCTTCATCATGGAAATCAATGTTCCACAGTCATTTGAAAAAGATATGATCGCCCCAAAGTGATTTGATTCTACCTATTTCTGTTGGTGAGAAAAAAAAGAATACATTTTACGTGATTTCATTCATGATAAAGACGCTTCATATGGAATAGTCGAGATGTTTGAATCTATTTTCTATCACCCCGTCGTCAAACAAACTATACCCTCTATTGCTATCAAAATTACCAATGGTTTACAAGAGTGCATCCATGTGAAAGATACTAAATCCCTCATAACTTTAGTGTTTCGGAAAACAAAGTGAAGTCATTGTGACATGTTTATTGAAATAAAAATATGCGTATGAAAAAGTCTTTTCACAGATATAGGGGGAATGGGCTAACTGTAGGCATATATTCACAAGGAAGAAACGATCTCATGCGATACATAAAACAACCATGTATATCTACAAAAAGCAACATCAAAATACTGAGTTAAAGTTGATTATGTCAATACATCTCCTGAATGTGGTAGCGTGAGTTTTATTCTTTTGGGTGGAGGTATGTTTGTATCAGGATGTCCATGTGGAAGAGATGTGTTATGTCCTATCCAACACCTCTTATCCTCCCATGCAGAAAGCGCTCGTTTCTTAAATGTGTACGTTTTCACAGTATGAACCTGTGATTTTAAGATTGTCATATTGACAAACGTTATATTTTTATTTTTATAGGCCTTCTTATAGGACCGATGTTTCATTTTTTGGACAATTGATTTTGATATTCCTTTAGCACGCTTAATACTATCTGCACATTCTTTTAATTTCATGGAATACATTTTAGGGCGGAGGAGAATCATTTCATCTATTTCCTTTCCTGCTGTTTCATCCTTAAAACAACCAAGTTTGGCTTTATTCTGTATGGAAAAGAGTGGATGAGCGGAATTGTAGTTAGATGTGTCGAAATATTTTTCTAATGACTTAGCTACTTCATTAAAATTTAAATCTTTTTGAGTGGTAATACCTAAGAAGAAACTATCTGTATCACCACCCAACAAACGAACCTCTTTTACGAGAGGACATGGTTTTAGTATTTTATAAAAGAGTTGGTACATTTCAAGCTTAGAGTAATCTAGTACAGCTTGGCCAATATAGATGGGCTTGCACAACTCAACTTCAGATTTTATCATTTTAACACCTACAAGATCCTCATCGATAATGTCTCTATCAATGAAAAGAGGTGATGAGGTCAATTTGTGATATTTTTGATCATCAGTGACTAGTTTGTAGTTTATGCGTTTTCTAACATCCTCCATGGTCTTTCCGAAAAGACTATTATTCTTATATTTATAAAAATCTTTTTCAAAATTATTTTGGGCTAGTGCACGTTTTTGACTGTTACTATCTATGTAGGGTTTGAGGAAGGCTTTCTGTCTAAATTTGATAATGCGGTGAACTGACTTTAGAAGCATGCCCATTTCTAAATAGAATTTTAGTATGCAGAAGTGTACGAGATAATTTTTCTTATCATATTGGGTGAGTAAAAGTTTGCGGCATGGTTTGTACCTTGGCTGTCCACACTCTGCTAAGTTATTATGAAATTGTGACATGAATGGTGAAAACATATCTTCAGTCACTTCACCAGATTCAGGTGCGAGTGGGAAATCAGCAGTTTTATTTTTAATACTATTTGGATAAATCAAATCCACTTCAAAATAATATCCCCAATCACCTTCATCTGGAATCTTCAGTATGTTTGAAGGGTTGGAGTAATACTCAAGCTCATCTTGTTTTAACCAACTAAACTCCGAATGAGGTAGTGGTTTAGACAGTGAACTGCCATATAAATTATTTTGGTCATAGTACTTTAGGTGGATATGATCATCACCTACTGTTTTAGATTTTATATGATGTTTATTTACAAATGTGAGACCACCGCGTATTCCGCGCTCAAATATATTATACATCTCGGGGTCTTGTAAGAGATGAATGGTCTCACCAGTCATTTTAAAGGCTGATTTAAAGGACATGGCTGGTAGACTGACAAAGTGGATAGGATCTAATTTGTCTTCTTCTAATGCCACTCATCGAAATTCCTGAAAGACATCAGCCAGCAAAATGACATCTAATTCTAAGTAAGCGATCATATAATCGCCAAACGTTTTACAATTAAATTTTAACCATGCCTCTTGAGCATGTTCATAGTCCTCTACTGGACAATCTTCACCCGTCAAATCGTTTTTGAATTTGTCAATGGAAGGAAGGGTTGTTTCATTTAGTTTAGACATTGAGCTAAAATACGCATAGGGAAAGACTCCTTTGCGAGTGATCATGTCATCCGTTAAGTTTGGATAGTGTTTCTTCAAAGTTTGACTATGGGGAAGAAACTTGAGATTTCGAACGAGAGAAGCTAGTGACGCTGACATGAATTGAAATGAATCTAAAAATTTTATTTCGAAGAAGACTGTCTTATTTTCTTTAGTTTTATCTACTGGTACTTTTGCTGTCATTGTCATGAATTTTTCTCTCGTTTGTGCTATAACATTGAACTGCCACGATTTCATCTGGCTCAACCCTCCTTTTATGAGCATATGACTGTCATAGCCCTTAAAGTTATGAAAAATGACGGGTAGTACACGACGTCTCAACCTAAGTGAAAAGTTACATTTGGAGCAGAGTGCGTTTCTAAATTTACCAGTGATGTGATCATGATCACGCACTTTCTTAATTTTATCGTCATCAAACGTTTTATGACATTTAGGGCACGATGTGCAACTTTCAAATTTCTGTTTGTCTTCATCTGACATATGTAGTGACTTACGCTGCAATTGTGAATCATATGATTGTTGAAATTTAGCAGCTTTATCGAGAAATTCTAGAAATTTTGAAATACAATCTTCACCTTGCCAAGTATGCATTTTGTTTTGTCTATTCCTAAAGTGGTCATGCCATACTTCATAGCAGGATATGGCTGCTGGCTTGTGGATGATATCATCAATGTAGCATTCTATGTCTGCGTAAATGATACGCAGGGGACTTAATTCGTCACCATTATCCCTATGTGAAAATATTTTATCTTTGGGCATGCATTCCATTTGTAATTTACCTCGCTTGCACCATTCATAGTGAGTTTCAAATTTATCTTTACTCCAAAAGGAGCGGATGCAGCGGTCGCATACAAAATGTTCACCTCTTTTAGAGTGCCCCAAGTGAGTGTACAAGCGAGAGATTTTGGGAATACCACAGTAGTGCCATTCCTCGCTACCATCTTGTTTTACTAATAAGAGGTTGACTACACGTTCATAACAAGTTGAACGTGAATTATAGCGGGCACCCTTCAACCCCTTCTCCCACACGTGAACGACAATTTTAATCTTATTATGTTTTTCGAAAGTTTCTACATCTTTGATTTTCATGTTGTCACTATCACAACCTTCAAAGTCTAGTTCATCCTCCCACTGTCTATAGCTATAGGTATGATTTCGATTCGCGTTGATATCATTATAGTGAAGGATGGATAGGACTGCATATTTGAAACACTGTGATTTACAATCGACATTGATGACAGCTTTCTTATTATACAACGTTTTTGGTAGTTTAAATGTGCCTCGAGCTGCATGACTTTCTAATAGGGAAATTTTGAATATGGCTGAGTCCACACCATCAAAAATGAGAGCGCTGTCGCGTTGATTGAATTTATCTACATTTGATTTTAAACATTGAATGTGAAAATTTAACCAAGACTCGCAGTCTACAACTTCGGTTGAGGAAGAGGAAGGAACATGAAACTGTATTCTCTCCGTCACTTGACCCGTTTGAAAATCTATCTTAATATATTTTAGTTTAAGGTAGATGAGCGCCTTCATTCTAAAATTGTCTAAATCGTTGAAGAGCGCTTCGATAATGTTAGAATTTTGAAGGAGCCACTCAGGAAAATCTACTATTTGAGTATTGGACTCCATGCAGTAGTCGCGTACTAAATTATTATGTGAAACATTAATGAGGGAGATGGTAGAGGTACCGTTGGTGTAGTGATCATTTGCATGCGTGTGTTGAAGTCTGTGCGAAGATCGCTGAAAGTGACTATCAAAAGAAAGAGGGCACAAATCGCAAGGAAAGGAGATGTCATCGTCAGAATCAACTTCACCTCCGGAGATTGATGCCGCTTTGCGTTGACACACACGTTGTTTGATGTGTCGAAGGAGACTGTGCTTCCTTGTAAACATATGTCCGCAGTCGGCACATTCCCACTCGTTGCCTTGTCGCGAGAGTCCTGAGCTGGAACTCACATCACCTGAAAGAGAAATCATTCTACCATCTCTGTTCAAGTCTCAGTGTATTGTTACAACCTACCTTGACTCAACGACTCTAAACTTTCCTCGAGAAAGGAGGGCGTTGGTGATGAAGTTGATGCCTGAAATTGAGGAAGATGCTATTAGCCACACGTTTGAGGGAGATGAGTGAAGAAATTTTCAACTTATCATTTCAACGAAATCAAGTTTAAGGTTGATACTTCAACAAGATAGAGACTTCACTCAAATAATACGTCTCAAATTTGGAATTCGCGAGAGAGCAGTTCACTTGTACGCCTCAAATATAGAATTCGCTAGAGAACACTTCACTTATACGTCTCAAAGACAGAGTGAAATGACACGAATGTCACTTTGCATATATACTTTCATATTCATCATTCATTGGCTGTTCATTCTGATTGGTTGCTTGTTTATACTTGAGAATTAGAAAACATTTCAAAGTCATTATTCACAGTCAACATGACAAGCCCTCCAAAAACACCGAATACAAAATTCTCTTCTCCATGCTCATCGCCAAAGGCGCTCGTTGCACCAAACGCTCCAACGAAGGGGAAGGTGGAGAAATTATACCGACTCGACAACATTAGAAAGTTGTCATTACCAGCGGATGACGAAGAGGAGAGTGTATGTGAGAAGGAGTATCCCGACTTAACAGGCGTGAGGTGGAAGTATCTGCAGTACGATACTGATGATGTGATGGAGATCACCAGCACCAAATTCCTCCATCAATTATGGGAATGGTACACCCCTAACTCCCAGCCACGAACTATGGCGGAGTGGGAGTACATCGACAAAGTGAGGCTCGCGGTAGAAGAACGATTGAAGCAAGTGAACTGTTTTTGTGATCTGTGTGAAGCCAGACTCTGGGACGATATTGACGATGAAGACCTTTTGAAATAAATGCCATAATAAATTTTTATTTCGTATTATCTTTGCTTTCATACTGACTTACTTGAATGGGGCTTCAGTGGATGATTTAACCATGTATACTTTTTCATTTGGAAATAGTAGCACGCTTAGTTTAACTTGTAAATCTTATAACATTTCATATGGGTGATGATGGTAGATGAAATAGTGTTAAATAAAATTAAGATAGCTTGCACTTCTGATACAGGGATAGCAATCGACTGCGATCCATGTGTAAAGAGCTTGTTAGACTACGGAAGAGAGAAGTGTGTTATGTTGCGTGTGGCGCGTGAGTGTCCTCCCATTTCATTCCATTCATCAATTCATCTCATTGATAGAGACAGGTAGAACTCATGGTTCTCATAACGTATGCAATGGATAGTTTATAAGGCAACCTTCGACAGCTGGCTAAATGTCGCCCTGGCGCGAATGCATACTACGTTGAGACAGAGGCAATCACTTGCAAACATGACGCAGAGAGGTTTAACAAGATTGACAATTGCCGAATGTCCCTTGCGGTATACATAGCTACGGGTTTCACCGCCGCCCTTTACAGGAACGCCCGTCGAAAGGAAGCATTACACCGAACTTCATTTGCAACGTTCAAGTTGACTGATAGCAGATTCAACTTAATGATAGTATTCGCCAGACATGAAAACCTGTAGAGTTGGTAAGAGGTTGACAGACTTTGAGCAGCTTGATAGCAAGCCGTAGAGAGCTTGATTCACCAGCGTTTCGCAATGAAGATGTTTAGAGGCCACCCATGACAAGATAGCTAAGACTCAACCGATTGGCGTTCAAAGTGCTACGTTGAGAACTGTGTCAAATGCCCAACATGAGACATGAGTTGTCCCAGCGGTTACGGTCTAAACTATGACACACTCCCTTGCCACACTTATCACTACGGCATCGTCCGCCGTCCCGAAGGAACACCCTGTCAGTGGAATATTACAGCAAAACTCTCCATGTCTTGCTCGCTTTCAGTGAAAAGCCGCTTATACCATGAGAAGACTGGCTCAGACATGAAAACCTGTAGAGTTGGTAAGAGGTTGACAGACTTTGAGCAGCTTGATAGCAAGCCGTAGAGAGCTTGATTCACCAGCGTTTCGCAATGGAGATGTTTAGAGGCCACCCATGACAAGATAGCTAAGACTCAACCGATTGGCGTTCAAAGTGCTACGTTGAGAACTGTGTCAAATGCCCAACATGAGACATGAGTTGTCCCAGCGGTTACGGTCTAAACTATGACACACTCCCTTGCCACACTTATCACTACGGCATCGTCCGCCGTCCCGAAGGAACACCCTGTCAGTGGAATATTACAGCAAAACTCTCCATGTCTTGCTCGCTTTCAGTGAAAAGCCGCTTATAGCATGAGAAGACTGGCTCAGACATCATTAAAAATGCTTTCATTGACTTCAGCAGGGTCGAAAACCCCAGAAAACCTCAAAAACTAGTGAATTTAAATTTTTCAACTTTTTAGCACTACTTATGAAATTTTATAAGTAGTTTATCACTTAGGCCAGGTCAATAGCGACCGAACCTTTTTTGAATCAAGTCAAACGGACTTGTAGAAGCAAAGTTACAAGCCTTTAAAGTTTTGGAGTCTTTTATGGCCTGGAGACGAAGGCCATCTCCTGGCTAACCTCTAAGTCTGACGCCTTAGCTGATATCAGCAATGAAATTTTCTAAGTCGGTTTCTTACAGAAACCCGGAATTTGGAATGTCCGAAGCTATCATCGGAGCTCAGAGAGACGACCTACCTCTGACAATCGCTCTCGTCTTAATGACAAGTCTCTCTCGGTTCCCAGCTTATATAGTGTGTGGCGATCAGCTGATGACGTAATATCCATCATCCAAACACTTAAAACGCTTCTATCGCCGATTCTAGAGGTCCGATTGAGCTGAAAATACACCATTTCAATGTAGAATTTGATGCTGAATCCGAATCTGGCCTCCGTTTTCCCATCCGATGCTTCGTTTTGGCTCTACAGTAGGCAGCCATCGCGAAAATTCTAACTCGTTTTTTCGAAAAAATTTTGTGAAGAAAAATTTTTCTCTCCGATTGAGTTGAAACTCACCACACAGATGCAAAATTTCACGCTGATTCCAAATCTGAAATCCGTTTTCCAATCCGATGCTTCGTTTTGAAGCTACAGCCCAAAACGTCCCAAATTCTAACTCTGTCGTTTTTCGCCAATGTCCCAAAATCCTAAATGGCGTCTCACATCTAAACGAAGACAGATATGAACAAGCCGATTCTTTCAGTGAATTTGTCTCACTCTTAGCTTTCAAACGAGCTATGGCACGACAAAATCCGTCCACTGGAAGCCAAAATCGAAGCTAGCTCTCCCGAGGGGGGGGGACGTCAGCGAAAATTTTTTCTCGCCGATTGCCTTGAAACTCACCATACAGATAGAGAATTTCACGCTGATTCCAAATCTGAAATCCGTTTTCCCATCCGATGGTTCGTTTTGGCGCTACACACCAAAACGTCCCAAATTCTAACTCTGTCGTTTTTCGCCAATGTCCCAAAATCTTAAATGGCGTCTCACATCTAAACGAAGACAGATATGAACAAGCCGATTCTTTCAGTGAATTTGTCTCACTCTTAGCTTTCAAACGAGCTATAGCACGACTAAATCCGTCCACTGGAAGCCAAAATCGAAGCGAGCTGTCCAGAGGGGGGGGACGTCAGCGAAAATTTTTTCTCTCCGATGGCGTTCAAATTCACCATACCGATGCAGAATTTTACGCTGAATCCGAATCTGGCCTCCGTTTTCTCATCCGAGCACTCCTTCCACTCGAAACAGCCCATTTTACAACCCAACATTCAGCAGATTGCACGAAAAACATCACACACTATAGCCTCAAGACTAATCCTGGCGGTCGCCCAAGTCCACCACGACACTCTGTCGTTCCAGGGGGGGGGACGTCAGCGAACATTTTGTGAACGTGGACCAACCTGGCCGGCACACCACGACAGACCACAACCTCTGTCGTTCCAGAGGGGGGGGACGTCAGCGAAAATTCTTCGATGGCGGCCATCTTGCGCTATCCAGAAGTGGAGTTTTACTTACTACTAATGGCATTGCATTATACCAAACTGGGCCTTTAGGGTTGCGCTTACACGATAAATAAAATGCATTATGACCTCGCAAGTTATGAGCCTCTGGACGATGTGAGACATAATCTTTGTAAAGAGAAACGACACATTTTCCAGGATCTTCTGGCAGCGAATAAATTCTCGTTTGTTTTGGCTCCATTCTCGAGTGTTTTAGGCCAAATGTATGGTTCTTGGAAATTCTCTCTGTGTAGAGTAAGTATTCTCCCGTGTATTCTGTAATCAATTGAATTTGTGATTGATCACCTTAAATAATATCACGATGCTCCTGACATGCTCGGAGGCTAAGATGAAGACCCAAGTGATATAAAAGAGTATGGAGAAGCTGCTCCGGATTAGATCTACCAAATTTTTCTTTCTTCCATAATTCCTCCTCTTCTTCATATTCAATGACCGCTGCTCATTTTCTAGGTTTAGCCAACCCCAATGCTGCGTTCTTCTTCATCTGAGAATCGAGGGCTTCTCTAGAGATTTTGAATTCTTTGTCCAAGAATATAGACATATTCCATTTCAACATGTTGTTGAAATAATGCTGTATTGAGGCAGCAATTTCTTTGAGTGTCTGTGGTGGATATCTTTCGCCATTGACTTTCCTAGCATCACAAAAGAAATACTGCAACGTGTGATCTAAATCGTTCGGAGTAAATTCTTCAATTGGCTTCAAAACCTTTGGAATGTCATCGATTCTTAGCCTCCACTCAAACAGCCATTTTTGATGTGTTCATAGCCCATTTAGCTTTATCTTTTGTATTTTTCGGAATTCTATTCTCTAAATCTTCTTCTAGCTCTTCTGTACATCCAAAACGTCCACTTGCTTGATCTTCTTCAAGGACCTTAACTGGATTTTCATTACCATCCCATTCCTCACCAAAAACTTCCACAACATCGTCATATGTTAAGCCAGCTAATTCTTCCATCATTGTGCTGATCCGAAATAAAAATGAAAAGCTTGCAGTAATTTTTAAATTACTATGGATCATGGATATCTTGGACTTTACTTGTTGGCGCTGGCATGGAAATCTAAATAGTAGTAATATTACTACTATTTAGATTTCGATGGCGCTGGCTATATATACTCAGTGACAAAAAGAATGAAACAAGTCCTGATATGAATATTTATGACTTAAACTTGGTTGTACTGTACGTTTGTTTGTTGTTTGTTTGTAAAAGGAGAACTCGAATGCTTTACTCAAAAACATTTAATTTGATACTCATGATTTTATCAACTTAAGTTAGAAACGGGTGTGACCACCGCGAGCATCCAAACAGGCATCGATGCGTGAGGGTATGGATGAGCACAGTCGGTGGATGAATGCCAGGTCTAAGAGGTTCCACTGCTCGATCAGTCTGTCGGCCAACATCTTCAAAGACACTGGTGGGTGGTTGTACCTCTCTCTCACTCTGCGACCAAGTTCATCCCAGCAGTGCTCGATGGGGGAGAGGTCGGGAGAACGTGAGGGCCATTCCAAGGTTGGGATTCCACCGCTTGCTATCCTGTTAGAGACCACTGAAGCGCGATGGGGCCTTGCGTTGTCATCCTGAAAAATCAATTGATTCGATGTCACTGCTGGAACCACAACCGGTGTCACGATCTCGTCGGCATATCGCTGTGCTGTCAATGTTCCTTTCACTACGATTGCTGGTATTTTTCCATTGTGTCAGATACCGGCCCAAACCATGACACTACCGCCGCCGTAACGGTCGTCTTCTTTGACGCAACATGGAGCAAATCGTTCACTTGGCAAGCGATGAACACGGATCCGACAATCGTTGAAATCGAGAGTAAACCTCGATTCATCAATCCAGAGCACACGTTCCCACTGACTGTCACTCCACGACTGATGACCTTGACACCACGTCACTCGTCTCCTTCGATGTTCCAGGCTCAGCGGAATTCTCACAGCGGGTCGTCGAGACTGTATACCAGCTTCTCGCAATCTTCGATATGCAGTTCGAACGCTACAGGCAACGTTCCCAGCAACCTTCCAGTACACAATTAGCTTCGGGACGGACACAAATCTGTTTCTTTTAGCAGCTAAAACTAAGCGTGCATCTGTCCGCTTGGATGATACCCTTGGTCTTCCTGATCCTTTCTTCTTTTCCACATTTCCTTCTGCTTTCCAACGACACCACCACCTCCATACAACGACCCTTGAAATTTTCAATCCTTTCGCAACAGTTGTAGAACTTTGCCCACAACGCATCATCCCAATTGCCATTCCTCTGATAAAGTTATCATGTGCGCCATTTCATAAGCAGCAGTAGGTGGTGATTCTGTTCAACTTGTAGCTGTTACTGTGATCAATATCAAATTTTGAAATTTGATGGTCCTTTCCCTTATCATATGGAGTTCAATGGTGATACATAGAAAGCGAGATATCATCTCAAACCATAGAAAAAAATGAAACAAACTTCCATTCAAGTCAATGATAGTTGGTTTCATTATTTATGTCAGTGAGTATATTAATAAATGACTTATTTTCGGATCTCCATGCTATTCAGAATGTCACGCGTCCTCGGACATTCTGAGCATGGAAATCCTCAAATCAGTCCTTTATTATATACATAATTCTCTTGATTGCGTCTGAAACCACATAGATTATCATTCATAGCCAAAAAGTATATGGATATTTACATCAATACCATAGCTGATAAATTGCAGTCATAAGATATCTTTAATAATTCACATTTAAGATGGTATAGCTTTCTTAATTTAATTTCTTGAGGAAAAATTGAGTTGGGAGAAATGAATCGCTAGTGGTCCATTTCTCCCCACCAATTATCTTTTTCTGATAGCTTATATTTTCCAGATTATTACTTTATGAATGTGTCATAGAAAATACTTAAGTACCAGCAACAGCATGTCTCGAAGATGGGCCCTATGAACATTGAATAAATGATCAATTAAACATTCTGAAAAATTTTTTTTTCTTGATTCCTGTCAGTAGCTGTGAGTTTGTGTTTCTGTGTGCGTGTTGTAACCATAAACAGTAGCTCACCAGTTAATGAATAATTTTTAAATATCCTCTTTGAGATATGCGAGGTACAATCCTTTGGTCATGTTCAAGTTGACTATCTTCGCATTTCAATTATCATATTGCCATTTCTTGAAAACATGTTTATACAATTTGTTGCCGAAGAATCAGTATTGTGCATGCACTTTTAAGTTATGAGGTAGGCCTACGACAATGATGTGATCTATTGAGAAAAGGAGGCCTACCAGGTAGTAGCCATCCTAAAAATGAATGTCTAACTCAATCTGTTATTTCACCAGTAAATTGTCACACTTACTTCTTCGCCTAATGTCCATCATTCGAGTTCTACGAGTATATGGGCCTATTCCAGCAGGCCTTCTTTCAGGAAAACAATTACGACAAATGCCGGTCATATGATCGCACACTGTATCGCATATAGTACCGTATTTCACTTAATTCCTACAAGAAGATCACAAGCCAAGTTCATCAAGAATAGAGTATGGTTTTCTATCGCCGCAAATTTTCAAAGAATTTCCAAAAAGTGATCAAGAAGCTACAAGTACATGTAAACGAAAGAAGCTGAAATCGATCATGCTACAGCATCTTCTAAGAAAAGTGCAAAACGTGCAGATCATGCAACGGAAAATGCTGTGTGGATCAAAGCAAGAAACCAAAGAAGAAATATAAAATTGTGAATTATGACATCAATACTGAAAGTGAAAGGAGTGACTCAGACATTATCAACGACCGCCTCATCTCTTTGAATCTGGATGGGATTATATGACCCCGAAGAAAGCAATTTGTTCTTTGTGCCTTTTTCGTGAAAAAAGATAATCTATATTATGTAGGAATCATCAGGAAGTTGTTAAGTCCATCTTGTAATGTCGACATTGATGACTTCGATGTTGAAATTGAGTTCCTTCGTAAAAGCGAAAAACACGACGGTTTCATAAAACCTCAAGTAAGGGACATTGTAGACGTCCCATTTTCGGACATTGTTTCAAAATTGACAAGAACCCAAAAAAGCTTTCGGAACTTCAAGAACAAAACTGGACAACTACTCTTTTCAAGAAGATTTTAGCGGTTTGTTAGTGCGATAGAGGCCCTATGTTTGCTTTTATAGAGTTTTTATATGCAGTGTATGCACACAACACCGATTGAACCAAATAATTTCTTCAATGAGTATGGTTCATATTTTGACCAAGCCGTTCTTGTTTATGTTTTTCTAGTCAATTTGATTAATGGTTTTGTAAGTGCACTATAAAAATTTAACAATCTATTTTTTACTTTAATGAGAGTTATGATAGGCCCTTACTGAACTGATAGCATGAACTGATTTTTTGAGAAATATTTGCAAAGATGTATTATGAGAGTCGTTGAACGAGAATTACATGCAGCTAGCTATGTTAAAGTTATTAAGTTTAAAGACAATTGTTGAATTTTTGCGTCGCACTGCACATTTTCGTGGAGAGTTGACTTTTCTACGGTTTGCTTTTGTTTTCTATAAAACTCTAATACACGTATAAGCTTGAATTATGAAGCTATTTTTCCATTAAAAACTTGTATTTATTTCATACAAGCCTTTCCCGTATAGCCTCGATAGCATACCGTGTAATTTGATATTCTAGTATATCTAAGACAAGTTTTTTAAGTCATTGTTTAAATTACTTTATAGATGGACGTGACAGTTTCAAAGAGTTGCTATCGATTAAATTATTTTTGGGTGGACCATTTCTCCTGCACGGTCAATTTCTCCCCACCATGATGGTCCCTTTCTCGTGGTCCTATGGCCATCTCTCCCCACTTAGCAACACTTGATTAAATGGGGTGTGGTGGAAAGTGTATTCGATATCTATTTACTAGAACGATACCCTTTTTAAACGATGTTACACAGAATGTTCACACGAAATTTGTAGTAAAAAAAACTTTTCATTCTGCAAAACTCTAGTCACTAGAAGTAAAAGAATGAAAATTCGAATTTGGTGGGCCATTTCTCCCCGTTCTCCCCTATCACCTAAATTGCATTTTAGCGCAAAATATATTCAGTTATGGAATAACTTTTATAATTGCAACTTATGATTCGATATGTTCATTCAAATTAGAAAAATCATACAACATCTTGAAGCCAATGCGCTCAACATTACCATGCTGTAGACATCACATTAGATATCCTTCAATTTTGCGCTTAAATATGCAATCTAGCATCATCCTTAGCAAGGTCTCGACCTTGCCAGGGAATTTGCCAGATTTTGGACATAGCGCTAGGGTAGCACTAGGATAGGTACTATCTTTATTAATACGACAACCTAGCGCTAGCTGCCAGACATAGTGCTAGCCTAGCGCTACCCTTTTGCTACTTTTATTAAAACGGAAGTTGCTGCTAGGCTAGCACTAGGGTAGTGCTAGGGTAGTGCTAGGCAAGCGCTATCTTTATTAATACGACCCCTGATTACATCAGATTTTATTCACACTCATAAATCTGATGCAAAAAGTTTTTGTATTTCCTTGAAAATTTGTCGTTTAGATATTATTTTCGAGTAATTATATTTGAAATGTTGCATCTGATTTCACGTACATTCTGAAAACTAAGTATGTCATTCAACTATCTCGAGCAAACACTTTGATCTCGAGAAAATTGCAAATTATGTATGGTGTCTTGCTTGGGCTCATTCGAATGCATGTAACACAAGTAATGTGAGTATGTTAATTATTTAGCAATAAGAAGCGTCCATACTTGCATGGTATCTGTAGTTGAACCTTCTCCCGCCCCTCGCCACGCGGCTCGGTCAGAGCAGACATTTTGTTTGGACGTGCCGCGCCGCGTCGCGTCCGGTGTGAATGCAACTTTCGTCTGAATTGTCGTTACTCAGCGATGCCCAATCTGAACTTGCTTAAGCCATCCGAAATGGGTGCTACCTTGACCATTTATTCCTGATAAGAATAAACTGGTCGAAGTTACTTTTATCTTATAAGCAAATTTACATGTACATACCCTGTGGGAACGCATCTTGCTAATATCAACAGATTATCTG
>CAJQUW010006064.1:0-44178 GCA_907163375.1 Prostheceraeus crozeri | reverse complement strand
CTTGATATTATTGAGGAGTACGTGACATTAAAATATGGACATTCCTACTCCTCTTGCTCAAGAGTGGAAGGCGAGAGATGACAAGGATACTCCCTATAGAAAGATTTGGGATGGTAATCACATTTGCCTACCGGTATCACATTGGTGTACTTACTATAAGAAGGAGGGAGATCATTCAATACCCATCAGATGTGATGAGCTCGGAGAAGGTACTTGGGATATCCTTTTCAAAGTGAATGGGCTATATTATGGTCGACACAAGGATAATAAAATAGCCTCTCTCTCCATGCATATGGAAATCCATCCTATATATTCCGAAACCACCCAACGTGGACGACATAATTGATCAAATCCTTAACAGCAGTGGTACGAAGCGCAAGTCGGAGAAGAATGCTACATCAAAACGCAAATCAAAGAAGGAGAATTGCTAGTCCTTTCCTAACTCTACCCTATGACAATTCGCTTATGTGCTTTGAGTGTCGTAGACGTGGTCTTATTAGATACATTTTACTTCTTCGTTGCCATCATATCATTTGTGTATTTTGTCGTGAAAAGCATCGAGGTAATTCTTCATTTTGTAATATGTTATAGAACGTTTCCTTAGATGTGTAAATTTCCGTTTTAGGCTTCTATCATCATTTTTATGGATTGTGAGGGTGAACCTGTACAGGAGCTCAGTGCTATTGCTATGAACAATTGGACATATCAGATTGTTAGTGTCTATCATCAACATGCCAACTGCGATCCCAATGTTGATCAATGGGCGAGAAAAAACATTCATGGACTTAATCTGAAATATTTGCAAGACTATGGCTTTTCTTGTGAGAGTGCTCTTCTTATTGACTTTAAACGATGGTTAGCTGCTTTCAATGTTATACGCATCTTTTGTAATAATCCTGGTAAGGAGAGGAAAGTATTTCCCAATCTAATCATTGATGATATTTTGCTCCCACCTTGGGATAGTAGAGTGAATCAACATTATCATGAAGTCACAAAACGTTTTAAGGATTTGTGTGTTCCTATTTTGTCTGTTCGTTGTAGTAGCTACGTTCATAACCAATGCTTCTTTCCTCCTTACTCAACACTGCCAAAGTCCTGTATGGTTATCATTGCTCGCTGTATGATAGTTACCAGCTGTATCTATTTTATCTCTTTCAAACCATTGATTTATAATGCATGCTTGTTACCATTATTCAATAAATGTTACTATGAGAAGAGTTGTTGTTTTTCATGCAATGGATGGGTTAGATAAAGGGCGATCATGTCTTTCTCAAACGACTGCGGAACATTACGTTTTCATAGGCAAAGTTTAAAAGGAGCTGTTCAAGATTATGTGATAAAATTTCATAAAGATGAGACCGACATCGAAGCAGTGGTCGATGATGCTAGCACTCTATTTCTAGAGTTAATGAATACATTCTCTGATAGCATTATCATGGCGCGATTAGTTGCGAAAATTAAGTTTAGTCATTTTGGAAAGGAAGAGGTGGAAAGTCGCTCTTTCCATTTTGCTTCTTATTCAATGGAAGTGGTAGATCACCCCCAAGAATTTTTTAAAAGACATATGATAAAAATTGCTGAACGTCTTAACGCATTTAACCATCATGGTAGCAGTCTAGTGATTGAAGCGATTTCAGATATTCACATTCAACTTTCCATAAAGAAAAATTGAAAATGCAGTGGTACTTGATTGTAGCACAACTGGTTTTCGAGCTATGTCTGCTCACTCTCGAAGTATATTCCTTCTGTACATGCGTCTATTATTTAGAAAAGGCTAGCAAATTCATATCTTCAAAAAGACTTGCTATAGACATCAGTAACGGTGAAACTATGTTTTGCGATGTATGTAAGCGAAAGGATGGAAATGAAAAGCGCATCTTCAAGAGATGTAAGCATGCTTTTTGTCAACGCTGTTTCATACGTAATTGCATTCAACTTTGCCAATGTAACCACTGTGACATTGCTCATTTCGAGTGTCACTTATGTCGCAATAGTTAGTACCTATGCAAATGTGGTAAAGATAGGTTTTAGAAGACTAACACGGAAAATGGCGAAACGTAAAATGACGAAACGTAAAAGTCAAAAGTTTTCTTCAGCCATTCAAGCTCTCCGACGAATGAAAGCAAATCAGCGATACAATGCTATACGACATGCTAACGATAAATTCATTTGTGAAATTATTTCTCATGTGAGGAAGTTGAGGACGAAGAAATTAGCGCCAAAACAACGAAAGTTACTTAAGCGATATGCTACGAAATTGCGTTTCATCTCCAATCCTAAAGTCGCCCTTCAAAGAAAGAGGAAAACTCTAACACAAAAGGGCGGTTTCCTTTCAGCAATACTTCCAATGATAGCTCCTGCCGTGGGCAACCTATTGGGAAATATCTTTGGCTCTAAGCGTTAATTATGCAAATGTTGAGTCTCAAAGTAATAAAATGGATTTCAGACTTCAATGTGATAAAGTTCTGACTGTATCAGGTCCATCTCATGCAGGTAAAACTGTTTTCACGCTGAATTTATTGGATAAAAGAAGGGAGTTGTTTAAGGAACCTATCAATCGAGTGATTTGGTGTTATGGTATTTATCAACCGTCGCTGTTTCAGGAATTGCAAAGTCGCAACTTTATTCGACATGAAGGAATTATTCCAGTGGATAAACTTCAGTCTAATGATGTTGTTGTATTGGATGATTTATTAAAAGAAAGTAAGAATTCAAAAGATGTTACAGATATGTTCACTCGCGCAGCACACCATAAAAGGTGTTTTATCATCTATATTACACAAAATTTGTTTCCTGATGGAAAAGAAGCTCGTACACGAAACCTGAATACACACTATTATGCTATTTTCAAGAATCCGCGAGATAAAAGTCAATTTGAAATTTTAGCGCGACAAGTTGCACCCAGAGGATCAAAAGCCTTAATTGAAATTTTTCAAGCAGCTACTGAAAAACCATACGGTTACTTATTCATTGACTTTACGCAAGAGTGTCCGGAAGAATTTAGATTTCGAAGTGATATTTTGAAAACTCCCATGATTATCTACAAACTATGAGTTCTTATTCTCGCATGATTGTTATTCCTCAGGATGAATATGTACAATTGACTGCCATGCAGCAAGTAAAGCAACCTCTTGCAAATCAAATGTATAGGAAAGAAATAGATTATCAGCAAAATGTTCACATCAAAGATCCACATCGTGCTGTATTATTACAATCGGAAACTGTTGAGCAATTGAAAAACTTGAAGAATAAGATGCGTGACTCTGTATCGACTGCTACACCTTTAGCATCTCGCGCACATGCCATATCTCTTTTCAACAGTATTGAACCCCATCTCAATGTAAATGATAGAGGAGAAATCATTACAGATGAAAATAAAGTGATTGATGCTTCACGTTATGAAGACTTGATTCAGTATGCGACACGTAGAAAGCGCCGTCAGGGCTATGTTCCACCTGGTTGGTCATACTTTCTTAAACTATTGAAAAAGCATAATGTGCCAAAATTTGCTTTAAATAATGAGACATTGAAAGAACTTGATTCAACAGTGGCTACTACTCCAATGCTTCAGGCGATGAAAATGCCAACAAATTGGTTTAAGACGTCACCTGCTACATCCCCTCCCACACTCACTAAGCAAACAAGAGGAAGAACTCGACGTAGATCTACATCGCCACTAAAACTGGTAAAAGGAAAACGTAAAACAGCTCCTCCTAGGAAATACATGTTCTCAGACTATTAATATGAAGCAGATGTGTTGCTTGCCATGTAATGAGCCGCCAGAGGTGAATGTCGTTGTCACTTGCACTTGCTGCGCCAGCTCTCATAATGAAACCCCTAAGCAATGTGAACACGATCGCAAAACCGCTAAAGCTAAATGCTGCAGTTGTTGTAAATGTAGAAAGGCAAGAAAGAAAAAAGATGAGAAGGAGGAAAAAGAGTCAGCCGTCATCGACTGAACGTTTGAAGTCAATCTATTATGATGTAAAACATCCGGCAGGATTTGCATCTATCAAGAAATTATCAAAAGCGAGTGGTCTTCCACAATCACAAGTGAAACGATGGTTAAAGGGTCAGGCTACCTATACACTCCACAAACAAGCGAAAAAGAAGTACCGCACCCGCCATTATATTGTTCATGACATCGATGAACAGTGGCAAGCAGATTTGTGCGATGTTGCCTCCATTTCAAAACATAACTCGGGCAATAATTTTATTTTAACCGTCATTGATATTTTCTCGCGTTATGCGTGGGCTCAACCTTTAAAAACTAAAGAAGGGAAAGGAGTAGCAAAAGCATTCCAAACAATTTTTCGAGAAGGTCGCATTCCAAAAAGAATTCAGAGTGATCAAGGAAAAGAGTTTGAAAATCAGCATGTGACAAGATTATTTGAGAGGCATGACATTGAGTTGTTTAGTGTAAAGAGCGCTTATAAAGCTGCACTCGTTGAACGTTTTAATCGCACATTAAAAAATCGTTTGTGGCGACATTTTACTGCCAACTTGACACAAAATTGGACAAAGGTTCTACAAGATACACTCCATGCCTACAATCACTCTATCCATCGTTCTATTGGACTCAGACCAGTAGATGTAAATGCTGACAATGTAGATAAAGTGCGCGAATCATTCCAACGTAAACGCACTCATGTGAAAAGTGATGTGAAAATTGGCGATAAAGTTCGTATCTCAAAAGTGAAAAGTGTTTTTGCTAAAGGGTACCTCCCGAATTGGACAGAGGAGGTATTTACAGTATCAAGGATTAATCAAAAAGACTCTCCGACCACCTACAAGTTGAAAGATTACGATAATGAAGAAATTGAGGGTAGCTTTTACCGCGATGAGATTGAGGTAGTCACTGAAAGTGAAACATATTTGGTAGAGAAAATCATTCGATGTAAAAAACGGCAAGGTGAAGAATGGTGTCTTGTTAAATGGACTGGTTATCCTTCAAGTATGAACTCTTGGATGCGTCGTGCCGACATCTTTCATCTAAGTGATCGACAGTGATTCATGCAAAGTTGTAACTAACAATGTTTAGGGTTTGAGCTATGAATCCAACTGCCTCATTTTATTCACGACCCTCCTACGTAAGTGGTGGAGGACAAATTTACATCGGTGCTCGCCGCCAACGTGGAGGTAGCATACTTGGTGCACTGAAATCTGTTGTAGCACCTCTCATATCCAATGTCGGTAGATCTTTAAAACGAAATGTTTTAAGTAATGCCGTTGGCTTTGCTGGTGATGTTGCTAGTGATCTTTCCAGAGGTAGAAGTTTCAAGAGCAGTTTGTTGAATCGTGGGAAGGAACGCGGTTTAAAAACATTGAAGCAGACCATTGCTGGTGTTACTCAAGGAAAGAAATCACCTAAACGAATGAGAAAAGGAAGGAGGAAACATCGCGGAGCTGGTAAGGTGCAATCTTCAGTCAAAAGGCATTCACGCAAACGTCGCAGAGGCTCTAATCATTCATCAGGCGCTAAACGACGACGCTGCTATAACTTCTAATCATGGAGTGTAAAACTTCCGGTTTTTGTTTGTTCGATCAACAAGCCATACAGACAGATATTCTTAGTTCAAGTATTGTAGATTATCATCCTCGAACAGCTGAGAATGCTGGCCCCATTGAATTTGTTATTCCTGGTGGTAGTGATGACTACATAGATTTGAGTTATGCGATGCTTGATTTGAGGTTTAGAATTCAGCAAGCAGATGGAACTGCTATTGACGATGCACATAAAGTTGGACTGAACAATTTACCATTGACTACATTACTTCGCGATGTTTCTCTAACGATTGGAGAGCAGCAGGTGGAAGGTGGTCAAAGCGATTATCCCTATAAATCATATTTCAATCATGTATCACAGTTTCATCCAGCAGCACAAAAAAGTCATATGGAAGCCATGGGATGGTACAGAGATGAAGCAGGAAAATTTGATGTTGAAACAAACAGTGGCTTTGTAAAGCGATCTGCTATGATTAAAGATAGTAGAGTATGTCAGCTATATGGTCCGCTGAATTTAGACTTCTTTAGACAGTCAAAGTTTTTACTCTGTAATACCAGCATGCGACTCAAGCTGACATTGAATAAGCCTGAATTTGCGCTGAATGCATTTGCTAAAGTTGACAATTTTAGAATTCATGTGGAAGATATTGCACTTTACATTCGTCGAGTAGTACCGAATCCAAGTGTCATTAGAGGGCATGCTGAAGGTCTTAACCGCCAAAATGCCATTTACCCCGTTCAGCATACAAAGCTTCTCACCTTTACAATTCCGAAAGATCAAAAGAGTTTCATGAAAGATGGCCTCTTTCCATCGGAAGCACCGAAGCTCCTCATGGTGGCAATGGTTGAAAATGATGCATTTAATGGTAATATAAAGAAGAATCCTTTCAATTTTAAACACAATCAGTTAAGTGAAATTGCTTTACGTGTTAATGGTGTGAGTCATCCTGGTCCACCCTACAAACCAGATTTTGCTTCGGATCAATTTATGCGCAGTTATGTTGATTTTATGGATGTCTTTGGCTTTTACAATACGGATGATACCAACGGACTGACTATGAAAGAGTTTAAGAGTGGATATACTATTTATGCATTTGATTTGACTGCTGACAGCGATATTAGTGCACCCTATCGTCAAGCGAACGTGCCTCATAATATTCGTTTGGATTTGACGTTCAAAAGAACACTACCTGAGACGATCAATGTATTAATTTATGCAGTCTTCGATTCAAATATTGAAATTACAAAGTATCGTGACGTGATTCTTCAGTATAATCGTTAATGAGTTGGTTGACTGCTGACGATATTAAGACTAAAGTGCAGCGTAATGCAGACGAAGCGACGTTGAAAGCTTTCGATAATGTCTATTCACTCGATACCTTACCACCTGCAGTAAATCACTATCCCATCTTTATTGTGCTAAACACTCATTCACAGAATTTAGGCGGTGAGCATTGGAAAGCGATCTTTATTGGAGAAGACCGACGTGGTGAACTATTTGACTCTCTTGCTCAACCTCCAAATATACCAACACAGCAGTGGTTGAGAAAACATACGCGTCAATATCAGCGAAATGAACGCATACTACAACATCCACTTTCATCAACGTGTGGTGCTTTTGTACTGTACTTCATCTTACAAACGTTTACATGTATCTCGATTTGCATCTGTTATTCAAAACTTTTCATGTAATCCATCCTCTAATGAAAAAATGATTTGTAAGTTCTATCATGATTTGAAATAAAAACATCATGTTGGAAAAATTGTTTTTTATTTTACAATCCGCTGGGTACGTACATACTCAATGAGATAGTCTAGGATCATATTTGCTTGTTCATGAGATTTTAGTCCAGTAATGATCACTTTACTATTATGAAAGATTGCCACATGCACAGGCAACCAACAACTAATGAGAGCTGCAGGAAAAAGTTCGGGTTCATAACACAAACTGTAACTGCTGGTACGAATCTTCAAAAATGATAGACTGTCACTCAATTGAGTAGAGATCACCATATTGTCCACAGTCAGATTCGACATCACACACCTCTCCCTCTTCCATATCCGACGTAGTAGTCTTTGTAGCTCTAAGCGCATTGACTGCGCCGATGAATGAGAAAGGGCGCCGAGAATCTGTACAGTCCCATTTGGGAAGAGTTGAAGATTCCGTGAATTGTTCATCTTCACCACTAACATTTGAGGACGGCCCGGGTAATACTTGCTGTTTGGAAGCTGTTGGCGTAATGTTGTGAGATCGATTTTGGTGTAGAGTCTGAAGCGACGGAGAATGTTGACGATGGTGTAGCGATGGCGCTTCATGATGAAAGAATGAGTAAATTGAGCGATGTACCTTCCTTTTATACTTTTCCCAACTACCTTGATGAAATGTGAAGTTAGTATGAAGTTGGGAATGATAGAGTTGAATTCGCCGATTGTTGACGCGCAGCCAGATGCGATTTCCAATACGTGAATGTCTTTTCATATAGAAGTATTTCAAGTCCTTCATGATATGATGTAGAGATTGAAAATGACGATAAGATAAAACAAACTCTCTTCTCACATTTCCAGTTGAATCTTTGAAATAGACGTTTCGATCATGATCCGTTTCAATACGTTGTAGGGAATCTAATTTCCAACTCATGGTGCGTGGTAATCATATCTGATTAAGATTTGCATAGTAGGGCGATGAACTCACGACGAATAAATGTCATGATGGAGCGATGTATGTATCTTCTATACTTCTCCCAATTGTATTTGCGAAATGAGAAACAGTTTGCGGAATGAGAATGGTAGATTTGAATTTCATTTCTGTAATGTTGAAGCCAAACTTGATCACCCAAGGAGATGAATCTTAATGTTTCAAAATATTCCAAATCCCTCATGATATCATTGAGGTTGACAAATTGTCGCCATGTTAATGTAATTCCTCTTGATGTATGACCATGAGAATTTTTGAAATGTACGTTTCCATCACGATCAACTCTGATATATTGTAGAGAGTCCAAAATCCAAGTCTTCATGATGTTATGCAAAGTTGCAGATTAGCAATATAAAAATGTCGTTTTATCATATTTTGCTTAGCAATGCGGCTACAAAGAGATTTACTAGCAATCGAGCCGCACTCTTTTCTACTCCCATTGATCATGCACAACAGCTAAATGGGAATTGGGAAGTGGGTGTCACTCAACTTGTTTATAGCAACTGTGTCTATACTTTTGATCATGAGGTGATGACTATTAATATGAGGCGTACAGCTGCTTATCAATGTGAAAAGGGGTGCCGAGTATACATTCCACAGTGGCCAAAGAAAGATCTCTTATCATGTAAAAAGTTTATATATGATTTCTTGAATAAAGCGTGTAAACATATTGTCCAATTTACTCCGCACAATGATGATTATAATTATGTACATCATGTAGTTGAGAAAGATTGGATTGTTGGTTTAAGTCCAAGTTTAAGAAATGATTTAGGCTACCTCGCTAGCGCCTTAACAAGCTATGATAATTTTAACGTTAATTACCACATAAGTGGTCATAAACAGTTAATATATCGAGAGGAAGCTTATTATGTAGATCTTATTCCAAGAAATGAGAAGACGTTGGTGAAGAAGATTGTGATTAAGCCAAGAAAGACAAACATGACTCCTGAAACATTATTGAAGAAATTTAATTATCTCCTTCGAGTTGATGACAAACAAGTGGCAACATTGACTTATATTAAATCATCTAATCATATTGCAATAAGCAAATTAAATGATGATGATCTAGTATTAGTTTGTTCAAAAGATTTTCATCAGTTCTTACGACATCGTTCTGCAGCTGTTCATGGAAAAATCTGATATGCAACATTTACCATGTGAAAGGTCAAATCAATTTGATACAGAATGGGCCGTATCTTTATACAGAAAGTGTGTAGAGCCTTTTGGTGGTTTCTTACATGAAACAAGAGTGTTGATGCCTCGCATTATTACTTCGGTTAAATTGGTTGTAGATTATTTAAATGAAGTGATTAATGAGCAACATATTTCATTTTCTGAAAAAGAAGGTACTTTGTCTCTCACTATAAATGGAAAAGGTATTGAACTAATTATGGATAAAACTCTAATGGACATTTTGGGTTTTGATCAAAATATCTTTAAAAGTGGTACTGTAACCAAAGCTAGCGCAGACATGTCGCTATCGCGTCGTATTAACTATTTTCAGATATATTCCAATATTGGTGAAGATGTACGTGTGGGAGATGTTGAAGCTCCATTGCTAGCAATGATACCATACCAGCCAAAAAGCTGCAGTATTTTATCTGAGCATACTTTCAAGAAAGTGCATTATACAAAGCTGAAATCAAACTACATCCCACAAATTGATATTGCCATTTATGATGATGCTGGTGCGTTGATTCCTTTTCATAAAGATGCTGTGACAAGTATTACACTCCATTTCCGAATGAAGAGTTAATGCAAAAGTATGCTAATATATTTTTCCAATGTGAATAATATGGAAAGTGAAAATAAGGACTCGTTTCTAATCTACTTGCCCAGTAATGCTTCTATGAATAAATTTCCCAAAAATAAACCATCAGACTATCGAGTAGAATTAAATCGGCCACTGCATTTAGAAGGTGAATGGGAAGTTGGCGTTTCTAGTATTTGCTATGATAGCAATATTCAGAATGTGAATGATTTGGAAGAAATGATATTGACTCCTCGCACCCATGATGGAATAACGATGAATAATGCATTTCAGTTCCATACAATTTAACATCAGATGGAAAGTGGAACTATGAATGGATTCAGATAAAATCAGATTCTTATGAGCCATTTGGGAATGAGAAAATTATTAAGGCATTCAACAGTGGTAATACTTCCATCATGAAGAATAAAAATCAGAAAGCTTATGAGTTTACTATCTATCATTGGAGTGGGAGACAGTTCCTCCGCTTTCATTCTTTTACTAAAGGTCTTACGCTGAGGTTGGATAGTGAATTCTATCCACATCTTGGTTTTGGTCATGGACTACATCTAACGTCAATTGCTACTGCAAATGTTAAAAAAGTTTATTCAACTCGAATCAACAAATTTCATTATAGATTTAAAATATTTGATGAAGATGTTGTAGAATGCGAAGAACGCATCATTTTGAAAAAGCGTGGTGTTCAACCTTTATCACTTATTGAGTTAGTAAAACGATGGAATGAGACTGTGGGTAAGAAGTATGGAGAGAAAATTATGGCGGACAAAAATAAGTTGGTTATTCAGAAATATAATGACAAACTTACAGTTTATTTCTCTCCAACCTTGCGTCATTTTGTAAGACATTATACGCCTATTATTGGAAGCGGTGTGGTGTATGGTTCTCATGAATATCACACTAAAGCTGATTCAGTTAATGATGAATGGTGGGTGGACATCTATGGCGATCGCATCAAGAAAATTTACCAGTCTTATGAAGAATCTAAAGTTGCTATCAATATAATGCCGCGTCTATATCATACAGTTGAAAGCTTCATTCATGTAGTAAATCCTTATATACAACAGAAGTTGAAGCATGTGATGAAAAGTAAATATGATGTAAAGACACACCACATTTCGTTTTCAATTGAAAAACAACGCGTTGTTCTGAAACTGGGTGATGACATTCAATGTCAATTGAGTAAAAATTTGAAAAAACTCTTTGGCTTTTCAATGCTACAAACTGTGTTTGCTGCTGCGCATACGATTGGTATAGAAACACCAATGACACTTGATAAACATGAACAACACCTTTACATTCAAAGTGATTTGATTTTACCTATTTCTGTTGGCGAGAAAAAAGAATACATTTTACGTGATTTCATTCATGATAAAGACGCTTCATATGGAATAGTCGAGAAGATGTTTGAATCTATTTTCTATCATCCCGTCGTCAAACAAACTATACCCTCTATTGCTATCAAAATTACCAATGGTTTACAAGAGTGTATCCATGTGAAAGATACTAAATCCCTCGTAACTTTAGTGTTTCGGAAAACAAAGTGAAGTCATTGTGATATGTTTATTGAAATAAAAATATGTATATGAAAAAGTCTTTTCACAGATATAGGGGGAATGGGCTGACTGTAGGCATATATTCACAAGGAAGAAACGATCTCATGCGATACATAAAACAACCATGTATATCTACAAAAAGCAACATCAAAATACTGAGTTAAAGTTGATTATGTCAATACATCTCCTGAATGTGGTAGCGTGAGTTTTATTCTTTTGGGTGGAGGTATGTTTGTGTCAGGATGTCCATGTGGAAGAGATGTGTTATGTCCTATCCAACACCTCTTATCCTCCCATGCTGAAAGTGCTCGTTTCTTGAACGTGTACGTTTTCACAGTATGAACTTGAGATTTTAAGATTGTCATATTGACAAACGTTATAGTTTTATTTTTATAGGCCTTCTTATAGGACCGATGTTTCATTTTATGAACAATGGATTTTGATATACCTTTAGCACGCTTAATACTATCTGCACATTCTTTTAGTTTCATGGAATACATTTTAGGACGGAGGAGAATCATTTCATCTATTTCCTTTCCTGCTGTTTCATCCTTAAAACAACCAAGTTTGGCTTTATTCTGTATGGAATAGAGTGGATGAGTGGGATTGTAGTTAGATGTATCGAAATATTTTTCTAATGACTTACCTACTTCATTAAAATTTAAATCTTTTTGAGTGGTAATTCCTAAAAAGAAACTATCTGTATCACCACCCAGCAAGCGAACCTCTTTTACGAGAGGGCATGGTTTTAATATTTTGTAGAAGAGTTGATACATTTCAAGCTTGGAATAATCTAAAACGGCTTGCCCAATATAGATGGGTTTGCACAACTCAACTTCTGATTTAATCATTTTAACACCTACAAGATCCTCATCGATGATGTCTCTATCAATGAAAAGAGGTGATGAGGTCAATTTGTGATATTTTTGTTCATCAACGACTAGTTTGTAATTCATACGTTTTCTAACATCCTCCATGGTCTTTCCGAATAGACTATTATTCTTATATTTATAAAAATCCTTTTCAAAATTATTTTGGGCGAGTGCACGTTTTTGACTGTTACTATCTATGTAGGGTTTGAGGAAGGCTTTCTGTCTAAATTTGATAATGCGGTGAACTGACTTTAGAAGCATGCCCATTTCTAAATAGAATTTTAATATGCAGAAGTGTACGAGATAATTTTTCTTATCATATTGGGTGAGTAAAAGTTTGCGGCATGGTTTGTACCTTGGCTGTCCACACTCTGTTAAGTTATTATGAAATTGTGACATGAATGGTGAAAACATATCTTCAGTCACTTCGCCAGATTCAGGTGCGAGTGGGAAATCAGCAGTTTTATTTTTAATACTATTTGGATAAATCAAATCCACTTCAAAATAATATCCCCAATCACCTTCATCTGGAATATTCAGTATGTTTGAAGGGTTGGAGTAATACTCAAGCTCATTTTGATTTAACCAACTAAACTCGGAATGAGGTAGTGGTTTAGACAGTGAACTGCCATATAAATTATTTTGGTCATAGTACTTTAGGTGGATATGATCATCACCTACTGTTTCAGATTTTATATGATGTTTATTTACAAATGTGAGACCACCGCGTATTCCGCGCTCAAATATATTATACATCTCCGGGTCTTGTAAGAGATGAATGGTCTCACCAGTCATTTTAAAGGCTGATTTAAAGGACATGGCTGGTAGACTGACAAAGTGGATAGGATCTAATTTGTCTTCTTCTAATGCCACTCGTCGAAACTCCTGAAAGACATCAGCCAGCAAAATGACATCTAATTCTAAGTAAGCGATCATATAATCGCCAAACGTTTTACAATTAAATTTTAACCATGCCTCTTGAGCATGTTCATAGTCCTCTACTGGACAATCTTCACCCGTCAAATCGTTTTTGAATTTGTCAATGGAAGGAAGGGTTGTTTCATTTAGTTTAGACATTGAGCTAAAATACGCATAAGGAAAGACTCCTTTGCGAGTGATTATTTCATCCGTTAAGTTTGGATAGTGTTTCTTCAAAGTTTGACTATGGGGAAGAAACTTGAGATTACGAACGAGAGAAGCTAGTGACGCTGACATGAATTGAAATGAATCTAAAAATTTTATTTCGAAGAAGACTGTCTTATTTTCTTTAGTTTTATCTACTGGTACTTTTGCTGTCATTGCCATGAATTTTTCTCTCGTTTGTGCTATTACATTAAACTGCCACGATTTCATCTGGCTCAACCCTCCTTTTATGAGCATATGACTGTCATAGCCCTTAAAGTTATGAAAAATGACGGGTAGTACACGACGTCTCAACCTAAGTGAAAAGTTACATTTGGAGCAGAGTGCGTTTCTAAATTTACCAGTGATGTGATCATGATCACGCACTTTCTTAATTTTATCGTCATCAAACGTTTTATGACATTTAGGACAGGATGTGCAACTTTCAAATTTTTGTTTGTCTTCATCTGACATATGTAGTGACTTACGCTGCAATTGGGAATCATATGATTGTTGAAATTTTGCAGCTTTATCGAGAAATTCTAGAAATTTTGAAATGCAATCTTCACCTTGCCAAGTATGCATTTTGTTTTGTCTATTCCTAAAGTGGTCATGCCATACTTCATAGCAGGATATGGCTGCTGGCTTGTGGATGATATCATCAATGTAGCATTCTATGTCTGCGTAAATGACACGCAGGGGACTTAATTCGTCACCATTATCCCTATGTGAAAATATTTTATCTTTGGGCATGCGTTCCATTTGTAATTTACCTCGCTTGCACCATTCATAGTGAGTTTCAAATTTATCTTTACTCCAAAATGAGCGGATGCAGCGGTCGCATACAAAATGTTCACCTCTTTTAGAGTGCCCCAAGTGAGTGTACAAGCGAGAGATTTTGGGAATACCACAGTAGTGCCATTCCTCGCTATCATCTTGTTTTACTAATAAGAGGTTGACTACACGTTCATAACAAGTTGAACGTGAATTATAGCGGGCACCCTTCAACCCCTTCTCCCACACGTGAACGACAATTTTAATCTTATTATGTTTTTCGAACGTTTCTACATCTTTGATTTTCATGTTGTTACTATCACAACCTTCAAAGTCTAGTTCATCCTCCCACTGTCTATAGCTATAGGTGCGATCTCGATGCGCGTTGATATCATTATAGTGAAGGATGGATAGGACTGCATATTTGAAACACTGTGATTTACAATCAACATTGATGACAGCTTTCTTATTATACAACGTTTTTGGAAGTTTAAATGTGCCTCGAGCTGCATGACTTTCTAATAGGGAAATTTTGAATATGGCTGAGTCCACACCATCAAAAATGAGAGCGCTGTCGCGTTGATTGAATTTATCTACATTTGATTTTAAACATTGAATGTGAAAATTTAGCCAAGACTCGCAGTCTACAACTTCGGTTGCGGAAGAGGAAGGAATATGAAACTGTATTCTCTCCGTCACTTGACCCGTTTGAAAATCTATTTTAATATATTTTAGTTTAAGGTAGATGAGCGCCTTCATTCTAAAATTGTCTAAATTATTGAAGAGCGCTTCGATAATGTTAGAATTTTGAAGGAGCCACTCAGGAAAATCTACAATTTGAGTATTGGACTCCATGCAGTAGTCGCGTACTAAATTATTATGTGAAACATTAATGAGGGAGATGGTAGAGGTACCGTTGGTGTAGTGATCATTTGCATGCGTGTGTTGAAGTCTGTGCGAAGATCGCTGAAAGTGACTATCAAAAGAAAGAGGGCACAAATCGCAAGGAAAGGAGATGTCATCGTCAGAATCAACTTCACCTCCGGAGATTGACGCCGCTTTGCGTTGACACACACGTTGTTTGATGTGTCGAAGGAGACTGTGCTTCCTTGTAAACATATGTCCGCAGTCGGCACATTCCCACTCGTTGCCTTGCCGCGAGAGTCCTGAGCTGGAACTCACATCACCTGAAAGAGAAATCATTCTTTCATCTCTGTTCAAGCCTCAGTGTAGTGTTACAACCTACCTTGACTCAATAACTCTAAACTTTCCTCGAGAAGAGAGGGCGTTGGTGATGAAGTTGATGCCTGAAATTGAGGAAGATGCTATTAGTCACACGTTTGAGGGAGATGAGAGGAAATTTTCAACTTACCATTTCAACGAAATCAAGTTTAAGGTTGATACTTCTACAAGATAGAGACTTCACTCAAATAATAGTCAAAGAGAGAGATCGTGCGTTCGTCACTTGTATGATTCACAGATTAAATGAAATGACCTGAATGTCACTTTGCTTATATACTTTCATCCTCTTCATTCATTGGATGTTCATTCTGATTGGCTGCTTGTGTATACTTAAGAATTAGAAAAATGTTAAAGTTATCATTATTCAAAGTCAGCATTTCAAAGACAACATGACAAGTCCTCCAACAACACCAAATACCGCATTGGAGTTCTCCTCTCCATATACATCAGCAAAGGTGCTCGTTACACCAAATGCACCAAGAAAGGCGAAGGTGGAGAAGACATACAATCTCGACAATATACGAAAGTTATCATTATCGGAGGAGGATGAAGAGGAGTTGCCCGACCTAACAGGCATACGGTGGAAATATTTACAATATGATGCCGAAGGGGTGATGGAGATGACCAGCAAGTCGCACTTGCATCAAATATGGGAGTGGTACACCCCTAACTCCCAACCGCGAACCGTGGCGGAGTGGGCGTACATTGAGAAAGTGAGGGACGCTGCAGAAGAACGTTTAAAGCAGCTCAACTGTTTTTGTAATCTATGTGAAGCCAGACTCTGGGACGATATTGACGATGAAGACCTTTTGAAATACATGCCATAATAAATGTTTATTTCGTATTATCTTTGCTTTCATACTGACTTACTTGAATGGGGTTTTAGTGAATAATTTAACCATGTATACTTTTTCATTTGGAAATAGTAGCACGCTTAGTTTAACTTGTAAATCTTATAACATTTCATATGGACGATGATGGTAGATGAAATAGTGTCAAATAAATTAAGATAGCTTACACTTCTGATACAGGGATAGCAATCGACTGCGATCCATGTGTAAAGAGCTTGTTAGACTACGGATGGGCTTAAGTGGATGATTTAACCATGTATACTTTTTCATTTGGAAATAGTAGCACGCTTAGTCTAACTTGTAAATCTAAAAACATTTCATATGGACGATGATGGTAGATAAAATAGTGTCAAATAAATTAAGATAGCTTACACTTCTGATACAGGGATAGCAATCGACTGCGATCCATGTGTAAAGAGCTTGTTAGACTACGGATGGGCTTAAGTGGATGATTTAACCATGTATACTTTTTCATTTGGAAATAGTAGCACGCTTAGTCTAACTTGTAAATCTAAAAACATTTCATATGGACGATGATGGTAGATAAAATAGTGTCAAATAAATTAAGATAGCTTACACTTCTGATACAGGGATAGCAATCGACTGCGATCCATGTGTAAAGAGCTTGTTAGACTACGGAAGAGAGAAGTGTGTTATGTTGCGTGTGGCGCGTGAGTGTCCTCCCATTTCATTCCATTCATCAATTCGTCTCATTGATAGAGACAGGTAGAACTCATGGTTCTCATAACGTATGCAATGGAAAGTTTTAGGCAACCTTCGACAGTTGGCTAAATGTCGCCCTGGCGCGAATGCATACTACGTTGAGACAGAGGCAATCACTTGCAAACATGACGCAGAGAGGTTTAACAAGATTGACCATTGCCGAATGTCCCTTGCGGTATACATAGCTACGGGTTTCACCGCCGCCCTTTACAGGAACGCCCGTCGAAAGGAAGTATTACACCGAACTTCATTTGCAACGTTCAAGTTGACTGATAGCAGATTCAACTTAATGATAGTATTCGCCAGTCCGAAGACTGCCCAGGGCAAACCGCGAGGAGGTTCTATCATGTCTTGCCCCATGGTGGCCCTTAAGAGAGCCGATGGTTCGTTCTCGGGAGTAACAAGATGACTATTGGCTTGAATAGTCAATAGGTATGACGGTTAGGTTCTCGTATACCCTATACCGCCTAAGCCGTGGTGGTGCATCTGGCACCTTTCGGATGCGGGTGGTATTTGGAGTCCACACCTCATCCGTCCAAACGATCCTCTTGATCTTCCCCTTCTTCTCATCCTCATCCCACTCGTCGAGGATGACGAACTCGGGAATGCCGTTGTCTTCATCAGTGAAGACGGGAATATTGTCGGCAGATGTCGCTTCCATCGTGACTTCAAATTGAATGAGAAGCGCTACAATCTTCTGGCTTATATAGGGTTTTCAACAATGAATTGCTCAACAGCGAATCAGAATGCTTCAGGGATAGCAATCGACTGCATAATGTTCAAGTTGACTGATAGCAGATTCAACTTAATGATAGTATTCGCCAGTCCGAAGACTGCCCAGGGCAAACCGCGAGGAGGTTCTATCATGTCTTGCCCCATGGTGGCCCTTAAGAGAGCCGATGGTTCGTTCTCGGGAGTCGTCATCCTACAGCCTACCAATTCTGCTGAGAGAGTCAAAGACTCTCTCTTTGGTAGCACTGTCGACTTCCACACTAACTGGCATGTGAGTATAGAGTGGAATGTAGCGCCATTCCGTTGGATTGACAGCAGTTGCTGTCATCGGATTGCCAATCCGAGCAAGATTGTTGTGGACTCTGTCTTGCTCCTCTAGCCTGACAAACTCCTCAAATAAATTTCGCGGCCTTAACTGCGGTCCGCGAGGAGAGCTAACTTGACTGTTCGGCGTCTGCATGATTGAAATGAAATGAAATGAGAGGCAGTGGTTTATATACCCCTCTAACGCGACGCAACGTTCAAGTTGACTGATAGCAGATTCAACTTAATGATAGTATTCGCCAGTCCGAAGACTGCCCAGGGCAAACCGCGTGGAGGTTCTATCATGTCTTGCCCCTAGGTGGCCCTTAAGAGAGCCGATGGTTCGTTCTCGGGAGTAAATTGATGGGGTGGTGAAGGCGGGCAAAGATCTGCAATGAAAATGATATGTATTAGAATAGGATATACTATCTTATTTGCTTTTCACTTACCAAGTTAGTCATCCTTAGGTAGTCTCGCGCGTTTCCGAATCGAAAATTTATGGAGATGGCCGCGCATTCGTAAGCTTGCATGGAGACACTTCTTGCTCGGATGACCGTTGTAGCAAATAATTGACTCGTCCAGATTTTTATTTACCAATACTTCGCCGGCCAAATGATTGTCCCGAATAGGGATGTGAAATTCAAACAAACGATCCTCATTCACACGTTCCCACTCATCCCTCATGCGCTCCAACTTCTCACACGCCTGCCTCTCATCACCCCGCCGAGCCACAGTCCTCTCCAACTCAACATTCCTCGCTCTCAACACACTCATCTCCTTCATCATCTCCTCAAACTTCGCCTCTGCATCTCTCATTCTTCTCTCCGCAGCACTCGCCCTCTTCTCACACGCATCATTCTTCTCTTCCAACTCTCGCGTCTTATTCTTCAAATCAGTCACACAACGCCTCATTCTAATGTTTTCATCCGCCACCTCCTTCGACTTCAAATCCTTCTTTTTCAACTCATCCAACTCCTTCACAACTTCATCCTTCACTTTCTTCAAACTCTCAAACTTATTCACTAACAACTCATGCGCCATCTGCTGCGAAACATGCCTCTTCTCTTCATCCTTCAACCACCTCGCCGACTGCATACGAATCCCACCACTCTTCACTTTTGGGGAAGATGAGCTCTTCGGGGGGTCGGTGATGACGATGTTGGACACCTCCGATGACGAAGAGCTCAACTTCCTCACACGCTTCCTCACACGCTCCCTATCTAAATCCACATCATCCTCATCATCACTCTCAAGCACTCTCTTCCGCTGCTCAATCTCACCCTCCAACGACGCAACCGCTCTCGCCAACTCATCATTCTCAACAACATTCTCAACAACATTCTCAACAACATTCTCAACAACATTCGCAACATTCGCCAACATTCGCTCCCTCTCTTCCACAATCAACTGCGTAAATCTCAAATCAGTCACTAAACCACCACTACAGTCAGCATGCACTCTGTAAAAACGCACCTCATCCTCATCACCCTTCAGCACTCTACACTTTACGCAAGCAACCCTATTCAAGACAATCATGTGGCCGGTGCCCGCCTTCTTCACATGAGCTTTGGCGTCCGCACTGCGATTAACTCGCCCACAAGAGCACATTTTGATGTGATATTTACGATTTTTGTCATTGGCCATCTTAGATTTTATTGTGAACTGTAAGATAATGAAATTTGTATAAGTTTGGAATCATGTAGTACAGTCATATTCCTAAAGAGTGTAGTGAGTGGCACTCGATCCCGTCGACAGCCCGAAGGCCTTGTACCGATCACTAGGGAAGTGAGAGATCTTCCCCGATACCCGCTCTTTACAGCTGAAGACATCATTGTCACTGCCCCGAAGTGGTAACAGGAACGCCGAGTCAAAGGTAGTGATCAGTAGCTGGGATCTAACCCCTCAAAGCTGCCTTAGACTTAGTTAAATTTCAAATCTGATAGCATATTTGAACTCAGGATACTTGAAACCTTAGTCTATATGTTAAAACTTTGAAAAAAGTGAAAATTAAGAATTTTTAAAAAATTCCGCATTTTACTACTCATACTACTTTTAAAAAATTTTATCAGTAGTAAAGACACTATCAAACTCTATCATACAAACTTTGAAGTAGCAAGATAGCTTGCCTACTTCAAAAGATAGAGTCCTTTGCACCCGATATCGGGAGCTCAGAGCGACGACCGTCGCTTACCTCGTCTTTCGATGAAGTGATCAGACTTACGTTGTCGGGGGTTTATATATGCTCGGAAGAAAACTTAAAATGGCTCTATCTCCAAAAGTATTCATCGTAGCGACATGCGGTTTGTTGCAAACGATTTGTCTCATCATTCTTTACAATATGACACCTGAACCATTCTCATATGACCACGGGAAGTTGGTCCGCCAGCACATGTCCATGTAACATGCCACAAGTGAAAAAATTCCTAAGTGTGAGAGCTCCAGTGTGGTGAAAATTTTGAAAAATTTAAAACTTCCGAATTTCAACCTGGGACCGTCACCAAAAAATTTTTCATCAAATTTCACTGACCTCCCCCCCCTCGTTCAGAGAAATTTGATGAAAAATGTTTTGGTGACGGTCCCAGGTCGAAATTCCACACTTTGGAAAATTTTCAAAATTTTACCCATACAAAGTCACTCTGACACTTAGGATTTTTTCAGGTGAGCGAGCTCCGACCTAAAATCTTGTAACCGCTCTAACTTTTGAACGAAGACAGATAGGAACAAGCCGATTCTTTCACTGAATTTGTCTCACTCTTAGCTTTCAAACGAGCTATTGCACGACAAAATCCGTCCACTAGAAGCCAAGATAGAAGCTAGCTGTCCAGGGGAGGGGGGGGGAGGTCAGTGAAATTTGATGAAAAATGTTTTGGTGGCGGTCCCAGGTCGAAATTCCACACTTTGGAAAATTTTCAAAATTTTACCCATACAAAGTCACTCTGACACTTAGGATTTTTTCAGGTGAGCGAGCTCCGACCTAAAATCTTGTAACCGCTCTAACTTTTGAACGAAGACAGATAGGAACAAGCCGATTCTTTCACTGAATTTGTCTCACTCTTAGCTTTCAAACGAGCTATTGCACGACAAAATCCGTCCACTAGAAGCCAAGATAGAAGCTAGCTGTCCAGGGGGGGGGGGGAGGTCAGTGAAATTTGATGAAAAATGTTTTGGTGGCGGACCCAGGTCGAAATTCCACACTTTGGAAAATTTTCAAAATTTTACCCATACAAAGCCACTCTGACACTTAGGATTTTTTCAGGTGAGCGAGCTCCGACCTAAAATCTTGTAACCGCTCTAACTTGTGAACGGTTGGTCCGATTGACTCGCAACAAAAAATGTTGTCGAGCAGTTTTTTCTCCTCTTTCAAACGAGTAGCTGTAAGACAAAATCCGTCCACTAGAACCAAAGTTAGAAGATTGCTGTCGGGGGGGGGGGTCGGTGAAATTTGATGAAAAATGTTTTGGTGGCGGTCCCAGGTCGAAATTCCACACTTTGGAAAATTTTCAAAATTTTACCCATACAAAGCCACTCTGACACTTAGGATTTTTTCAGGTGAGCGAGCTCCGACCTAAAATCTTGTAACCGCTCTAACTTGTGAACGGCTGGTCCGATTGACTCGCAACAAAAAATGTTGTCGAGCAGTTTTTTCTTCTCTTTCAAACGAGTAGCTGTAAGACAAAATCCGTCCACTAGAACCAAAGTTAGAAGATTGCTGTCGGGGGGGGGGGGGTCAGTGAAATTTGATGAAAAATGTTTTGGTGACGGTCCCAGGTCGAAATTCCACACTTTGGAAAATTTTCAAAATTTTACCCATACAAAGTCACTCTGACACTTAGGATTTTTCAGGTGAGCGAGCTCCGACCTAAAATCTTGTAACCGCTCTAACTTTTGAACGAAGACAGATACGAACAAGCCGATTCTTTCACTGAATTTGTCTCACTCTTAGCTTTCAAACGAGCTATCGCACGACAAAATCCGTCCACTGGAAGCAAGCTGTCCAGGGGGGGGGGACGTCAGCCGAAAATTTTTTCTCTCCGATTTCGCTGGAAACATCCTTCCTAACCCAAAATTTCACGTAGATTCCGAATCTGGCCTCCGTTTTCTCATCCGATGCTTCGTTTGGACGCTACACACCAAAAACATCACACACTATAGCCTCAAGACTAATCCTGGCGGTCGCCCACGTCAACCTAGACGGTCGCCCACGTCAACCAGGCGGTCGGACCAACGCACCCGAGTCTCACACTCTGTCGTTCCAGAGGTGGGGGGGGGGGGACGTCAGCGAACATGTTGTGAACGTGGACCCACCTGGCCGGCACACCACGACAGACCACAACCTCTGTCGTTCCAGGGGGGGGGGGGACTCAGACACGAAGCACCACGGCGGCCGACCACGACACTCTGCCGTGTCAGAGGGGGGGGGACGCAGCGATGGCCGCCATCTTGCGCGGTCCAGAAGTGGAGTTTTGCTTACTACTCCGGTCATTCGATAAGCAATCTGTGTTGTTAATTAAAATAGATTCTAGAATCATTGGGTATTTCGAGCAACCTATAATTTTGAAATTTTCATGTTTCGGTGCATGAACATGCATGGAAACCTCAGTTTGAGTAGGATACCCTCGTAAGTGCTCTGAGATACGGGTATAGAAATGCCTTTTGGTGGCACCAATGTACCGCATTGGACAGCGGTCACAGTTATATTGATAAACAATATCCGATCGCAGATCACTCACAATTTTATCTTTGTTACGAAAAAAATCTTTCATTTTACACGTACTGTACGTAGTTTGAATTTCAGCCTTAGACAGTTTTTGATTGATTTTATGAATTCTATGATTGAAATCTTTAAATCCTTCACGAATGAAAGGCACGGACCAATAAATAATTTTCTTATCATTATCTTTATTTTTATTCTCTTGCTTTGCACAAACTTTTTCTTCGACTTGCTTTTTTACTTTCAAAATTGTTTCCAATTGAAAACCATTACCTATAAATGTTTCAATAATTTTCTCAGATGCTGATTCATACAGAGTCTGATCAGAGCAAATTCTGAAGGCTCGAGACAGCAACGAACGAATAGCTGCTAATTTATATTTTTCAGGCGCATAAGCGAACTGAGGAGTATAGACTCCAGTGTTTGTTGATTTGATATGGAAATCAATTTTGAAAGAATTATCAGTTTCAAGAGTTATCTCCGTATCTAAAAATGTGATGCATTTGTTACTACTTTCTTCTAGAGTAAATTGGATGTTCTCATCCAATGAGTTGATGAAGTTCAGAAACTTTTTAGCATCACTACTATTTTTGAAAATCGTGAAACAATCGTCCACATAACGACGATAAAAAATTGGCAATGTGCCTTCATACTTATGGAATTTGCTTTCAAGCATATCGAGAGCAAACGCAGCCATAGTAGGGCCAAGGTTAGAGCCCATGGCCATGCCGTCCACCTGGTGGTATAGTTGGTTGTCAAAACTGAACAAAATATTTGTGCACGCAAGGTTCAATAGACTTTTTAAAGCTTTCTCCGAAATTGGAAAGTCACCGAAATCGATCAACGAGGTTATGTGATTAATGGTTCTGTTCACAGGAATATTCGTAAATAAACTTTTAACATCCAAGCTAAAGAGATCAAATTCTTTTTCCTCAGGAAGAGATAAAGATTTTATGTCTTCAACAAACTGAAAAGTATCTTTCAAGGAAAACTTTCGAGGAACATACTTTTTCAGTAAATCATCAAGCCAAAGAGCTAATTTGGATGTGTAAGAATTGCGCATACTCATAATCGGACGGTACGGCGGGTTGGAAGTGCATTTATGAACTTTCGGTAAGCCATAAAGGCGAACCGGTTGCGAACCACATGCGCGAATGGATTTGAAGATATCGTCATTTATCAGTTTTTTAGCTTTAAGGTCTTGTAGCTTACGATTAAAACGATCTTCCTCAAGAATAAAAGGATTCTTTTTAGAACGCTTGTCAACTTTGTAAGTTTTGAAACGACTCGTATCAGATAAAACTTCTTGAAGTTTCTCGATGTAAATTTTCTTATCTTGAATAAGGATTCCGTTTCCTTTGTCAAATTTTGAGACAACAATATCGTTATTTTTGGCTAATCTACGAATAGCATTCAATTTGGATTTCCATCCTTTGGACACGCGATGCTTACTGAAGTAACTTTTGAACGCATTTCTAATTTTATCAATGATATCATTATTGATGAGTTCACCATCCTGAGCTTTCAGTCTCGAGACTAGACTTTCAGTTTCAGCTTTTTGTTCATCATAACGAATTTTAGAAGGAGGAAAACACATCGAAAACCCTAGAGCAAGTAAATCTTTTTCAGAATCCGTCAAGGATACAGAAGACAGGTTAAGAACAGCCGATTTAATGCTTTTCTCAGGGAAAGAAGAAACAGAAGTTTGAGAGCTTTCTAGATTCTTTAGTTTTTTGTTGTGAACAGTTTGAACTATCGATTTGGTCTTAGCTATCTTATGCTCAATGATCGACTTCATGACCTCCCTATCAGGAGGCTGAACAGAACAGTAAAACTTTTCTAGCTCGCTCGATTTCAGTTTTTTGTCATGTTTTGCCTCACCAATTTGCTTTCTCATGGCTGCTCCTTGCGCTTTTCTGATTCCTTGTTTTGAGGATTTCAGCAAACTTGGAATACGCAGATTGAGAAATTTTGGTATTATGCCCTACTACTTGGCCCTACTATGGCTGCGTTTGCTCTCGATATGCTTGAAAGCAAATTCCATAAGTATGAAGGCACATTGCCAATTTTTTATCGTCGTTATGTGGACGATTGTTTCACGATTTTCAAAAATAGTAGTGATGCTAAAAAGTTTCTGAACTTCATCAACTCATTGGATGAGAACATCCAATTTACTCTAGAAGAAAGTAGTAACAAATGCATCACATTTTTAGATACGGAGATAACTCTTGAAACTGATAATTCTTTCAAAATTGATTTCCATATCAAATCAACAAACACTGGAGTCTATACTCCTCAGTTCGCTTATGCGCCTGAAAAATATAAATTAGCAGCTATTCGTTCGTTGCTGTCTCGAGCCTTCAGAATTTGCTCTGATCAGACTCTGTATGAATCAGCATCTGAGAAAATTATTGAAACATTTATAGGTAATGGTTTTCAATTGGAAACAATTTTGAAAGTAAAAAAGCAAGTCGAAGAAAAAGTTTGTGCAAAGCAAGAGAATAAAAATAAAGATAATGATAAGAAAATTATTTATTGGTCCGTGCCTTTCATTCGTGAAGGATTTAAAGATTTCAATCATAGAATTCATAAAATCAATCAAAAACTGTCTAAGGCTGAAATTCAAACTACGTACAGTACGTGTAAAATGAAAGATTTTTTTCGCAACAAAGATAAAATTGTGAGTGATCTGCGATCGGATATTGTTTATCAATATAACTGTGACCGCTGTCCAATGCGGTACATTGGTGCCACCAAAAGGCATTTCTATACCCGTATCTCAGAGCACTTACGAGGGTATCCTACTCAAACTGAGGTTTCCATGCATGTTCATGCACCGAAACATGAAAATTTCAAAATTATAGGTTGCTCGAAATACCCAATGATTCTAGAATCTATTTTAATTAACAACACAGATTGCTTATCGAATGACCGGAACGGACAATTTCCTTTGACATTAAATTTATGACGTAATCCGCTCGTAATGATGTCATGTTTAGCGCAATAGCTATGTGGTTCAACGCTCTCTGTATTTTGTGACGTATTTTATTTGAGATTTTAGTTAATGAAAATGTTTCTGTTGAAGCAAACTTGTAGATATAAATTTTATTGTGGATTTTATTGAATTCTTTGTTGTACCGCTGAAGATGAGGCAATAAACTAGCCTTGAAACTAGTCCCGTAAAAAAAGTGTTTTTCTTTCACAATGACAATATGAAGCGTCTGGGAACTTTGTGCGTAAATATATATATATATATATATATATATATATATATATAAATAATATTATTTATAATTATTATTTTATATATATAAATTCCCAACATAGATAAAATTGAAATCAAATATTGTATACAAATATAGTTGTGAACATTGTGATGAATGTTACATTGGCAGTTCCATTCGTCATTTCATTACTCGCATTAATTAGCATCTCAAAGCGTATCCTACTCCGACAGAAGTCAGTATGCACGTCCATCCACCAAAGAAAGACGGCTTTACGATTATCTCTACGGTTAATAATAACCCTCGTCTTTTGGAATCAATTCTTATTAAGAGTACCAGTACTGATGCACTCATGAATGATCGAGGAGGTTCTAATCCACTGGCATTGAATTTGTAAATAGCTCGTTCGGTCACGTCATCATGTACATAGCAGTCTTTGTAAATTTGTCATTTCATCTGATTTCATTGTTAATTGTCCTCTTGTCATATCATTCCATGCCATCGCTTGCAAATTTTACTCATTATCATCTTGTCATATAAAAGCTTGATTTTATGTTAATTCTGTTAGCACCTGATGAAGGCATTATAATAAATGCAGAAACATGTTGTGAATTGATTGTTTTATTTTATTTTAATGTAACCTGAACACAAGCTTCTCAAAAAAATATATATATAGCTAGATAGATGGATAGATAAATGGATATCTATCAGAGATCCCCACGCCGACCCAATGACTGCCGATAGTATGAGAAGTGCGAAAACGAGATTATTGATTGGAAGACCGGTTTCGATCTTGGATCTTTATCAATTCCAAATTGACACGTCTTACTCGACAGAGATCAGAACAAGCCGAAACATGTCTCGTGGTGGTTGCATCTGTTGAGATTTGATTAATTTATCAATTGCCAGGTTACTTGTCTTAGTACATATAGATAGATAGATATTTGTAATTGCATGCCTCTCCTAGTGAGAAAATAAAGCTTTACCTAAATAATAGAAAATCGAAAATGGAAATTAATACCAGTATGTAATCACACCCAGACCAGATGTTATAAAGAAAAACTAAACAAATAAATAAGACAGCCCGACCGGTTTCTGCCTGTTGCAGGCTTCTCAAGGGCATAGAATGATTTATTGTACAATTTGTATATCATCAAACTGAATTAATATCTATGTGAGTATGATATCGAAACACCAAAGAAAGATATGATATCTCTATCACCTTTAAACTGAAAAAGGAAAAATTATAGCAAATCAAGAATCCCTATTTAAGAAGGCATCAATCCTTCTGATAAAGAACTTTTCTTTCTCTTCCCTATACAATTTTGTGCAGGTAGGTGGTAATTTTAAAATCGGCATGACATAGAACAATGGGTTGGAGTTGCGTGCACAGTTGAATATATGATTACTAGTATAGAGGGAGCGATAGTTCTCATCCCTTATTTGTTGACGGGCTGTCTTATTTATTTGCTTAGTTTTTCTTTATTACATCTGGGTGTGATTACATACTGGTATATATATATATATATTTGCACAAATACACTAAATCTGATGCTGGAGTACAAAATACAAAAAATGGCTTACAGGCACACAGCACGGTGACATGAGTCTTCACCTTCTGATTCAAGAAGAAAGAGGAAAATATCAATGCCAGTTTATAAATAAACAACACTTTCATGTTTCAACAGTCTTATGCAAGGCACACTGATTGCACTATGAGTCAAAATTGTCCTGTGAGGGGTATGAAGGCGTCTGAAATTTATCAGACATCTTCTGGATTGCATATTCCTTGTAAATGATTTTGTCAAGGTATGACTGGAAAATGAATGATTATGTAGGATGGATGTCAAAAAATATTGCTAGAAAAATGCACTTCCGTGTAAAATCGGGATGAGGTCCGTATATGCATGGCATGAATGGCATGTATGTCCGAAAAAACAAATATTGGGTCAATATTTGAGGTAAAAAAGAGAAAACGGGTCCGACGAATTAATAAGTATATAGTGTGGCGAGTATATATCACATGTTCCAAAATACTTCCTTTGAAAATTGAAATGGCAATCATCTGGGGTTAGTTAGGATAAGATGCATTTTCAAGTGACTATGGGAATTGGAAAAAATCTCCAGAAAAAGTCAATTTTTATTGGTCATTCTGGTTACAAGCATTTTGCTGGGCTTTTTTGTATGAATTGACAAAACAACCGATTAATTGCAAGACAAATTGTCCTCCAGCTAAATTAGTTGAGGTGAAGAATGGGTTTATGTGCAGCATGGTTTGGGCAGGTATCTGAAGGTACGTGGAAGGGGCTAATAATTATTTAACTCATTTTAACCTATAAGTCACGATACGGACCCTTTGGACCTTCAAAACGGACCCTTGCGAAATGCAGACCACATGGTCCCCATATAGTGATTCTCCAGACTTATGGATACAGACCATTTCGCACCGTCAATGTGGACCATTTTGCTTAATAGTGCAGTACACGAGTTTTAGCCACTATGAAAAATCCTGTCCGAATCAATTGAATTTTCTTTCAGATTCAGCAAGCAGTAAGGAATCGTTGGTATCGGTATCGGTTAAATCGGATCAACGGGCGATCCCTGTTCAGTGTTCGCCGGCCTCCCCGAAGCAGTCATAACACAGCATTTACAACACGTACGGCAGCCCCGGGAGACAGACCTATCCGACTCCGATTTCTGCGTGCGGACGCAGTGCCAGTCACTTCTGGAATCGAGAGAGTGGACACAGGACGAACCCAAACACAGCTGCTTCGTCCTACCTCGAAATCAAAGGATGAAACTATCATCCGAATGTGAAAAGTCGTTATCTTGTTTTTTACGGTTCATTTTGAAATGTCTTGTCCAGAAAGAGTTGAAAGTTTATGTTTAAGGCACATACTCGATGACACAAAATTTGGGAATTCCATCTTTGGCAAAGTTACTTAGATATGTCGAAGCTGCACTCTATCCGCATAGAATCTGCCAATAACACCTGTAAACCAAAACCACGTGTAAATGACTCGATGACAATGGGAAGAAATCGTCAGCTAATCAGTGTACTTTGTGAACATTCACGGTTATTATCAGTGTCCTTTATACATGATGCATTTTGATGAAATGACTTCAAATATATCTCCATGCCGCTAAAATCTTCAAGTATTGCAGGCTTCAGACATTTATCCAGATCGTTGCAAAATGACCATTCATAACCGTTAATGTCCGGATTATTTTTCTTCCTCACTAACTTTCTCACAAAGCGAAAGTCGTAGGTCTATGGTCACAGCTTTACAAAGCGTTTGAAGAACGCTTGAAAATGCCAGATCTTGTCTGATGAATCCCGTCAATGTCACACACATGTTGAATACTACCTGGATGCAGTTCCAACATATAAATCAATGACAACATCATAGAGTGCTTCAAGGTTCTTCAATGTTTTCAAAGTCTTCTCGATAAAGAGACCAAAATCTCCTTAACATCGAATTCAAGTACGCCGTTATCTTAGATATCGTTTTGGAAAATCACACAAATTCTTCAATGCCACAGGAAAAAATCAATGCTGATGAGTCAGTAGTACCCTTGTATGCTTACTTTGATCATCCTATTGTTATGCTTTGCTGCTGAACCTAAAATCTGTGACATATTTGTCGATAATGCATTCACAGAACTGCAAAGCAGTCTAAACTTGAGATGCCTAGTAGTCCAAATTGTAAGCCATAGGAACCTCACCAATACCATTCTCACTGAGAGTCCAAATACGAGATGTGAAGTTCTACTCTTATGGCAGCACATAGTCAATTAAATGGCATTTGATAGTGCAACTGAGACCGTCGAATTTAGAATTCAAGACATAAAAGTGCTTGTATGAGCGACTTTTATGGAAAAATGACAGTAGAAATATTGACTTGCAAGGACACACACTCGATGCTGATTATATTCCTGCAGTTTATCGTACTACTATGAACACAATTACAACGGACTTCCCCAAATTTAGCATGCGATGGGTTATTGCTGCACGTGAACATTGTAATCAAATAGCAACTTTGATATGATTATCTACGAATGGAAGCAAGCTTCTGAAGTCGCAACTACGGCTCTCTGCTGGTCGTGCTATAATGATGTATAGTCTTGACTCGTGAACGACGTGCACTCGTTCCAAGCAATCTACGATTGCATCACTTCTAGCCGTGCAGTCGCTCTTCATTGCCTACACATGGAGCCAGTCATTTTCTCCCGATTCCTATGACATCAATTCTTTCTACTAATGGCGCCTTCATTGCCACCATTACAGGCGCTGATGAAATTGCTTAATTCTCACTGCTTTCTACGTGAGCCGTGACATTACAAAAGTAAAACTTTATCATGCTGAAATTCAAGGACTGAGGATTTAATGAGCGTTAGAAGGGAATGCAACTCAAATAGCCACAACATTTTGTTGGCGAACTATTTCTACGACCACTAAGTCCGTTGTTCTAAATTCGAGTGGCATTACTTTAGTTAGGGATGCTCGGACATTCACGTCACAGATCGAATGATGGAAGTTGCCCCATATTCCCTACAAAGTAGTCTGCCTCATACCACGGATAGAGTCATCTGAATTTCTATATTTTTGCCGAAATCTGTTCAAGACATTTCAATATCGATGTTATCTTTGCCAACGGATAAGCGCTTCCGGAAACTGAAAATCTGTTTGAAGCTATAGACAAGTTTTACCGAACATTATATTCGATGTCCGTTCACGTGTTGTTCTATTGTCCTTGTCATCATTTCTGTATGCTCTTCATCAATGAGATTTTGTTTTGATAAACAATACAACACATCTCTTATTGTTTATGCCCTTCTCGGTTATCAAATAGTAGTCGCCTTCCTTATCCTCTTATACCTAGCTTTACAACATAGGCTGTAGGGAATAGACTACATTACCATGCATCCTATACCGTGCAGTCTGTGTTGCAAAGCTGCATGTATGTGGGTAGAGTGCTGGGGTACTGTGCAGAAAGTCCAAAATTTCCAGATCCTTGGAACCTCTTGTCTATTTTTTAGATTTTTCTTAGCACATTTAGTTGATAGCTTTTTCTCAACAGAGCAAATGGATCTGTTATGTCAAGACAATTGTGCAGATAACTGACAGAGGGCACTCTACGGTTGGTAAAAGTCATTGTGTTGAATTTAGCGATGAATTGCTAGAATCATCAGAGGCCTACTCTATACGGCTAGAATTCGACTATGCAGAAATGCATGTGTCCTTTTAAGTTAATTATGATCATTACCTTTGCTGTGATATTTTACTACATAATTTCTGAAATATATCAACGGACTTCCGCATAGGAGACTCTTGATAAGAACCCCGCAGTACTTGAATGCAATATACAAAAATGAATGATAGAAGGATTTTTGATGAACCAGGACAGATGACGATATAAGGTAATGCATGATCATATTGTGCTCCTCTATACCCTTTGAAAATGAAGAGATCGCTTCATTCGTTCCATATTTTAATGTCGAATTAGACGTCGTATTGACATTGCTACAATGTGTAGAATCGGGTAATTAAAATATTTCCATTCTTGTAGATTGAAGTAACATTAACAGTGATGAACCATGTATGGCTATTCATTATGGCTAGATATGTTTCTTTTAGACGAGCTTCTATTAGTGATTTTCGCTTGTCCAGAATGTGGAGGTCTAAATCTGAAATGGACAAATATGTGATACGTGGCGGATATGTGTACATACGTGATGGGAATCCAGATCTACACTTGTAAACCGTAAGCACAAGCTGGTCGGTTGAGAGATGCGCTCGTCGAAGTGACTAAACACAGACAGTATTAAAGCACGCTCACTGATTTGTTAGGCACATTCTGAACGTTTTTACCAGACACTGAGGCTGCGACTGCGTCGCGAAACGTCTGTCTCCTGCATATACTTTTACCATTAAACTTTTACGGATAAACCAAAGGGAGTGCACCTCCTCCCGTCAAAAACCGTCAACTACGGCTAGATATACATATTTCCCGAATATGCGAGTGATACGATCCAGTTGATACAAGACTACATATCTGAATTTTAAAACCTTAAAATGTTATAACTTTATATAAAACCTTCATGCAGCATTCTGGTGCAGCAGCTGTCTGATCGCTATCCGAGCTTAAGCAAACCTACAAGCTTGTGCGCCTTACGCATAAATTTCAGCATCTTCCAGTGTCTCCATCACTTCCATTCTCGCATTCCTTTAAATTACATCGTATAATTCAATTGACTTTCTATAACGAAGATTGGGATTTAATGCATGACAACATTTCTTGAAATATGATTTACGAAAAACGCTTGTGTGTTGTGACTTTCATATCATCTCGTGATAATCTTTCGTAGGTCCTAAGAAAATACATCCATCAATTGAGGAATAGGTGCAGCTATCGTGACAAAATTGCTAACTTACCGATGGCAGATTGTTTTAGAGAAGATGAAAATGTACTTCAAATTACCAAGATCATCACATGACAGAAAATTTGTCTCCGAAGCAAACATCTTCAACTAACTTAGCAGTGTGGTTCACTGAAAAGCATCTCGTAGTGTTTCTGCTGCATTTGTGCTCACTACAATACTGCAATATCCAAATATTTGACAAACCTCAAGATATGTCAATAGCACGCTGATTTTGGAATGTCTTCAATCATTTGTTGCAGATATGAATTTTAGAATGTTAATTAGGAATCAGCAAGGAATTGAGATCTATTGTGTCAACACATCATTAAAATTTCCAATTATATTCTAAAGAAGATAAATAATTTTCTTTGATTATTACTGAATACGTAGATACTAAATGTAAAAATTATTACTTAACTAAAAATCACACACTCACGCACTGATCATTGAGCAATATGGACGCAAGATCTCTCTACAAACTTTTCCTATTACATTCATGTTGCCCTACTATCCTCTCTGTACTTTATACAGTGATGGAAGACAGAGATTGGTCAGTTTATGAAGTTACCCACACTATCCCTAACACATCCAATCAGATGGAATGTGCATTGCACTGCCGCATCACTCCTAAATGTCTCGGTGGGCATTACGTTAAAGCCAGTGGCACATGCCAATTGATGGTCGCTACCTATGGACGTGCGGTATACGGTCGGAATATCAGCCAGGAAGCAGAAGACGTGGTGTTCGGCTTATACTGTGACCCAGGAACTGGCTACATAAGAGAAAATGGTCGCTCTTTGATTGGATACAATATAATAATAGATTATTCGATTACAAGATACAGTGACTGCATCAAGGAATGTTCGAAATATGAGTGGTGTCAAAGTGGTGAATTTCGATCTGATCCCCGCAACTGCAATCTTCATGCAATAATCAAGGATATGTTCAGTGACGAAGCTATGAAAAATTACAGCGTTTTGACATATTTCCAAAAGAAATGTTGAAAGCAACATTTGTTTTTATGATGCGCTGACTTAGCTTAAATTGTTTTAAATGCCAGACTTCCAGACTGCGATTTTCTTCATAGCTGACGAGATGCTCTCTTAACTGATCAGAGATTGACGAAATCACTCCGCTGAAAATGCATGACATATGGCGCGCATAAGAATATTGTGAATTCAAAGCTTAAACAACACTGGTAGGTGCCTTTTACTTTTACTGTTTTTGGATAGCTGATAACTTCTGAACATTGAAAAATTAAATAATAAATGCATTGACGCCAATTGCTGGTTTTATACATCACAAATAATAAAGAAGGTAAAGAAGGATCATTGATTGCGCTTAATCATATTACAAGCAGACACACTACTTGTCACTGATGGGGCAAAATATTAGAATCAAAGACGATCACATTACGCGTAAAAGGTCCACAATAATATTCAGATAAAAATGAAACTTGGTTTAGTGAATCACCGAATTAATCCATGAATCTGAAGTTGAAATCTTGCAGAGAATTATGATTCTAATTTCTAACCAATTCATAAATCAATTCTGCACAATGATCTTTATAGTCGGCAGAATGCATTCAGTTAGATAATAATTTGGACAAGTGTCTCAACTTAACAGATCCATCTAGCCTGTTGGAAAACGCTATTAAGCAAATTTGCTAAGTGAGAAAATCTCACGAATTTGGTTAGGAAGCAGATTTCCAAGCTATTGTATTGAGACATAAATTATAATGTTGCATTGAAATTTCCTTGATAATAATCTTATTCATTAAGTCTCTTTTCAGTCAAATTTTCATTCTGTCTGGTTTCTAGTGAGCTCCATATTACTTACATAATAAAATTTCAAGTTCCAATGCGCTGGTATACATGTATAAGCACAGGAGCTTGTAATTACTTGTTGATACTTAGATTGTAGCGATCATGTCGTTGAAAATGCATGGATGAAAGTACAGTTCCATGGAAGCATATTTTGAGTTATGAAACAAGTTATCCTTATTTAAGAAACTCCTCCAGCGCTGTCATCGTCATCGATGCATCTGCAATATATTTCAAACTGCTCTCAATGTGCTGAGTCATATTCGAAAGGTCTGTTTTTAACTTAGAATGGGAAAATGTCTCCAGAGGAAAACGCGAATCGAAAATCATTCGATTAGTAATATAACTTCCTGCGGAGTACAAGAATTGAAGTAAGATAATAACATTATTGCTGTCTCGTGCAACTTTTGACACAGTGACTGACACTTGGGAGAATGAAGACATTTGCAATGTGGGAGATTTATTGTCAATTATTTTTCCACATTGCTTTACCTTCAATTCAATAGTAAGTTCATTGATATCGAGTTTAATTCAATGAAAAAGTGCACTGATCATCAAAATTATTCTGCAACTGTTCACACTTGAGTAAGCAAAATATACACTGACACATCGAAATGACAACAATAACAAAAGGCAGATGAGTTCACCCATGCTATTGAAATGGCTAAGTGAAAAAGCAGGAAGGTGGAGAAATCGATGTCAATTCGTCTAGGAGTTGGCTAATAGGTTGCTATCATTCAGAGATTGTCTTAAAACTTCATTGTTCGTTAATTGTTTTTGCTTGCTCCTTTTTTCGCTCTTCCCCCAATCAGCCGCTTGATTAAATTCTGACCAAGTTAATTAATCTGTCCTTCGCTTCCTCTCCTTTTCAGTCGCTCCTTATCCACAATTTACTCCTATTCCGTTTTCCCCTCATTTCTGTTTTCTCTTTGGATATTATTCTCATTTTCTGCTTGAATATGCATGCACATTGCATATGCTTTATGCATGCCTTCCGAAACTTAAATGTCATTTAAGGCCAAGCAAGTATGAATATGCCATCATTGTATAGAATAAACTGATGCTCATGTTATGCATGTATATCAACTTGCAGCTAATAAGACCTACAAACATACATATACATGTACTTATCGTCATTAATTTAAGTACAATGAAGCAATACCCCGCTTACACGCCTTACCCTACCTCGTTTTACGAAATCACTGCTCTCCTAAAATGCAACTTCCAAATAGAATTCGTTTCCATCTCTCAATGCTTCAACACTTTTATACAGACACTTTCTAAAATTGGCAGTAAAAATTTAAACCGAGTGCGTTTTAAAATAGAAAAATTGAACGTCTCATCACCCAAAACTTGAGAGCGTTTGTCACAAGTGATCAAGTGTCTGGTAGCGGCCCATGACGGAGCATTCGTAGATCTCGGGCGTTTATCTCTTCCTTGACGGAGCCATTTTGGAAGGTGCTCAGATATTCGAGCTCCCAAGTGTCTAACCGTTCTGCCGACATACCTTGTTCCGCACGGCAGTCAAACGAATAGCATAATGTGTGAGAATCGACAGGTAGGATCCTTGGGGGCAACGGGTGCCAAAGGTCTAGTGATAAAAGCAGGAAATGGCTTTCGAGCTGTTTCGAGGCCTCTAATCATGCGTACAACGACCGAGATGATGAAGTAAAATGACAGAATGATTGTGTGTACAAAATGAAACATACTCACTAGAATAGCCTATATTCACACATTCGCTCGCGTTATGGATCTCACGAATAAAAGTTTCTTGGTGACTACGTCTGCTCTCAAAATTATTGGAAAGCAACATTGTTTCAATGTTTCAATACTAGTGACACATACGAGTATTTATTAGAAGTGTTATGTTAGAAGTTCAATAATGGACGGCAAGATGAAGTTGAGGAAATCCTACTGCCTCCATATTGTTTACAGATGTTGCGAAACTTAAATTATATACTTCTCGAAGACAATTCAAATGTGATTTAGAAAAACAAGAATAAGCACTGAAATTTCTTTGTTCACGTTGGTGAATCGCTTGCTCGTCACCATGGTTTTCACTTCGTGTCCTATAAGATCGTAAAATTAGATAAGCAGATTTTCGATTTATGCATGCCCATGAAATATGAATTGATAGATGAATTATTTGCGAACAAGAATTAAGAAACACTATTACAGACAAGGCATCATCAGGTTAATATAATTATGATTCTCATACGATGATGAAAGTCATCCCAGTAGCCATTTATAATAGAATATAATGCTTACTAATTTAAATTATTAGTTAAAGTAGTCCTAATGAGGACTGATGGCGTTCTCCAATCCGCAAGTGTACAAAGGCAATGCTACTGTAACCATTGGATTAATCAGTTCTTAAAAGAACTCAATGTAGCTTTCTCGTGGCAACGAATTAAAATTGATCAGCTTTGGCCCAATATCTGATAAAAATGGAAATCTTAAGACTTGTACTAATACCATAGATTCCAAACACTGTCGTATACACGTTCAAAACAGACGTCTAATATACTGTACCGACTACAGATGCTGATAGTGGAAATAGAATAAGACAATGGTCACCATAGGTTAAGGAAATTAAAAATGGATATTATAAAACAACAGGAAACCGATGAATAGAAATTGGAAAAGTGGAGGTAAAATATGGAAATACAACGATGCTACTACACCGATTAGAAGTGACAGTCAGACAACTATATCTGACACTACACAAAGTGGGATAATGGCAAGAGTGGATAAGTGGAAAAGGGGATAATGGAGGTAAACAATAGAACTACAGTGACATTCTACTACACAGAAAGCAATGAAACTATACACACTATACCTAAGACCACACATGGAAAATACTATTTCTTCACTTGAATTTGTTATCGCCAGTTTCTTCATCCGTCTATACGTAGTACTTCATGTAATTCCACATTTCTTCATTTGAATTACATCGACCACTACTTCAGCTACCGATTAAGGGATATAAAACATAATACTGCAGTCCGTCAGTCATCAGCAGGTACTCGTCTAGTTGTGTTTCGACCCCTAACCTGAACACTCAAACCCAGACGAGCGGGGTCCCACACATAGTGGCTGACAAAATACTGAATAGATAATGATATGTCTTGAAAGATATGTCACAAAGATAAATCAGACATCATTCAATTGTTGCGTTTCCCACATGTAAACAAATCCTGTACATCAATCTTTGCCTTTTCGATTCCACAAGTAAACAGATCCTGTTCATCCTCGAATCCCATAAAGATATAATCGCTGTGTGATAAGTATGTAATCCGCCTTTACACAAACTTCGCCTCATACATCAAGACTTAGCAATGGGAGCTCTCTCATCTCCCGTAAGCCACGCTAAGCGCTCTGTATTCACTCTTCACCGCCCCCCATATGATGGATACAAGTAATTGTTAGTCGTTTATTCACCTATGCAGCAAGGCATTAAGGAAAATGTCAGTCGTTTATTGGTCGCGTGCCTCATTGAAATTCACAGAGTGAAGTGAATTGTCGAGCCGAGAAAAGACCATATTTGTGAAGCGATTCATTGTGCCTTGTGAGAGCCTTTTCTGTGTAACTCGTCAAGTCATGCTGAGAATAAGTTTTAATAATAGTTTTTTAATAATCTTGTTAGTTTTGTGTACAGCGTCTTGTAACTTCGAGCATATTCTACAATATCTGACTACCTGCGACGCGAAAACATGAAGGGCCATCTGTAATGGGATCATGCTCTCCGGAAAAGTCAGTTGCACCACAGAGAAAGAGAAGTCATCTACCTTGTGATATACTGAAGTTCTCAAGCTGTTCTGTGAGATTTGTATTTTCACATCAAGGTAAACTACCTCTTTGTTGCTATCACCATTTCTCTGCGCCAACAAGTCAGGTGGATAAATTCTTTGAAGCAAAGAATCAAAGTGTTTATAATTGACAACACATATATCGTCTATGTATCTTGATATAGGTGATAACAAGAGTGCTAAATAATATTTCTTAGTTTTTATCAAATTTTGCATAAAAACATATTCGCAGTGTAAGAGGAATAGGTCATCTAGGAGTGGACTAGAATTTTCTCCCATTGAAATGCCTTTAATCTGCCTGAAAACTAAATTACCGAATGTGACGTAGGTCTGTGATAATAGGAAATGTATGGCTTCTTTTAACTTCTGTTTATCAAAACAGTGATAACCATCATATTTTTCCATTGAGCAAAAGGACTTATCATACCCAATGCAAATAAATTTTCTATTTGAGGAATTAAACACCAAATCCATAATAGCGAATATGTGATCTTCAATCAATTTTTGATCAAGATTCGTATATAAGGTTGAAAAATCGAAAACTTGCAATGAATGAACTTGTGTCGAATTTAATCTGTGTAGAAATTCTTGTGTGGACTTTATACTCCAGAAGCAATCGAAACCGCTGTTTCTCTTAATTGCCATACAATATCTCTGAAAATTGTCACGCAAAATACTTAAGGCTGAATTTATATTGATGGAAAGCTTTTTTGATGTGCATTGTCGTGCTCCTGCTATGAATCTAAATTTGCATGGAGTTTTGTGAAATTTTGGAATCCAATATAATTTTGGTAATTTTCTGTCTTTTTCACAGACAGCTAGTTTGAACTCGCTTTTCATAATTGTTGTATGTTGCTCAATTACATTCTGCGCTAAAATTTGCTCTGGACCATAGGTATCATTACCCGATATGTTCGACGTGGAAATATCAATTCCCAACTCGGCTAAGAGAATTTGGAGATAAAACTTTTTGCAAATGAAGGCATAATTATTAGATGCTTTATCAGCTGGCGTAATTATGACCTCATTCTGCAATTCTTTCAGATTTTTGTCCATTTTGATATTAATCTTGTGTCGATTACTGTGTGCGCGAAATCTATTCGAGGATTTCTTGGCAAGATATATTCGATCTTTAATCTGTGCCATGATTCTTGATTTCCACGCTGAGAATAAAGTAGCCTCAAGCTTCTCTTTCTTACTTATTTTTGTAATATGCTCATCTAATGAATTACCAATTTGAGTTGTTATGGCACTCCTACTAAGGCTTTTGGGGATTCTGTGTTTGGTACCAAAACTGAAGAGTTGACGTAAGTCTTCATCATCCACAATATCCAGATCACCCGTTATTACGTGACCATAATGTGGGTAAAAAAAGGATTGCCTCTGGCTACATGAGCATGGATTGTTCTATTAAATATCTATTAAATGAATTGATGCTTGAAAGTAGTGCATGTGTCACAATGGTAGCTTAAGTTAAACAATGTCAGTATGATAAGTAGGCCTAACATCAATATTTCGTTGCTATCAACAAAATATGGCAGTCCAAATGATACGATGATTGAAGGATAAAACAATTTGAACGCAGTTATGAAAAGTATAGGTCTACATTTGAAAGCCAGTCGGGAAGAGGAATAAGGGAAATGTTTTCATATTTTTATGCTGCTGATTCAAAGTACGAATGTGCGCGTTAACGCATATTTTTGACTGCTACTCTATTAAAATATTTTTTGCCTGTCTCATAGCCACGAATAACAAAATTTCTCCCCTACTGCACTGGACATTACTCAGGTGATCTGAACCGCTAAAGAAAAACAATATCACTTTAATATACATCATTCGCTTCATTTAAAAAGGAAAATAGTAAATGTGTAAATGAGATATGATATTCTGTCTGATGAGCTAATATTGCTTCCGCAAGGAATCTAATAAAGTTGAAATGAAAAATACTAGAATAATTTTCTCAGTACACTGTAAACCGTTGACTGACAATTAACAGACATTTATCCTACAAAATCTATTTTGTCGGTCATTGTTAGTTCTTGTAGGATGATTGCCACTGAACACCTACAATATCTGACAAAAAGCGACAAATTGAATAGCAATGAATTATAGCTTAAATTTCATCAAAAATGTATGTAATTAATTAAATTATGTCAAAATAAATCATGGTTTTGCCACATAATAACACAGATTGCCCAAAAGTCAAGCAATCACTAATCGAAAAAAAATCAATCAATATTCAACAGTTTTTGTTTAGTTAATTTACATACAAAGCATCTGTTTCGATGTCGGTGGAGAACCTACAAATTCGTCGGATATCGCAGGATATTGGAGGTGACAATCGTCGGTTGATTTTGTCAGTAATTTTGTAGGATAATTGTCGGTCTATGGTTTACAGTGTACTGATAAAAACTACCTATAAACTGAAAGCAACCTACTTATAGTAGGAGGCACTTAAATTTCTAGTTAAGAGGATATCCATAAATCATATATCTCGTAACAATCAGACACGCGGAAACAGGCGGGCTAGGGGGGGCTGAGCCCCCTAAATTTTTTACCTGCTCCCATCAACTGCGAAACCTTCAGCCAGAAGAGTCTAATTCACCCATCGATGGCTAAATCAAACAAAACAAAGCACAACAAACATTTCCAAAACATTTCAGAATAAATGTCTCTTAATTGCCATCCACATGTAGGACTAGGCCTATATGTCTCTTGTCAACTGACTCCTGATTAAGCATGAATGAAGTAGATCACAGTACAGTGACTTCAGAGATACATAGCTTCACCCACTGATACAGTACCCCACAGATTTTGATTGTTCAATCAGTTTGCAGGAGATACGATGAGCGGGAATTTTTCACGGCATGCGAGAACTTCCTTGATGATCGCAGAAGTTCTCGAAGCCTTATTCGTCAATGAAATTATGTCTTCGAGGATGGATTTCAGCGATGGAGCTGCGGGAACATTAAACACTTTTAAAATCATTCTTGCATTCGGAAAGTCTAAGAAAATCGCTTGCTGAAATCGTTGCCAAAATAAAAAGTACCAGCGATGAAGTTACTGGATGAAAGGCATCGGTGACGCAGTCAATCACCCGGTTCTTCGGTTTTGGGTTTTACTGTTTTTGTAGCCATAGCAAGATCGTAGCTAAATTGTGAAGTCAGAAGGCTCTGTTATGTACATACATAGACATGAGCAATCTGATATACATAATTCTACGAACTTGAAAATCACCAGGTAATTGAAAATTCAACGGCGAACGACAAGTAATGATTCAGTGCACATAATAGGTCAATTTTTGTAGAGAAACACATGATTATCACTGGTCAGCACAGCCAGCTAGGAAAGAAGTGTCATGAGTCAGTGAATTTAAACCGGCAATTATTTAGAAAATTAGTAATTTTTGTGAGTTCATAATTTTCCAACTTTTGGTAGTTTACAGTTGGCCTATAGCAGAAATACTACACATTTTTACTATATCACAACATTTGATCTAAGTGAACATTTGATCTAAGTGAACAATTCTTGCTATCAGCATTTAAAATCTATTCCCGGTACCGCGCTATATGATGTAGTGGCAAAAATGAAATGGAATTCGTTTATTGCTATTTCAAAGCATTGGTTCGAAGTCAGCGACTCGTGCCATCAGTATTTAAAATCTACATTGCTAACGTTGAGGTGGCGAAAAATGCAGGGGAGGGGCAATTCAAAAGCAATTTCCTAAATTTTAGAATTTGAATCTTATGTATATATCTTATGCATGTTAAAAAATACAAGTCTTTTTGTATGTTAATTTAGGTCCATTTTTAGTTAACTTGACTTAAAAGCATGTAGGCCTATACATTTTTCGATGGGGCATTGTCAAGGGATTTTGCTTGGATTTGAACTGATGTGTAATAGTTTGTGCGGACGTGCCCAAATTAAGTTCACTTCCCCTGAGCTAACTGCGTTGTTCAGGCATTCTGGTGAAAGGCATTACAATTTGCAACAACTACAAAAATAATGAATAACATCGCTGCCACTTCATTGTGAAAACCCTTAATTTCCGACAAGTGAGATGATAATGAACGTAATACTCCAATGATAAAAAACTAATTCTAGAGACACATGGTATAATATGATTGTGCCATATAGTATGGTATAATATATAATATATATCAGTGGCGTCGCGTGCGCCCAGACCATAGGCCCTCACTCGGCATTGGAATACTATTTCTATACCAGCAATTTTTTATGTTACAACATTAATTTTCATAAAAGTTGAATTTTTAACAACAATTTCCTGAACATTTTTTAAGGCCAAGTGAATGTGCACATGAGAAGTGATTGCTCATGTCTCTTAACCGCCTTACTCAAGGAACTGATTATTATATCCCCTCTCTGTCCAGACCACATTTTCTCGAGAAAAAAAGGAGGCAAGGTCAACAGTTTCTTGCGCTTCTTATATCAGGTGTTGGCCTACCTTGCTTGGCGACTGTCGTCTTTTCAGTATATTCCCTTCGGACGAAAGGCGTGGTTATGATCTCATCTGCAGTACTAAACATAGCATCACATCAATCACGTAAAAACAAATTATGGAATTCTACCGAAACTGGGTGTTTGAGTCAGATGCATTACTCTGCATTCATTCGAGAGCGCTCATCATCTGATCGCAGTCTTGTCTGAACGTCAGCCACCTGCTAATGTTGACGTGGCATTAACATAAAGCATCTCTGACATAAAGCGAATCCAGGAACAATTGGGTTGCGCTATATTTAGATACCGCGCCTCGATCAAGAATCGCGTAGAATTTCATTGCAAAAATTGGAGAAGGCAAAGCATTAGTCTATCGGAAAAGCCAATATTGACGCGGGCGCGTGCGCTTACTGCCTCACACGCGCTCAACTCTCTTTCGCTCTGTCTGAACATCAATGCTCCGCCTAAACACACGACCAGCTTGTGTGGAGGAAAACAGCTGTGATTCGAACACGTGCTGCAAAACTGTTCAATGAGGTTGAGCGTCTGACTTTGAGACGGAAAGCTGTGCACAGCTGTCACGAGAAGCTATCGAATTTAAATGAATGATGACACTTTTTATTTTTATAATTGTTAGAAAATTATTTTTGAGGAAGCGCCGAAGGCCTCGCAGGTACGGAGATATATATATGTAAATATATGGTATAATATTTTAGGCCCAGTGTGATTGTTGTTATAAGCTTGCACATGCTATTGATTGCACACGTTCGTGAACATGTTTGACATCATTTTTTTAGTGTTTAACACATGGGCCCCAAATCAATTTGATGTTCCTTTTTACATCAACCTGCTTTAGTTTAGTTTCATCAATAATCATTTTAGTGCAGTTCATCGGAAATCAACCATCTCACAAAAAACAGCTAGAATAATACATCTTCTGATTCCAACCTTCGAGTGTCACGTCCAAGAGCATAGTAATATGTGATATTGACAAAAATGCTTTAAAATTGCGAAAACGGATGGATTGGCGGAAAAATAAATTCCTGCTTCTTAACAATCGAAATAATCAGAAAATCATGTCAAAGTAGACGCCAATTCGAATGGCTACAATAAAATCAAAATATACCTGAAGGCCTACTTGTATAATAAAATGTGGATTGACATGCATGCTGTTATAAAACGCATGTTTTTATTTTGGAGAGTCAGCTATTTGCTATTTAACTTATGGCAGCGATGACGCAAACCTAAGATTACGGGACGCCATGATGATAAAAGCTGAAACCAAAGATTAATAGCAAGAATCTGCTTGAATGTAGAAAACTGAAAGCTCGTAAACAAATATCTGCGCTTCATCCAAGACGAACACAGTTTCCGCCAGAGCGAGTAGTATACATCGGTTAACCACCCAAAAATTCGTTCTGCAACACCTAAAATTTTAGCCCCCCTACCAAAAATCCTTCCCGCGTGCCTGGTAACAATACTTCTCTAAAACAATTGAAAATATGATGACAAGAGCGAAGATTATTACTATCTAATCATTTATTTGTTAGGTTCCTGTTATATTATTCGCCACTATCTCGGCGCACC